>JAYKAV010002909.1:369884-637899 GCA_035582835.1 Phoebastria nigripes | reverse complement strand
TAAGGTCTCCCCTCAGCCTCCTCTTCTCCAGACTAAACAGTCCCAGTTCCCTCAGCCGCTCCTCATAAGACTTGCTCTCCAGACCCTTCACCAGCTTCGTTGCCCTCCTCTGGACATGCTCCAGCACCTCAATGTCCTTCTTGTAGTGAGAGGCCCAAAACTGAACACAGTATTCGAGGTGCGGCCTCACCAGTGCTGAGTACAGGGGCACGATCACTTCCCTACTCCTGCTGGCCACACTATTTCTGATACAGGCCAGGATGCGTTGGCCTTCTTGGCCACCTGGGCACACTGCTGGCTCATATTCAGCCGACTGTCAACCAGCACCCAGCACCCAGCACCCAGCACTGGAGAGAATCTACCCTGGAAGTTCCCTTTCCTCTGGCAAAAAAGGTTCAGCTTGATCTTAGAAAGGAAGTATGGAAACTGAGAGGAAAAAAACGCACTCATCATGGGGAAATCAGAATTCCCAGAGCATCAGATCTCTCCCACTACAACTGGCAAACTCCATTTTTCTGCTTTACTGGCACATTTTAAGCAGGGAGATTTCCTTCTGTTTCTTCTAAGATCTCAAGGCAAATCCATTTGTAAAGTAAGATGCCTAGATTAGTGGATTTTATCAGTGCTGAATCTGATTTCCTGGGATAACATGGGCAAAGGTTGAGGAGACTGTGCAGGGGAGTTTTATTGGAATATACCTTAGGTGTGATGAATGCTAATGGCTTATGTCATTTACTAAGTTCAGAACAGAGTCCTGTTGTTTGTGACATAATATCATACCATCCTGCAGCAGTGGGGTTTCAGCCAGCTGATTTGAAGGTTGAAGTTGAAAGAGTATCAACACTTACATTCTTTCTTACTCCCAAAGACGAAAATGAATTCATACAGTGTAACAACTATGCTGTTCTACTAGCACACATTGCTAAATGACTCTTATAAAATTCCCAAAGGAGTGACCGTAGCGGGGAGTCAGGAAAACAACAGGAAAAACTGTCCTTAGTTATTGTAGACATGAATTAAATACAAAATAAATAAAATGGATCACAAGAAGGACAAGCATCAAAGACTGTGAGTGGTGATGTCTTCCTGTCATAGCCAGGACAAAGAAAATACAGTTTTAAGTGTGCCCAAAAATGTGGTTTTAAGTGTGTTTCAGGAGACAAAACAGTAGCATGAAAAGCAAGTTCCTTCACTGCTTAAAAGCATTATAGTATATAAAGGAAAAGAATGAGCTAAAAATAAGATGGAGGAATCCAGTAAAGAAGGAAGCAAAACTTGCTATCTTATTAAGAATCAGAGAAGTAAGCCTGACAACCTTAATGTTAAAACTGGAAGGAAGCTGATTAGCAGCATGCCAGTCATGCCGGGCATCACAGCATGATTTGATTTGAATTTATTTCAGTTCTGTGGGAAGGATAGAATGGCTTCTATCCGGCCAAAAACCTGACATCAGCAATAAATGTCGGTATCTCGGCTAATCAGACAAATCTTCCTCTATGGACATTTCCAGTGTATGATTCACTTCATGCTAAAGTGGACATCTAAGGCTTTTTCCCATTGTTTAAGATACAGGGCGACTGAGGAGGTGGTGGAATCTCCATCACTGGAGATTTTTAGGAAGGCTAGTCAAACAGCTGCCTGGCAGAGATACTGGTTGTCCTGCATCGGCCAGAGAGATGGAATAGATGACCATGGAGGCCTTTTACGGTTCTGTAAGTCCACATATATATGAATTATCGGAAGAAGACACAAACCCTGAGAAATCATATTTTCTCTTAATTAAATTTTCCCACCAGAAGCAAAGTGGCCCAAAAGTCACACCCTTGCTCCCACCCAATATCTGAAAACCAGATGACTGTAGTTGTAAAAGCAGAGGGCCTTACCTCTGCAATATGATCTGTTAGCAAGGAGTTTCTCCAGTTTGCTTTGGAGCACATTTCTAAAACACAAAACTAGTGGAAAACAAGATTTCTGTGTGCAAATCAGAGCCAGAAAATACTTTGTGTTCATGAAAAGTCTTCAAAATATTTTGCTTAAAAAAACCAAACTATTTTTAGTCATCTGAAAGTTGACTTTTTATGTAATCTTTTTCTCTAGTCTCATAATTTTGACTAATTGCATGTATGAAAATTGACATTTTGTCAAGAAACCTTTTAAAATCTATATAAGAGGGTTTTTTTGGATCTACAGTCTATTAAGACAAATAAATAGACAATGTTTTTCCATGTCTGAAGTACAGCATAATTGATAGTGTTATAAATATCATATCTGCAAATGCAGCATCTGTGTTTATCTTTCAACCATAAACATAGATTCTGCTTTTTATGAAATCTATGAGTAATTCCTTCTCTGCTCTTTCAGTGCTTGTATGCTAAGTGATAGAGAAGTCTAGGCTTGACAGCCGTGCAAGACTCATGTCTTCTGTGTAGACAAGTGGTGCGGCATGAACAGAAATCTTGGAAGTTTTCACATGCACTGTATCGTTTGTGCACCTGACGTCTATCAGCACCCTCTGAATAAGACCACTAGGAGTAATAAGACCCCCATGAGTAATAATGTATCTAAATTTGCATGGCTATCTGTAGATGTGTTTTCTACTGAGACTGTTTCCCTAAAGGTGCCACTTGTAGGTTTTGGTATTGACATCTGATCACAGGGAAATTTGCATCCTGCAGTAGTGAGCTCGGTCTGAGAAGCAGATGCAGTTTAATTTAGGTTGAGACCATTTAGTCATTTCATATCAGTTTGTATAGAGTAAGAGAATCATAGAATCATTAAGGTTGGAAAAGACCTCTAAGATCATCAAGTCCAACCGTCAACCCAACACCACCATGCCCACTAAACCATGTCCCTAAGTGCCTCATCTACACGTCTTTTAAATACTTCCAGGGATGGTGACTCCACCACTTCCCTGGGCAGCCTGTTCCAATGYTTAACCACTCTTTCAGTAAAGACATTTTTCCTAAGGTCCAATCTAAACCTCCCCTGGTGCAACTTGAGGCCATTTCCTCTTGTCCTATCGCTAGTTGCTTGCCAGAAGAGACCAACACCCACCTCGCTGCAACCTCCTTTCAGGTAGTTTCAGCCTCCTCTTCTCCAGACTGAACAGTCCCAGTTCCCTCAGCCGTTCCTCATAAGACTTGCTCTCCAGACCCTTCACCAGCTTCGTTGCCCTTTTCTGGACACACTCCAGCACCTCAATGTCCTTCTTGTAGTGAGGGGCCCAAAACTGAACACAGTATTCGAGGTGCGGCCTCACCAGTGCYGAGTACAGGGGCACRATCACTTCCCTACTCCTGCTGGCCACACTATTTCTGATACAGGCCAGGATGCGTTGGCCTTCTTGGCCACCTGGGCACACTGCCGGCTCATATTCAGCCGGCTGTCAACCAGCACCCCCAGGTCCTTTTCCGACAGGCAGCTTTCCAGCCACTCTTCCCCCAGCCTGTAGCGTTGCATGGGGTTGTTGTGGCCAAAGTGCAGGACCCGGCACTTGGCCTTGTTGAACCTCATGCAGTTGGCCTCAGCCCATCGATCCAGCCTGTCCAGGTCCCTCTGCAGAGCCTTCCTACCCTCGAGCAGATAGAGTTGTCTAGTTTCTTCCAATAACATTGAGGTGAAAGAGGTCACATCTTATTACCAATTGTCTGAGATATCCTGGACCCTTAAATCAATCACTCATAGGAGTCACTCATCACAGTTAGTCTCAATATGGGTACTTGATAGATGGCACCTTCCCTTCTCTTGCAAAGTGCATAAGATGCATGACCAAGCCTTGGAAAGCTTGCCAATTTAGACGTGTTTTTGTAGAGCCTGTGAAATTCACTGCAATATGGGCATGAATAATCCAAATTCTGCCAGGCAGGAACATGTGCTGTTGCTCCTACATAAAATACATCTTGAGTGACATCTCTAACAATTACAGTACTAGGAAGCAAATACGAAATTAGGGCTCATCCTGTGAAGCTAGTAGGAGTTCAGGACCAGAAGAAAAGTGTATTCTGTTTCCTTTTGCTGCCTGGGCTAGGAAAGTAGTTCTTTTTTATTGTAGCAATAGATGAATGAATCTTTGCTGTTTAATCTGGTGGGCCGGAGCTATCATTTTTTTAAACTTAGAGACAAATTTGCAACATGATTTATTAGCTGTATCATGGTATTCTGTTGCTAACAGCGCAGCAACAAGGCTTCCACCTGTTTGTTGCAAATATTGTCACACAACATGTCATTCTAGCAAGCCCAAAATGATAATACAGGTGCTGTGAGCTGCACCTTAGAAGGTCAGGCTTCCTTAAATCTCAGTTAGCTGAGAAGGCTGAGAACATTTGCCTCATGCTTTTTCAAGGGGAAATGCATGGCAGCAAATTGCCTTTATTATTCCTACCTACTCCTCTTCCTTGGCAGGAACAGCAAGTGGAACTAACAGTGCCAGTTCCACCTTGCAGCTATAGGACAGGATGATTCATCGTGGGTCTCCTCAGTGCACATGTATACCAACACATATGCACATGTAATTGATTGTTAACTGTGCCTGTCATCTGAGTGGGGTGTTCGTGTTGTTTTACGGCAACAGCGTAGTTGCTGTACTACAAGAAAACTATGTCTTATTGTAAAAATGTTACAAAACTATTAAATGAATGTCAGTGTAAAACAAGCAATTATATGAGCAGTTAGTGTTTGGAACACTTTTTTGGTTACATGATCTAACTTTGAAGATAGCCCTGCTTGGAGCAAACTTGAGAGGCTGGACTAGATGGCCCTCAGAGGTCCATTCCAACCTAAATTATTCTGCAAGTCTGTGATTCTATGAAATTTGAATTGCTTTTATTTTTGTTTGGAATGTAGTAGAGTACATATATTACATGTGACATTTCTATAAGAATATTTATTTGGTATGTGCTACTAGGACACCTTTTTAATTAGATGAAAAATAGGATTTCACAAATGCATGTGAGCTAGTATATTTCAGTATAAACTGAATAGTTGTTTAGAAATTTCTTTCTTTACAAAAATAAAAAAAAATGAAAAGAAGAATGTTATTTTGGGGAAAAAATGGAGGTAAAAACTTGAAGAGCTCATATCAAGACAATTGCATCAGGAATTTGCTAAACTGAAAAACCCAACCAAAGAAGCCCTCTGTTACTAGCAGAACAAGAAAATGCTATCCTTGGTGTTCAGTTGTCATCTTCATACTATCAGTGAGCCTCAGAATAACAGAATAATTTTATGTTTTTACATGCAGCAAAAGCGGTGAAACCTCCTCCCATTCTGACTTTATCTGTTAAACCACAAAGAAAAGGGGAGCAGGGGGGAGAAAACCACAGTTTTAAAGTAAGGTTTTGGGGTCTAAGGAAAGGAATGGTAATTCAAAGATAAGGATGGTAGTGTCTGCCCATTACCCACCAATTTGTACATTGTTGTTGCACGTTTCATATAAGAACAAGTATTTCACTGCTGTGTGACTTTGGAAATGAAATGCATTTTGGAAAAGGAGCGCCTCCCGATAACCTTTGCAAGAGAGGGAAATGGACCTAGAACAGAGCCACGTAGTCTCCGGCATAGGTGGTGTAGGGGGATTGGGGGTTGGGTTTTTTTTCAGATGGGAATAGGTTTGGATGGCCAACAAAAATCACTGGCTGGTGCAAAGGTACCATGATCCCCTCAGATCATGATGAAAGTGAGCTATGTTGTCTGGGGCAAGGTTTGGTCTCTCACTGCCCTTGTTTGAGTGTGCCAGCTGCCTGAAGCAGAAACTATGTTATGAAGTGCAATTTATTCATGCAACTTGCTACTGAAAAGAGATCCCTTGATGTGATGCAACTGTGGCTTATGGTAGGGTCACCAGCTCTTAGGAGACAGGACTGCCCTCTGGCCTGTTTCCTGAAGCATCACTTTTTAAAGTAAAGGAATTTGGGGAACTTGTAGTTCATGAACTGTGTCATATCATAAGTCAGATCTCAGAGGGATCTTGTGACAGCCTTGAAGATGTAAGAAATAGCTGAACTCAGTACAGAAATGGATTGAGACAGTAGCCAACATAAAAAGTCTTGAATGTGACATGGAAAAAAAATGTTTTGACTTTCATGAGTCCTTCTAGAGAGAAAGTAAAAAAAAAGCAGAAGATGCTGATGGCTTGAGTATAGGAAAAAAACCTCAAAATATATAGGCTGTGGGAACAGAGTAATATGGTGAGGTGCACTGTGAGAAACATCATGGTTAAATGCAGGACAGAAGAATTGCTGGTACAGCAAATATTTTCTTGGAAGCTGATGGGAGGAAGTGCTATTAAAGCAGTGTGACGTGTTCTGAAACCGTGGCTCATCTTGTATGTGACTGAACTCAAAAGTGCCAAGGGGCTGGACTGCGGGAAGCAAATCCCCCATCTCAGATTGCCCTGCAGCACCTGAGGACTATGATCCATTTTTTCTGGACGGCCAGGAGGCAGAAAATGGTGGTCCAGGGAGGGCCAGTATCCCTGCAAGGTTGGCTTCTCTCAGTGCTTGTACAGCACTCAGCACAGAGGCCTTTAGATGTATAGATAATAAATATAATTTAGATATTCATGATGAAAGTGTCACCCAGAGAAACTCCCAAGTTGGGTGAGCCTATGATGTGCCTTGCCCGAGTTATGTTCCTTAGTCTAGCCACAACTGGCTCTCAGTTGCTTGTAGTAACAGCAAAATGGAATAAGCTGGAGAGCAAAAATGTGGCTAATACAAGCCACATGGAAATTGAGTTATAGGGGCATGTGTGGTAGATTCACCTGTGAAAAAAGTTGTAAGCAGTTGTCCTTGGAGAGCGTTTCTGCTTTCAGTAGAGGCAGAGGGACGTCTGGGTGAACAGTGTGCATTGTGTTGCACATGCTGCCCCATGGTGCTACACTCAGGAGAGCTGGGGGAAGACAGGGCCTGTTGAATTCACAGCCCAGTATCTCACTTTTAAATCACTGAAAGTTTCCCCTGTGTCTTTTTTTTTTTTTTTTGTGGTTGCTAATGGTCTACAAAATAATGCAGAGAATGCTCAGAATAGCATTTCAGCGATGGAGTAGTGAACTGAAAAAAAACCTTATTCAAAAGAAAAGTCAAGGAGCTTATAGTCTACAGATATTCTTCACTGTGGGCTGGGAGTCCTTCCTTATTTTGAGTTGGAGAGTATAATGTGTTCTGGATTTTTAATAAAGCATTACAAATCTCTGTAAGGGCTGTGATCATATAATACAAACTTGATTTTCTTCCACCACTTGTAGTGGGAACATGGACAGGCTGGATGGATGCCTGATTTATGTATCTGGGTCCCATACAGTAATGTAACAGCTAAAATGGGAATTCAATAATTCCAGTAAGCCTGGTGAGCTTGTTTCCTACGCAGTTCTATATTTCATATCATATCAGCACTGCATGGAATCTTAGTGAGCCTTGGCAAGAAAAAGCTGAAGGGAGACAGTTTTTGGAGATACTCTGAAACAGATTTCACTTCCCATGCCAGTATTCATTCTGAAGCCTCAGTATTTCTTGAAGAGTCCGCCCTCCCTCCATGAAGACAGCAGGATATTCAGTGTGTTGCCCTGGCTGTCTCAGTCGAAGGAGACCTCCTTGAGATAGCTTATGCTGGGTGATGAGGCCAGTGTGATTACAGAAAAAGGAGTAAACTTCTCTTCTGTTACCATTTCCAAGTAAAAAGACAGATCCCTTCAGTAGTTTTGCTGCAGGGGTGTCTTCACAGCAACAAATGTGATCCATAGCTCTCAATTTTTGTTGGCTTATGCCCTGTGGATAGATGCATCAGTGGGATCCAAGCCCCAGCTGTGCTTATCTTTGGAGTAGGCATTGCAAAAAGAGGCCCACTCTGCAGACCTGTGTGGTGAGAGGTAGGTAAAAGGCTTAGGTCAACCAGTGCCTCCCTCTGTTGCTCAGTACAGAAACTGCCCATGCCCGTGCCCAATCCTGGAAAATATTGCAGTGCTGTTTCTGTTGGAGGCTTCCTTCTCCCTGAAAACTGCTGTTGGGGTTGACTTGCGCACGTGACCTTGATACAATGGTGCAGTATGGTAGAGCAGGGAAGTGTGGTAGCCCTCAGGGTTGTTGCTAGGAGTGGACAGTCAGGCGTAGAATCAAGCTGAGGACTTCCAGAACGAAGAGCCTCAGTCTCAGTGCTTTCCTTGCAGTTAGGCTCCAGCTAGTGGCAGTAACTTCTGTTCCATAATGCATAAAGCAACACACAAATCCACTGGAGGAGAGTAGCGCAAAGCTGAGAGACCTGCTAGGAGTCTGCATAGCCTGGTTTTTGGCAGGTGAGCTCACACTTTGCATATTAACTTTATCCTGCACCTGGTCTATAGCAGCAGAATAAGTGTAAAACTTCCTTCTTCCCATATGTGCCCATGGAACACAGGCCTGGGGTGGTGGGTCTACATCTTTGCCAATTCAACAGTCCTGGCTTCTCACCAGCCTTTGTTTATACTATAGTCTGAGCAGAAAGTATAAAGTTCTGTGCTTGCAGTCTGTTCTGTCCAATTCACCTGGCCACAGCCTGTGTGCTGGAGCCTTCTCATCTGCAGAAGAGCTGGACAAGATACTGGTGGGGCATTGTGATGGATCACCAACTCAGTCCAAAGGGAGCTTGATTCATGAATAAGTAAGAAAAAAGAACATTCTCTGGGATGGCTTTAATGTTTGAATATAATTTTTAATTCATAAAACTGAAGCTTTAAGAGGCAGGTACAGCCCTCTGTCATGCCAGAAAATTGCTGACTGATATTTTATTTACATATGTCCACTACCTTGCATGGTAACTCCGGTGGAATACATTCCACTGAATGTTCCTTATAATTTCAGGACCTACCCTACCTGTGTGAAAAGATATTTTACTCCTTAGAAAACCATTGTCATATCTAGTCCCACAAAGGAACCAAACCACATAGTCCCATGTCCTTGTGTTGAGCCCTGTTGAAGCCTGCTTGTCAATCCTCACCTGAGGTGAACCGGCATGTATTTATTTATGCCACTGGGTTATTTATGTATCTGGGTTCATTGCTAGTAAAAGGGTGTGATGCAAACAGATCCGTTTAAAGGAGTCCCTTTCTGGAATGTTATGAAGTTAAAGTGTTAAATATTCTTGTCATAATTATTCATCTTGTCAACAGATAAGATTTTACTGGATTTTATCATTAGGTTACCACACAGGTTTCTTAAATATTCACAAGTGCATGTAACCATATTCCTGTATCTACCAATAAAAATACTGTCCACTATAGGAGGGAACAAAATACAGTCTTAGTTATAAGCCATACATAACACAGAAATAGTATCCTAAATACCTTGATCCATTTTTATACTACCATGTAGGAAAATTAAGTCTTCAGCAAAACTTTTTTGTATTAAGAGTTATTCCTATGAAGAATTATTCCCCAAATCTCCCTGCTAAGTGCTAATACTGTTCCTGGTAGAATCCACTTTATATACTTGAGTGCTAACATTTACAGTACATTTTCTCATTTGTTTTTAAGCTATGCTCAAATTAGCAATTAACTAAAATAGTTGCTTTTGTAAATGGAGTATAAGAATAGTTAATAATCTATATTTTTTCTGATTCCAGAGTGCAACAGTGTGAAAAAGAATGACTAATCTGTTGTTGATATGAGAAGGAATTTTAATCTTTTATGAGAACATCTTGGCTGTGGGTATGATTGTCTCTGAGAAAGAGACTGGAATTCTTCAGTGGACAATGTATGAATATTATCTGAGGCAGTGTTGAAAGTAAAAATAATTGAGCAAGGAACTAGTAACAGTTTCCTCCTCTGTGTCTAAGATTTTTATCAGCCACTTTCCAAGCAAATTGTTAGCCCGTATGGAACCAAGTATTATTTCAGAAACATAACCATTCATTTATTAATTGAGCATTTATCTGCTTCTGTTACAGGATTCAAAAGTCCACTGCTACAAATAAGCTAAGAGAGAAATTTGGCTCATTTTTAATAAATATTCCTAAAAAGGGGATTTCATGATCAATATAAGCATCACTGCTACTTTAGTTAGGATTTCAGAGGAGCTGATTGTCTTGTTGCATTCTGGGGCCATTTCCCTTTGTCCTGCAGTTAGGCTTATGCTTCCATTTAAAGATCAGCAGCATGACTGTAAGTGCAGACCTCGTGACTGTAGAGGCAAATCAATGCTCTGTCCTCACCACTAGCACTTCCTGGTGCAGTGCCCTAAGGATATTTTTATGCAGCCTCCCTTTTCATGGGTGTAGTTGGTAGGCAGAAGAGAAGAATGAAGGCCTGGTCAGCTCCAGCAGTCTCAGCTCTCTGTTTGACAGGTGTGCAGCCCAGAACCACTCTCCCACATATGTATTTCCAAGAAATAAGTAAAGCCTATTGATACTGAATCTACTACCTAACTCGCCCAGTGAAACACAGCACACAGAGGCTAATTAATTTAAAGTACTGCCTCTCGTAGAGTTTTGGTACTCCTGTTGATGATATAGTGGTCAGTAAAGAAATGCAGGGCACAGCAAAGAAACCTTCCTGGCAAAAACCAAGAAAGGTGACATGACCTCCCCCTCACACACGTGCACGCACACCCACACTCCTTCATTACTTTCACACTCTGCGGTTTTCACGATCAGATTCTCCCCCTGTATGAGCCACTCTTTTGTCCAGACACAGAGGTGAAATGACTAAATGTGCTGCTAAGCCCATGGACAGTATTAGCTGTCTAAGTGAAGTGGTCATTATTGTCTTAGGCAGAAATAGTGACTTGAGACCTGTTTCTCAGCCCCTTTCTTTGGCATGTGCTCTAGCTGCTGCTTCCCTGTTCTTCTCTTTCACCTCACTGGTTACCAAATCCTCAAGACACTCATTTTGCCTTACAATTCCTGCCCCAAGGAGAGGATGCCTTTCTTGGTGCTTACATAGCACCTAAGATTACAAAACTTCAGTCCACACAAACCTTCTGAATGATATTGTAGTGTAAATAAACAATGACTGCTACCTTAGCTAGCCACTGGACTAACTCCAGTGGCTGAAGCAGATTTCCGTTCTTTTCATATTTTGCTTTCCTGGTATAGTGACAGAATCCAGACTTTGCAGATCCCCAGATGTCATGGTTCATGAAAAGTCATTTCTTGGTCCTTCTCATTATAGTCATCTTCTTTTGTCCAGGTGGGGCAAGGGCGGGAATGGAGATGAGTGTGTTAGGAGCAAGGAAAGCAAAGGAAAAGTAAAGGAAAGGGAAAATAGAAAATAGGTTTAACATCCTTGTAAGACCCTAAGCTGCCTTGGAAGAAACTTATCCAGGGGTCTTGGGCTGTTGCTTTTTCTAGTTTTGGCCCTTTCATTTTATTTGAGGTAGCATGATCTTGTTAGCTTGCTATGACTGACTTCTTTGTTTTCTCTTTGGGAAACAATACAATTGGAAATTAAAACTATTTTAGAGAGAAAACTATCAAGTGTTAATGTTTGCAGTGACATCAATTTTTATTCTTTCCTTGCTCGCTTTTTGGAGGAAAGTCTGTTCTTTCTTTCTTCTTGCAGTCTAACATCACTTCTTCCATAATTGCTTAGTTTTAGATTTAGTGCTTCTCTTAACTGATTTCATAGCATTTCCCTTCTCTTAACAGAAATGCAGAAAAACATTTTGTACCTTTTACCAGTTTTTCTAACACTGCACTTTCAATTATGTTAGATTGTGGAGAAAGTGGAGATGGAAAGGACCCATTATACTTCTAGTTCATGCTGTTCATACCAAAATTGTTCCATATAGCCTATTCTCAAGTGCCTTGAGCAATAGCATTGTAAGTGGTTCTCCCACTCTTCTGTTTGGTGTGGCATTTCATGTTCTTGTAGACATCACTACTAAAAACTTTTCTTGATGTGTCACCCTAATTTAGCTCCACTTCAGACAAGTCACATGCCTTTGTTCCTACAATAGGCAACTTTCTCTCTCTCTTTGTTTTCAGGAGTCTTACTCCAATAACTTTCTGGAGTGAACAGTCCAGTGCCAAAAAGCATGCATGAAGATCTACCAATTCAAGGAATCTAGGCTCCTAAGCAATCCTGAATTCAGATACCAGAAAGTTATGAGAGTGACTTCAACTGTGCTGGAATTATTAGGTGTTTGTGATCTTTCACCAGAAGTATATGAGGAGAGGTGGTGTGCGCCAACTCTTCCATGGGACAAATATTCTTTTATTTTCTTGTAACAATTTATCTCTTTGATTTCTGTCTCTTCTGTGTGCTTCCTTGTAATGACTCCAGAGATGGTGGATGACACTGAGACGGGGAGAGAAAAGTAGGGTACCAAAAAGTCCAGTTCTTTCAGCAAATAGGCTATCTTGCCTCCTTCATTTCTCCCTACGTGTACCATACTGGTATCGTGGTGCTTCAGGTTGCTGAAAAGAATTTCCCTAGTAACTAGGGAGAGGAATTATTCAGCTTCATTTTCTTTCATTTCCCCCTAATAGTTTGGTGAGTGATTGGAACAAAAAGCCCTAAACTGTCCAGTTGTTTTTTTGTTTGTTTGTTTTCTTTCTTTTTGCACACACCAGAAAAATGGCATCAGAGCATGTACAGTATACGAGCATTTTGTGCTTGTATACTAACATACACATACAAGTATGTATATGAACATTGCTCCTGCCCTGTTAGTGTTACACTGCAGAGTGGATGCTATTGTTGGCTACAGACTCAAATGTCATCTGGGTTTGAAGTCTTCCAGCTTATGATTTCATCTTTGCAAATGCTGGTTTTCAGAAGTCTGTTTATATGCACTATAAACTGAAGTGTTCATTCTGAAATAGTTTCAGACATTAAACCCTAATCAAAACATTTTATGGTTGAATTATGCCTGCTTCCACTGTTATAAAAATTCTGCTAGTGAAATCACATTGTAGTATTTTAGATTAGATGCCTAACACTTGCTTGTTCGTGTACTTGCTTCACCCAGACAAGCTCTAAAAGGCACGCATTATTTCTGGAACAAATCAAACAAAATAACGCCTTTAGTATTACCATTTCCATGAGAGGCTTAATGTTGGGGAATTTGTTAGTTTAAGTCAGTTGCCACCTTTAATTTGGTAGCTACCTTTGAAGATCATGCAATTCCTTTAAATACCAGGATAAATGCCATTATACAACGTTAGAGAATGGGGGTCGGTGATCTTTTGAATGTCTCAGTGGGCAAAATAGGTGATGGGAAACAGTTCTGCCCACTTAGAGATTCATCCAAATCCTGCTATAAGGACTGGAAAGACACCCATTGACTTCACTGGGAACTGGATGAGGCTCTAAACGTCAATAAAATCAAAGAAGTCTCACAGTGAATCGGCCTATCTGGCACACATTAAAAAAAACGATTGTAAATTTTGAAAATGAGTCTTCTTGCAATGTAGGCCAATTGGTCAGCTGCAAACTTGGCACAGCTGTGAAGCATGTGTCCTGGGCAGTCTGCAGGAACATGATGTTCTTTTTCGCTTCTGAGAGCTTTGGAGACTGAAAAAAAGACTCAACCCAATGCTGAAGACTAAATGCTGAAATAATGGAGCTAAATAGAGAAATCAACAAATACTTTACAAAGGTAACACTTGTTTTGGAAGAAAAAAAATTAACAATTCCCCCAAAAGTTGAAACATTTTTAAGATAAGTGTACTACTTCATTGTATGTCCTGGAAAAAAGAACAAAATTCAGAGAATTCTCTGGCAGAAGCTGATGGAATTTGACCTTTATATCAATGCACTGTAGAAATCAGGCAGAATTCCTGAAAAAAAAATACTAAGCGCATAATTTTCATCCTTTAACCATCCGCAGGGGGAGTGAAACTCATCCAAAGACAGGAGAAGCTACTGAACCCTAGGCATCCAAACTGCTGTGCAGAAATGTTGCTGCTCTGTCTTCAAGTAGAAATATGATTTTGCAGCACAGACTCCTAGTTGATGCTTTTAAAGCCTTGTGCAGTGGGTGCGAACTCCAGAAAGAACATGTAGACTTTTAACTGCATACAAAGACACAAAAGCAAAAATGGCAGTCGAATATTGTGGTTGATGTAATGTGCAAATAGAGCACAACACATGCACACTGGGGCTTGAAAGCAGCCACTGCAAAACTGGTTTTGATTGCCCTGATTTCCCACAAAGGAAGCTTCTCATGCTTAGGAAGCAGGAGTAATGTCATTAATGGCAATGGAGCTTCACCACAATAAAAGAAATGTGAGGTTCAGTATCTGTACCATGCTGCTAAACCATAATCTCAAGAGACCTCAAGTCTAGCATTCTTACAGCTCAGCGTTCTGCAATTACATAGCAAAAGATACTTTGGAATTCTTTCTTTCATGTCTTTGGGGGTAGACTGCACTGGTAAAACAACATATCACAGTATATATGATTAGTAACTAAATATCTCTGTGACCTAGATGGCTGTTTCTCTCCTGTAATTGTACCTTTCCAAGGAAAGTGAATTCCTGAAGAGTGTAGTTGCAGTTGTTAAAGGGACTTGATAATTTGGTTTTCAAACAAAGATATTAAAAAGTCACTGTTTAAAAAACAAGTCTATGCAATTTTAAATTAACATTTTAATTTTGAGGCCTTAGACCCCCAAAGTTTCATCTGCCTTTTGTTTTGCTTTTTACTTCCAGCTATTGCATGTGATCTGGAGTTCTCATCCTACTCCTCTGCTTCCCTGCTGTCTCTGAGTGCCTTTGTGACTGTGTTCCACAGAGACCCAGCCTGGCAAGTGCAGAAAAATACATCAGAAGATTTTTTTAAGGGTAATTTTAAAACTCCCATTTTCACTAATTCAAGCTCTTTTTTCAGTGATAGAAATTGACCACTAGTAGCTTAAATTGACTCATAGATGCTAATGGTCCATTTCCACCTCTGTTTCTATGGAAATGGATGTCATCCTGGAGAGGGGGGGGAATGATTTTAAACACATACTTCATAAAAGCTGTCACCTACCTGACGTCCTTTTTCACTAAAACCTGACTTAGAAAGGTTTCTGGTAGTAAAACCGAAGCATTGCTTACAGGTTTCAGGTGCTTATTGAGGGCTGGGCACCTAAATGCATTTTTCAAACATATACAAAAGAAAATCCCAAGTCCACTGGCTTCTAGATCCAATTCATTGTCTTGCATCCTGTGCAATAATTCACCATATCAGAAAGTGTGTATAAAACACTATGAAAGTAGGATGGGGAAATAAAGCATTACCAAAGTGGGATAAGATTTCTTTGTTCCTGCATTCAGTGTTCTCGTAAAGAACAAGGCAAGATGTGAAGGAAAGGGGGGAGAAAAAAATGGCAAATTTTAAATATCTCCTCCTAAAGGGAGCACAGACATTGTCAGGCACCTTGGCTCTCCAGAGAGGTTTTGCAAGTAAAGTCTAATGGCTTGCAGCAACATTTCCTTAGGAAAAGTAAATTTTTTTTCCTATTCATGGATAAAATTCTGTTTGGTTCAACAAATACCAGTATTTATGTAACTGAGAGCAAAATTTGTCCTAAATATAAAATGTAAATGGCTTTTTTTTTCCCCAAGCAGAAGATTGAAAGAATATAAAACTGATTATGCTTCACTGAAAAAATCCCATCCATGTCTCTGTGTATACATGATCTGTGTATACATGTGCACACATAATCTTGGTCTCATATAAAATACCGAGGAAGGATAACATGGAATGAGTATTTTCAGATTCATATGACAAATAGAAGTCACTCTTCCACTTTTCTAATTAACTTCTCCGGCATAGTGTACAGAGGCAGAGAACGCCTGTCCTGGCATGTGTGCTATTTCACCACATTTTGGAAAATTGCCACACTCTTGTTTTCATGACTCTCTGATGGGTTCTCCCATTGGCCATCACTTGTGTTTAGGTTATTTGAGTCAGATGTAATCTAACATGCACCATGTGTATTTAATATCTGTAACTGGGCATACTGCGGAGTCTCAACAGTGTAGCCCCTGACAGATTTAGCATACTGACCATTTTGCATAGTGCATGACGCATGGATTCCATATGTGGTTCTCATTGTCTGAGGTCCTGCCCTTCATGCCTCTCTCATTGCATACTTTGTCCATCCCTCCATTGATCAAGTGGCAACATACTTCATTGAAAACAGAGTGCTGACCAGTTTGTACCTGATTTGAGCAGCTGACTTTACATTGATCTTAATGCAAAGAAATCTTTTTGACAATTTTTCACAATAATTTTCTCTGAAAAAGACGTTTGTCCTGGAAGAGTTCCCACCTGGAAGAATGTGGCAAACTTGTATTTTCAGATTCACTGGGATGGACTGGAGAGAAAATTCTTTCCTTGTTGGATTTTTTTTGGAAGTGGGGTAAGAAAAAGAACATTGATTTCCCCCCCCCCAAAATGTTGTGGTGTTATCTGAGGTAATGTTTCTTTTCATAAGTACAGTCCCTCAAGAGATCACACTTCTCTCCCTGAGCTGCTAGGATGTGTCACAAGAATCCCTGATCATAGTACYACAGAAAAAACTGAAGTCCCAGGGCATGAACAAGCTTAGCATCTATCGGATCAATCAAATTTGGCAATGGTGAGAAAAGGAAGGATTCAGCTGAAAACCAACAGCGTATTTAACATTATGTTGAAAAATTGTATTTGTCAAAAAAACTCAGTTTTCTGTTGAAATGAAGTTTGGACAAAAACAACCTCTCAACCAGTCATATCTGAAAGGCCAACACTCTGCTGATGGCAAAGTATTTGGTTGCTACTTTTGTACAGATGGCTGCATAACATTCACAGAAGGAATGATTCTAGGAGCCAGTTTTTCAAATGTCATCTTCTACATAAGTAAGTGCAAATGGGTCCCTGCATATCACTTGTGCATGCAAATGATAGACCTAGCATTTGCACATCAAGCACAGATCAGCTTTGGGCATTATCCTACAGATGGACAGATAAGGTGTGAATTACATTTATTCAAAGAAAGGCAGGCTACAAATCCCTTTAAAAAGGTGGTCTCTAGGTTTGTCTACTCCCAGCAACATAGAGCTGCTGAGGTAAACAGTTACTCCTACACATTTTTGTGAAGAGAATTTTTTCGTCCTCTTGGTATGCTCTTATTACCCCATTTTCCAAAGATGTGGTACCATTTGGTGAGGCTTTGCATTGCAGAAACAAAGACAGTTTTTTAAATTAATATTGGCATGGGCTGTCAATAATTACCCACTTATCTCTGCACAAAAATTAGCAGGTAGAAAATATGTTGGGTCCATATTAGGAGATTGGATTATTTTAAAACATTTTGTGACATCCTTGTCTTTGTATCTGTCATTAATGATGCATCTTTGGCTGGGAAGTTACCTTATTTGTGCTTCTGATTAAATATAGTCACTGTGTGATGTAAGGGGGTTTTTTTCAGTCTGCTTATTGCTGAGAATATATTTCTTACCAGAATAGCTAAGACTAAGAAATTTTGGGCCAGGCACTCAGCAAGTCTACACTGGTTCCATTGAATTCTATACCAATTATTCAGTCATAGACTGAAAATAAACAGCTTCATTGAGACTCATAGTAATTTAGAATAGTGTTAAACTGCTAATAGGCTGCTATATATAGATGTGCAACTAYAAATGTGTTAGCTGGACATGCATCAGATGTCACATTGAAAGTTTTATCACTGCTTCACTGAGTAGTAGAGAAGTAGTGAGGTTTCAGTCTTACATACTGGGAGTAGCACCAGTTCTTCAAATAGTATCACTTTAAATGCATTACATGCAATAAATTCCCTTTTGCCTGACTGATTTTACTTACATTTTAATGGAAAACGTCACAAACCTTTTCTCTGTCTAAGCACAACTCTTTCCATGCCTCCTTTCTGAATTTGATGAGAAAAAGGAGGCAGAACATAAAATTTTTAGTTTTTATAGATACTTATTGTTAGCCTCGCTTCAATATTCTTGGTATTTTTTAAGGTACTCTGTTAACTGTGCCTTGTTAGTTCATTTGCTGACTATTTGACACCAATAATGTTAACACAGGTGAAATAAAGTTCATGGAAAGTATTGTATTTCCAAAAAACAGACAGCTTAGCAAGTTCTCTGCCAGTCCGGTCATATGACAAAGGGGGACTTATCATGACACACTTGGTTTTCTAATTAGAGGTAAACCTTATACTAAGAGTTGAGCCATCCAACTGTTACAGTACTGCGTTTTGGCTAGTGAGCCATAAACATGTTTGTTGGCATTCAGATGTATGAACAATTAAGAACATATATCATCACCCATGAAGAAGAAGAATTGAGTGAACTTTTGTTTGGATTCTGTGGGAGCACAACTCAGATAAGTATTAGCTTTCTGATTAAAGGCAACACAATTGTTTTTACTGGTTTTAGAGCTTTGCGTGTGCGTGGCTAACTTAAAGACAATGCCAGAGAGACAAGTTTCAGAAGGCTTGGTGCATTATTATTTTTCTTTTATATTGATGAAATTGTAGGGCTTAAACAATGTAGGGTGTGGAAGACACTAAAGGAAACCTACTTCTTCTGAGCCCAGGGGGAAGGACCAGAAGACCTGAAATAGTAGACAGTGAGTAAAGTTTTCCTAGAGGTAGTAACACGCCAACCAGCGAAGCATGCTACTATCAAGCTGGGTGTAGCAATAGCAAACACAGGTGTTTGTCTTCTGAATGACAGGAATGAAATGAATAAAATGAACATTTCCTTCCTGTCCTTCTCCCCACAAAGAGATTCAGAAAAAAGGGCCTTGGGACTTTCTTCTTCCCGTTTGAACTTAAATCTTCAAGACCTCTTTTTTCTGTCTTTCAATTTCTGTAGCCATCTGCGTAGTGAATATCACATAATCTTTGCTCAGAAAACTGCAAAGAAGTGTAGAAACTGGGCCTCATCTTTAGTAATGAATAATTTTGGGTGGGAAAGAAATGGACCAAAGAAGCACTGCAGAACAATTAGCGTTAAGACATGAGCTTCATGTTTCACTACATGGTCATCTCCAAAGAGTAGAATTTGTAGTCGAGTGCATCCTGTAATTAAGTTCTTAGACAGCATCTGAGAAGAGGATTTCTTTCTGCCATTCTCCCTAAAGTCTTATCCCACCATGCATTTTACTGAACATGGAAGACAAACATCTGACATGAACAACAAAAGCACATTTCTCCTGCTTCGAAGCAAAGTATTGGACTAGATTATCTCTTGAGATCCCCTTCTTACCTCATTTTCATTGTACTGTTGCAGGCAACTTCCCAGTGATCATACAGTTTTCTTTGAATGATGGAAAAGCAAAATTACAATTAATTAAAATTAAAGTCCTATCTAATTTTCATTCAGAAATGCACTAGTCAGAAAGTAAAATGCAGCTGGAAAGAAAATGGTCCCTGTCTCTGCTTGGATCAGTATCACTCTATTGCCAACAAATTCATTCCTTGATGTGGAGATGCAGTTTCTTCTTTCTCCAGTGCAAATCTTAGTTCAGGTCTCCTTTGCTCTCCCTTGCCAGTGATAGGTGATTGATGATTTGATACTTGACATATTTACAGCTAAGTAAGTTCAAGACCGTTTCATACTATAACATGGATCTGTGCTGGGCATATAATTTCCAAGATAAGAGACTCATTTCAGTTTGTTTAGTCTACCTTTCGCTTATTGAATATAGGCATCCTCTTGCGAAGTATCTACAGAAGATGGAACTGTATCCAAGAACTGGCAGCTATTCAGAAGGGACACCAAACTAACATGAATTCATCTTGAAGTTACCAAATGCCAAGACAAGTTATCATAAATCCTGCCAAATTTATTGGATGCTTAATATACGGGTAGACACAAACCAGGCAGCATTCTGCAGGCAGATATGCTCTTAAGAGTGCAAAGGCTACTCCTCCTCTTTCCAATGCTGTTGCTCCATATAGTGTCTACAGGAACACTGAAGTCTCAGTGTCCATATAGTGTCTACAGGAACACTGAAGTCTCAGTGGCACTTCAATGTGCATAGCCCTTCCACATACTGCTGAGTGCCAGGTTTCTTTTAGACAACTCTTGAAATGGAAGGTATCCTATATCAATAGTTACCATCCAGATTTCTTGAATTCAAGTTCTTTGACTCACAGGTGGCTATTAAAGGCTTCAGGACAGTTTCAGAATGAAACATTTGTAGTAAGGTATGGAAGAATGTCATTCTGAGATAAATGTGACATAGCTCCTGAAGAAAGGTAGGTATGGGTCTATAGATTGTTCTTTCAAAGAGCAGTTACAACATCCTTGTCACCACTCTTCAAATATGAAAAAGAAAATAATGCTGTAGCCTGAGAGTTTGAGCTGAGCAAAATAAGCAGCAGTTATTTTTTCCTTGTTAGGTAAGGAATTCTACCATTCTACTCCTTGGACTCTATACTGAGAAGTAAATGCAGGTATGGAAATTTTACAATTGGCTCAGAGAGTGTCATGGTTTAACCCTGGCTAGCACCTAAACACCACGCAGCCGCTTGCTCACCCCTCTTCTCCAGTAGGATGGGGGAGAGAATCGGGAGGGCACGAGTAGGAAAACTCGCGGGCTGAGATAAAAACACTTTAATAATTGAAATAAAACAAAGTAGAACAGTAATAAAACAACGATAACAAAAACAACAATAGAATATACAAAGCAAGCGATGCACAATGCAACTGCTCACCACCCGCTGAAGGACGCCCAGGCTGATACGCGAGAACCCGTCCCATGATGCCAAAGTCGCCGCTGCCCGCCCTGCACCCCCCCCCCCCGAAGTTTTATACGGAGCATGAGGTCACATGGTATGGAATACCCCATTGGCCAGCTGGGTCAACCGCCCTGGCTGTGCTCCCCCCGCCAGCTTCCCATGCACCTGGCAGGGCATGGGAGGCCGAAAAGTGCCCGGTGCAAGCACCACCCAGCACCACCCAAAACATCAGTGGGCCATCAACGCTCCTATTATACCAAACCCAAAACACAGCACACACACCCCAGCTACTGGGAAGAAAGTTAACTCTGTCCCAGCCGGAACCAGGACAGAGAGAAACTCAGGCGTGGAAATGTRGCAGGGGAGACTGTAGATAATTCTTTTTTTCTTCTATTTTCCAATATGTCTTGAAGGTACAAGAAAAATGTCATGTTTTGTCCTTGAATTATTAGGTGGATTCAGCATGGAGGTGAGAGAGCCAACAGCCAGAAGGTTTATGTTCTTACTGGGATCGGTCTCACTCCATACTAAGAGGGACTACAAATGCCATTTCCTAAATTTTTAGCATTCGTTTTTACTACCTGGCTTCTGTGACTTGTATCTCTCATATTCAGACCCTAGTTTTAATGACTGCATAGGCCTTCACCTTTCTTTCATATATGTTTTGCTGCATTATGCCTCTAATTGCAAAACAAACAGCTCGCTCCTGTACCCTGACACTGTTTCCTCTTTCAGAGGATATCACCCCTCATTCAGTGGCATGACTTGATAGCCTCTATGGTCAGTCCCAAAACAGCAGTCTCCTTTATGTTTTTCTGTACTCCTGGAGCTCTTTGGAACTTGTTCGTGGGGGTGGAATGCAGACTAATAGAATTCCAGAGTATGTGAGGTTTATAAATAAATTAAAATACTCTCATCTGAAATACTTAGAAGGGTATTTGCCAACACTAACTGTAGGCATGCACAGATATATACCCCTTAGCACCTCTTTTTGACTTCTTTAAACAGTTGATGCACCCACTAGAGTATGTGAATAAGCCACTAGTGTAAAACTTTCTCTGTTCACAGCATGCATTGCTCTGCATTTTAGCAAACACCATTTGGAATCCCATTGGCAGATGCTTCTGGAGCCAYGTAGGTGAGAAAATGCCTACAGTAGACTTCAACTTTACCCAAAGAGTTTTACAAGCTTTCTGGTGGGAAGAGAGTCATATGTTACTTTCACTGCCCTATGTCCAGTTTTAAAAGTATTTTAGTAAAAGAGAACTGAAAGAATTCACATATCCGATCCCAGTCAAGCATCTTCACTTAAACCTATGCAGATCTTCCAACGGTGGAACAGGAACTGTCATTTAGGAACTGCTATATTCCTCATTTGCCAATTGCTGTCCACAACTACTTCAGCCTTATAAGCCAGTTTATGGCTTTGGAAATGGAAAAAAGAGGTCAAACTGCAGATATAATAATCACTGAGTGATAAGCAGATTTTTTTTGATGCATTGTAGGTTGGACAAAGAGAAAGCCTCTCTTTTTCTGATAGAGGACAACTTTTTTGTCCTAAATTTGTGCCAAGGCTGGGTTTTTTGTTCAGGTTTTTTTTGTCTGTTTGTTTTAATTTAGGTCAGCAGTTTTACGTCAGAAATGTCAAATGACCAGTCTACTCAATTTCGTTTGCTTTTCTAAACATGATTATACTATATCAAGTATACTTCATATATACTTATTCTACTATATCCATGGGGTCACAGCCTCCTTTGGGCGCATCCACCTGCTCCAGCGTGGGTTTCTCCACGGGCTGCAGGTGGATATCTGCTCCGCTGGGTACCTCCATGGGCTGCAGGGGGACAGCCTGCCTCACCATGTTCTTCACCACGGGCTGCAGGGGAATCTCTGCTCCGGCACCTGGAGTACCTCCTCCCCCTCCTTCTCCACTGACCTTGGTGTCTGCAGAGTTCTTTCTCTCACATGTTGTCACTCCTCTCTTCTGATTGCTGCAGTTGCTGCACAGGTTGGGTTTTTTTCCCCACCTTCTTAAATACGTTATCACAGAGGCGCTACCACTGTTGCTGATGGGCTCAGCCTTGGCCAGCGGCCGATCTACCTTGGAGCCAGCTGGCATTGGCTCTGTCGGACACAGGGGAAGCTTCTAGCAGCTTCTCACAGAAGCCACCCATGTAGCCCCCCCGCTACCAAAACCTTGCTATGCAAACCCAATACATTGCTATAAATACTACTCATAAAAAGGCTGCTCCTATTTAAAAAGTTTGTTTGAAAAATGTCTATGCTTTAGTGGTGCTAAAAAATAAAATTAATGTAGAATTAGAATTTCAAAGCAAAGTGGACTATTGCCTGTTCTTTTCTGCAACAGGGCAACTATAAGTTTATGGAGTTTTATCCACTGAAGAAACATATGACAAGACAAGAAGTACTAACCAACCAACTAGAAGATGGCTTTTTACGTGCTGACTCCCTAATTGAGTTTGGAAACATTCCCAATAAAAATATGTTGGCCAGAGGCCAGAAGCACAACTCATCACGAGGAGTGGGAATCAGACTGTAGAATGAAATAAGACAAAACACGTAAAATTTCTTGTGGAGTGAATTCTTAAACCCCAAAGGGTTGCTTTTATCACTGCGTTAATTTCAGTATTATCATAAAGCTTCATTATAATTTGGATTTTTTTCCTAAATAGAAAATAGGATGCTTAACACGAAATCTAGTTGTTACATTAGAAAACTGCAGAAACACAATGAACTCCAAATGAATGCCTTCAATTTAATCGGCATGTTTTGACATCATAAATCAGTGAGGAAGTTTCACATCTTCTGTAATAGCCACTGTACTAGTAATCATTTTTGTCTTATGTACCCTAAAAGGCAGAAGGCACAAAAGTGGCCTCCTGTGTAACGTCTCCTTTTTTCTGGATCAGACTACTTGGAACTGTTTGCATCAGTGAATAGCAAGCTCCAAAAGCACTTCCTTCACTTCATTTTATAAATTGATTTCTACCTTAGGTGGAGTAACTTTTGAAAGTCAATCTGTCTAGGCTTTTAAAAGGTCTTCCATCACTGAGCTATTACTGATATCACTAAAACAATAGCAAATTGATGCAGGAGGTGAGAAGTTCCCTCAACAATACCAAGCACTGGGCCTCCCAACTGCAGTGATTTTTGTAGCAGTGTAGTTGCCCTGTGTAGCACCAGCTATCAGAAGCAATTGCTTCCAGAATGGTTAAGCTGTTCTACAACAAATATCTCTTTGTAGTTCTGGATGTTTCCAATGCCTGAAACCCTGTTTGTAAAGGCAAGACAACTCCCATTATCTGCAAGGCACAATACATTTATCTTCCCTTTGCAAATTAATTGGAATGGTGGGTAGAAAGTATATAATCTCCATTATTTGGAAAAATGAGTAGTCAATGAGAACCTGACTTATTAATTTGTAGGTAGAGCTCATAAATGCAACTGCAGAAATTGGATCTGGAGAATGGAGATTCAGGGTCCAGTCCCCACCCACTGAAGTCATTGGCAAATATCCCATTGCTGTTGGAGAGAGTACAACTAGACACCATCTAGCACACTTTGTATCGTATTTAACTTTCCCAACTGAATGAGTAACAATGAATGGCTTGAGTCCCTGGCTTAGTCAGCTCTGAGGTAACATCCAAAATTAGCTTTCTTTTCCTGCCTGTCCATAGATAATTAAAGAACAGCTACATCAAATTCAGTCACCATGAACAACTCCTTGGGGATTGAATCTACAGGACCTACATGGCTAAGTGGATGGATCTGGCTATACGTCTTGACAGAAACCCCGGATTGCAGATACTTACATAAATTCCCATCACCTCTAGCAGTGTGAAGTACTTACAGCTCTGGGTATCCGGGCCTAAGTCATCTAAACTGGGAGTTGCAGCAAACTCTGCATATGTAACTAAGGCACAAAGCTTTCACCAAGTAGGTTGTTTAAGCTTCCATCCTTAGTACAGCTGACTTTAGTATTTGCACATCTTCTTTCCCCTGATCGAAATCAAGAGACACCCTTTGTAACCTGCATGAGATTATTGAATCTATGTAGCAGCATGACTTATGAATTACTTTGTTGACACAGGGCAAATCCACATCAGCTTCTTTGTCCGTGGACGGAGGCAATGCTAGTTAAGCATCAAAATACCTTTGAGGTCCATGTATAAGGTCCTTAGCTAGTTTCCTTTCAAACACTGCCTTTACCCCAGTGCAGACATTAGCCTTTCTACATGCTTGGGGTTTTTTGTGCTGTAACTGTAAGTGGCTTGAGCTGAAGTGAGTGTTTTTTTTTTTTTAATATTCAAAGCCAAAGTACTTTGAAACACTTTTAGATCTTCCACTAGGACCATCAAACTAAGTTGCTCATTGCCTAAAAAAGAACAGGATCTTAAGTTTTTGAAGCCCAAAGATATATTCACCAAAAGAAGATCTAGTTTAAAGTTTCCTATTCATATTGCTTTCACCTGCTTTTCTCACTCTCTCTTATTAAAAAGCTATTTTGGCAAATGTAATTTACCCAACTTCTCTTCAAGAAACTTTCAAAAGCTAGCTATTAGAAAGTACACTTGAAACTTTCAAATGCTTTGTTTTTCATGCTATGGCATTTTAAATTGATCTTCAATTATAAAACAAGGCCAGCAACAAAATACAATTTGCTTATCATACTTCTAAGCCAACACAGCTCTTTCTAGTCCTACTTCCAAATATTTCACTAATTTTTATTTATGTTGAAGAAGTTAATAAACCTTTAGTAACACAGTACTGTCAGCTTCTCACCATTCCTTCTCTGCTCCATGTGGTTCTTAATGCAGAATTGCAGAAACACCATGAATGATGCATCACACAAGCCAGTCATAGCGTTATAATTTCTTGGTGTCTTATAAATACAATTCATCAGCAACATACATTCCTTAGCTTTGTTTTCTTTGTAGTAACAGTAGTTAAACAGGATTTGGGGTGTTCTCTTGGTGAAAACCATTGGCATTTTTTCTGGGAAAGAAATACAACATCACTTCTTGATGTATGTAAAAACTGGATTTCAAAAATGCTCTGAACAATGCAATGAAGTTTATTGGCCATTAGAAATGCTCAGCGTTCGTTTTAGCAGGGGGCAGGATGACAACGTGAGAATTGGTCAGGCAGAAACCAATGGAATACAAAATGTTCTTCCTCACCTCATGTCACACATAAATTATTAACATTCCTAAAAATTTCTCTCTCCCTCAGTCATCTCCTGTTAATGCAAGAAGACTAATATTTTTTCTAATGCTTTCCTTTTATGCAGTCCACAGTAAGGGACTTAGCTGTCAAAAGGGAGGGATTGTGCCAGCAGTTAATTGCAAGTACAATAAAGTTCCTTGCTTTGAAGAATGACCCAAGTTCTCCAATCTATTCTATATTGTGTAATGTTAATTCCACTACCCAACTCAGTACACAGTTCGGGAAGTAAAAGCCATGCCCTAATCCTGAACTTTCAACTAAATCATAAACTACTCTTTCCTGCGCCCTTCTCCTTCTTGCTGTGCCCCCCCACCAAAAAAAAAAAACTGAAGGGGAAAGGCATATTGCTGTTTCTCTATCATCAGCAGGCACTTGTGATAAACACTGGTAGAGTGTGCATCATTACCCCTTGTCATCCTGTATGTGGACGAATGCTAACCTAGTACAGCTATCAGTTCCTTCAGCGACACAAGTGACAGATCCACGTGGTTGAGCAGAAGCCTACTGTGGGGTGGGGTAAGGCTTTCCAAGCTGGCAGTGTACCCAGCAGTACTTGCAAAGCAGAGTGTAAAAACCATTTGATATTGCACAGTCAGTGCTTTTGCCCTGAACTAGCAACTGTCTTCCACGCTCAGGTCAGTGCTTTTGTTTAGTTCAGCACCTCACTTTACCTGGAATTTTCCTTACTGCTATTGAGCTGATAATGCTAATTACATGCAGTGTAGTTAAGCAGACAACTTGAGATGGGACTTAAAAACCTAGGAATCAGTCTCCATGTAATTCAAGTATATGAATTACACTAAGTTCCTTCATCAGGTACTTGGACATGTAGGATGAAAACCTCTGCGGAGATCTGGAACTCCAACTGGAACTGGCCTCAGGTGTATCCCCCAAAGCTAAGGCAATTCTGGATTTAATCATTCCTCCTAAACTTCAGTTTGCTATTTGACAGCATACTGCACAGAGCCTAAAGCAATACCCTCCTCCCCGAGATGTTTTGATGTTCTGCTGCGATTGTAGTTCACACTGCACTGCTGCTCAGCACAGAAGGGAACTCCTTGTGTGCCAGCCATGATGATATCTGAGCAGCAACACTTCTCATTTTGCGGGTTTCCTATCAACAGCCAGCAGTTGCCCACTGGCCTCAGAACACACCTCACCAGTACTAAGCCACATGTCTCCATGTGAATACTGCTGCTTATCTCAGCTGGCAGCAATGGCAGCTGGTTTCCCAATCCAGCTGCAATCAAATGGGTCGTTGATCAGGTATTATAATCACAAACATGGCAGTTAAGGGCTGACAGACCACGCAGATGCTGCTGCTTTTTTCCTTCTTTGGTAGCTGTGCCATAGAGCAAGGTGATTTTTTTCCCCAAACACTGTGAACCCCTGCATACAGCTCCATCCTGCTTTCTGCATTTCCTGCTGCTTCTCTGGGCATCCACCTGCCCCCTGGATCATCCTTCTTCCCCTGCTTACCTTTGCTCTTGTTCCACACCAGTAAGAGTTATTCCTTGATCCTTTTCCTCAGCTGTCCTTGTTCCTTGAAAGCTTCCTGTAGAATTGAATATATTTCTCTCACTCTGTCCTGTAAGAGGGACTAATTAGTTCCCCAAACAACGTGATCTTTAAATAAGAAGCCCTTAATGTCTTTGAAGTCAGACATAGAGATCTGGTTTTCTCACCTGACTAAAATTTGTCTTTCATTTTTGGTTTCACATAAATTGTATGAGTTTTTCTGTACTACCCTTCTGTCCAGGATCACAGTACGCAGACAGACACCTATATTGTCTCTGCCATAGGCTGAGGGCTGGCGGCAGGGCCTCAGGCAATTCACAGTCCTTCCTAGTCTCCCAGCAAGATAATAAAAACTTTTGGTTCCTACTTTTCATCTTTCATCTACATCCCCCAGCTTGCTGTGTTGACAGGCTCTGATTTTGTTTCATGTGTCTGCAGAAGCACTTGCTGAGGACTCGAGGTGGCCACTGAAGCTTTTGCTGAAGTCTTTGTTTAGCGACAGTAAATTTAAAGCCAGAAAACCAGCCTACGTTCCAAAAGGGGTGAGTAAGAAGGACCTATATTTGCGGAGGTGGGTGCAGGCTGTGTATGTAAGACATTTTGTCTCTCATAAGGAGGTTGCACACTAGTTCTGCTGTAATTATTCCAGGCAGAACTGCAATAAAATCATAGTCCCAACAATATTATAATACATTTTACAGGAATAGTTGCAGATATTTCCTACAACTGCATCTATACTGACACAGTTGGGAACAATTTCTAGTTCATGCCTCTCAGCCCTGTTTTAATCCCATATCAAGGCAAGACACAGACTTTGATGGGGACAACTCCTTTCCTTCCCTCTTCCAGTTCTTACAACATACCTCAGGCAGGAGTTACGCTGTGCTCCTGGTAGATGCCAGCCTCTGGCATTTATCAAAGTAAGTGTTCCCTTGTAATTTGCTTGGTGGCATGATGTGGTTGAATGACAAGCATGACATGCCTTTCCTCCAGCCGGGTACAAAGCTAGCTGAAGCAGGCTGCTGAGACGCTGGATGTAATACAACCATCATGCTAAGGAGTTTATCAGGCTTCTGCTTGCAAGGATAGCATGATGCGGCTTGCTACAGACCTGTGCTACATGCTAGCTAAAAGCAAGTTGCTGCTAATTAATCAAATTCTTTCAGGGAATTACGATCTCGATCTTTGTTTGCCTTACCTATGGCTCAGGCAGAATGCAGATGCTTTCATTTGCTCTTCTTAGGAAATGTCTTCGTCCATTCTCCTCTTAAGAAATCACCCCCAGAACTCAGCCTACACGCCAAATCCAGTTACAGTCCACTAGCACCTTTGGTCTTTGGGGAAAATAAACAGTCTGCTTCTTTGAAGAGCCACAGACTCTCCTCTGTAATGAACTAGTCTTGAAAATATGATTGCTATAGCTACCTCCCCTATGTGTTTAATCATAACTATAAATATCTTTGTGTTCTCTCCTATCCAATTTGGAAAGAGTAACATTGCAGAGTAATGGTCCAAAACCTGTAATGTCCCATATATTTTCCTGTCCATATGGAAAACCAGTTCTCTGTGTTCTTTGCCACTGAGTTCTTAGAAAGCCACAGCAAGATAAGAATGCTGTTTAAACATATTTTGCATCCAGGAATAGTATGAAACAAAAAAATCTGTAGAAACCCTTCATTACAATGCTAGATCAAACCCTACCCTTTGAATTTCACTAGGAACTGCCTTCCCCTTTCTCTCCTTTTCTGCTGCTGTAGGCTGCTTCCTAGGAGGCTAATGAGCCCCAGGTGACCGTGACCTTTGCCAATTGACATTTGCCTCACCAGCCTGTAGCCCTAGACCTTTCATCCTGGTCAGGCCCTGGCAATAGACCTTGCTACATGTAGTTAACTCATCAACCCTCTACCGTATTTGAAATCCTATTATTAGATAACAGCATTAAAAGCAGCACCAACAGCAAATACTTTCAGCAAATGAACTATAGATTCAGTTTTAATTAATATCTGTGCTCTTAAAGGCAAGAGTTTGATTATTCATGGAGTGAGAACATGCAAGTGTTGCAAACGCAGCTGAGAAATTAGTTAATGAGTTGTAGTAACATAATGGTGGGAAAGGTTCCTGTTGCTTGTGCTGCATTAGACATTGTCATGGAATAGTATAATATACTTCCTATATCACATATGGTAACCATAATGTGCTGGAAGAGAGCTGTATCTATTTTGGTCATACTTTGTGCTTGACAGCTCTCAAGGTGACACCAAATTATTCTTCTGATCTTAGGGATTCCTGTGGAGTTGCTTCTCAAACATTGATCTAAGACATGTGAGAAGAGTTTCTCTTGAAGTAGTACTGTCAGACAGCATATGGAAGTTAGACTAAATGTAGCTCAGCTTTACCCTGTGGGATCAGATTCATTAAGGGATTATCCAAAAACCTTAAGAATCTGAGTTGCAGGTGTTTGAGCTCTGATGTAATGTTATGAATACATGTGGCCAGCCAGCTTCCTTCACAGAGAGTGAAGGCTGACACATTTCTTGAGTGAAAGTACAATCTCTAGAATAACACATAGTCTTGAAAATATCTCCAGTTAATATTTTCAGAAAACAGAAGTGGTGTATGTGGTGCGCCCTCTGAGGAAGCATGTGTTTGAGCAAACCTTACTGCCTCTCAGAGGTCATCCATGACAAATGAYAGGAGGTGTGCACATCTGGCCTTAAATATATTTCAGAGTAGGAGGGAGTTTCAACAAGAATGAGGTAAAATTTTCAGCTCAAAATCTGTGTCACATGAAAAACTGTGTATCTGACAGCAATAGATGTCACCACAATTTGGTGTTTCACATGTATTCAGTATGAGGCTTGTTGGGAGGCAGTTAGGAAATCCAACTCAAATGTGGTGAGATTGCTGATATAAGGTGAAGATTACTAGAAGAGCCGCATTAACATGGAAAGACAGCACACACCATCGTCAGTCACTGACAACCTGTTGATAACCAGAAATAGTTTATCAGGACTCCAAGCGGCCCTTGGCCTTTTAGTAATGCTAGTCGGTTCAGAGCATGGCCCTATATAGGACAGTGTACAGTAGTCAGCTGAGAGCTACATCTTCCCTAATTAGATATCTCTGAATATTTTTTAGCATTGCTTGAACAAGATGTATGTAAAACTAGCTGCTCTAACATACTACTGTGACGTGAATGTTCCTTTCCTAGAGAATATAAAAAACTTCACAACACAAGGGAGGTTAGTACTTTCAAGAAGCAGCAGAATTAGTTTGGAAGATTAGTGAGGGAAAGGGCATTGGTCAGTAAAGACCAAGCAAATGGATGCGATATGAAGGACCCGACTCAGAACTCAAGCTCAATAGGAGCTGTGAGCTAAGGGATGTGAGAGGTAACAGGATCTAATAGGTTGTCTACAATGAAAATGAATTCACCCCCCAAAAAAATCAAGGGAATCTGAGATAAAAAGAAATGGGAATAATACCTGATTTTATGTAACCAATTTTACTAGAACTGCTCAGAAATTTCCAAATTGATCTTCTTTTTCTATTCAAAAACGTGAAATAAATAGCGTGAAATCAGCTCACAGGAAAATACTGATCTGGGAATCTGGGGACAGACTGGGAACTTCTCCTACAAGGAGAGCTGCAGAAGTTGCCTGCCAGGCAGATTTCTATCAGGAGTTTGCCAGTTTGCTCAACCGTATGCTTGGCCACCCACCTATAAGGCAGCCTCAGGTTCATGACCTAAGTTTTAACAGGTTGGCAGCCCTGGAAATTCCCATCCTGTGTGCTGCCCTAGAGATCAGCAGTCCAGGGGTTTTCAGGTTTGCTGAGTGCAGCTAAGTGGCACCTAAGAGCTGTGGTTGCTTCTGTTGTTGGTAGAAGTTTGGTTTCAAATATCTGAAATGAAATGCCTGTCATGATTTCAAAATGAAATGTGGTGGGAATTTCCCCTTTCCAAAGAAGCTTTGAAATTTCTGAAGACATTTAGGAACAACATGGAATATCTTTCTCTTCCAATTTTGTAATACCTAATGGAAAGCAAATTCTTACTTTCATCAGCTCTAGCAGTTTTGTAACAGAATGGTCAACACTCCACCACTCACTTGCTTTAGCAACAAAGTGGAGTTGTATCAGAAGATAAACTTGGCAGGGTTAGCAATACAGGCCATGCTTGACTTCACATAGCTTGCCTTATGGTATTTCCACTTTTCACCTTGTTTTTTCCTTAATATGCATTAGTCATGTCAGATTAAAAACCTTCCTGAAAAGTGAATCCATAGGCATTGGCAAGCAATTAGCAAACACAAGAAAAGTCAAAGGCACCAGAATGGGGAAAAGGTGACTTATTCAGGGTAAATGTAGGCCAGGAAGAGAAGTTCCTTTTGAAAGGATGCTATGATGGTTTATCAAACTTAAACTTTCTATCCATTACCAGCTAGTACATTTTTTAAATTCTAAGCACAACTTYCTTTTCTAGATTTGCTTAAGCAAACTTAGAGAGCAAAAGGTAAGGGGAGATTGAACCTCTGAAATTTTCTGAATGGGAAGAGGAAAGGGGTAAATATTATTACCAAATTATATTACCTAGTTATAAAAAACCCCCAACAAAACACAGAAGAGTGTCACAGATCTAAATACTGAACCTTTAAATAAAGAAACAAAGCAAGTGAAATGCTAAGTAAACATAATTACAGCTGGAAGCCCCTCCCCTAAATACGTCATATAATCAGTCACATTATCCTATTTTGGCTAGGATAACAGAAACCTTCGAAAACTATCGTAGTTCTCTGTGGTGAAATCATACAATCCATATCATAACATGCTGTGAGCTGATTACTCATGAATGCATGAAGGTTTCTGCTACATTAATGCAAGGTTGTTTTCCTGTTTGTATGCCCACTGAGGAGCTGGGAAAGCTCATTTGAGCTTCCCTCCGGTAGGTTGGACTTATGACTTGGCACATCTGATACAATTATTACTCAGTGATATAAGAGAGTGCCAACAAAGATCCTTCTTTGCTTCTGGGTTGCAATCTTAAGCAATTGATGTTCTGCAAGCGGCAAAGCATTTCACTGCTGTAAAAAATGTAGATGACAGCTGTGATGACTTTTGCATCTGGCTGTAAAGAATGTTAGAAGGACAGTCTGAAGGTTGTAGGTCTAAAAGAAATCCTTGTTTTTCAAAGTAAAAAGAAATCATAGGTCACCAAAGAAATCAAGAGCCTTTTGAGGTCAGCCTATCTCATGTCCTTCCTGTTTGCCAAACAGTACCTTGTTACATTCATGAGGGAAGGAGTAATCTCTTTTACTAACATTCAGGCTTTGTCAAACAGATTGTAAGCAATACAGATGTTGCAAAGGGCACTCACTCCAACAGCTGTGCAATTACCTTCTACATCTTACTGGACCCCAATCTGGAAAAACGGTGTGGGACTAATTCACCTGATTTCCACTTGTCCAAACATAAAGGGAAACGCAGTGGAACATATATATCCTATACATTGCTTTAGCTATGTATGTTTCTCATGAGGAATATGCAATGAAATTAAACTTATGGTCGAAAGAGAAAGCAAGGATATACTTCTGCTATCTCTGATCCACTCAAGGGTCTTTCTTAAAAGCTGTGAGAGTTTGTCCAAACAAGATGATTATCATTTCAAAGTAAGAGGGTAATTCAGATGCTCATCTCTTTCATATCATCACTGGTAATATCGAGAATTAAGGCATGAAGTTGCTGGCAATATAAATGTTTGCAATCTTGGTTCTTTTAATGAACCTGAAAGAAGATTAGTTTCACTGTCTAGGAAAACAGATATGGTCTGTATTCCTTGTGCAAGAATTTTTATGTTCTGTGTCGCTGTGTTGTTCAGGGCTGTGTTGTCCAGCTTTTTGATGGAAAATTGTATCAGTATTCTGTGATTCTGGACTCTCAGTTGGAAGTAAAAGAAAAAGGCTGGAGCTGTTACCATTTCTAGTCTTTTGTTGTTTTCAGCTCAAGGAAAACAAACCCAGTGTCAGTGTACACAGATGAAATAAGATTCACAGGCTAATAAATGCTTTTGTTTTCTGTTGCAGTCAGCCACTGAGCACTCCTGTAGGACAGTGCAAATATAGGCTCTGTGTCATATTATTGGCTTTCAAGGCACGAGTATAGGATTCCTCATAGTGTTAAAGCCTTTCACAGTAAATGTCTACGCTATAAATTTTGATGTGCTTCCCAGCTGAATGGATGCTTTGAGTGGAGACAGACTGGCTGGAGCTGAAGTAGTTAGCTTTGATTTACCTCTTCTCTATTATTCAGTCCTATTGAGAATTTGGAGTAGTGATATCAAGGCATGTTGATTGGCTTCAGTTTATAGATTGAAATAAAATGAGTGCTATTTAACCTTGGTCAATACCATGCAACCTTATAATGATATTAGTGGGATGAAGTAATGTGTAGATTTGTAAGACAGACAATGAAGCATGATGTTTGCAAATAAATCCATTGACAGATGAGTTTTCCCTGTTAATCATTCAGTGTGTGCTTTTTGTGCAAGTCCTTGAGGGGTTTCCAGAATTAGAGAAGTACTTGTGAAGAATCTGTTTGAGCCATTTCTTAAGCATCATTTATATTAAGTCTGATTTGTAATGTTTGGTTTGCATATGTTGGCCATATTCACGCAGTGCATCTCAGCTGCTGCTTTTCCTAGAGCTAAAACAGTTCCTGCTCTCCAGCATTACAGGATATTCCTCCTTGCTACAGTTTGTTAGCTGCAGATGTAGGGAGAGTGAGTTAGTTATTTGTGGGCCTAAAATGGGTAATTTAAAAGAAGTGATCCATTTTCTAAATCCTGTTCTGACACTTTAGGCTCCCTCACAGATATCTGGGTGCTTCTGATATTTATTGTCAGATGAAATTGTAGATATTTATGGAGTCGAGTCATTTCCTCACTAGTTCTACCTAGCTTCCTAACTAAGAAGCAAAGTATGATTTCTCTTTTCTTCTGGAATCAACCAGTGATATCAGGGTTACTTTCCAGATAATTATTAATGAGATTGGTTAACAGTTTTCAAGTCATTAATCCTGTGCAAAGCTCCTCTGTTCTGCTACAAATCATAGGTGAATTTTAAAGGGCTATCAATACTGACACTTTTCAGTACTACACAATAAAAAGGGCAAGTACTGGTGGGAAAAAAAGACAGATGTGCAACTGTCCTGAGAAAGATCCGTGGTCCTAAAAGTGAGTAAGTCCTTGCCAGCAAGATTTCAGGGGGTGGTGTGTTAGCTATGTGTGAATCCTTAGGGGCCTTCTGAATGGGAATGCCTGTCAGCTGTGGCAGCTATAAGTTATAGTCCTCCAAGCACATGTTTGGTCCTCTGCATATTTGTCATACAGTCTGGTGGCCCAAAGTTAAGCCAGAATTAGGATATTTATATCCTGAATATTATTGTCACCAACCCACACCAGACTTAGACACAGTTAAGCCATATTTGACCATTGCATTAGACACCATGCACTCGAGGGAAATTTCCAAAAAGAAGAGGGGAAGGGCTGAGTGGTATCAGCTGTTACCATGCAGCAAAGCGACAATTAAACACTCTGCATATATAATTCTGGTTAACATCTATGTATGCAGAAATCTGACCAGCTCTCACAGAAGTATCTGTTGTTACTGCGCACCATGCCATGCAGTTCTTGCTCAGACAAAACTGTCAGCAATTGAAGGTAGAGCATGATCCCGTGCTTTCAGGCATTACTTTTTACTCTCCATGTCCTGGAAATGAACTACTGTAAACAAGGTGAAATATAGAATCTTTACAGCCTTTCATTAAAATAGAAGTGTATAAATGAATCTCAGTTTATCCTTTCTCATCTCTGTCAATATTCTCAGATCCACCCTTCCCATAGATTGACAAAAATGCTTAGCATTTAACTGCAGAGCTATATCAGGCTCCAGCTGAATTTGAAATAGTAGCAACCCTCAAGCCTCCAGGTCTTTCAGAGACTATGAAAATCCAGAGTGTGCACAACACAGACCCCGCAGACAGAGTGAAGCTGCAGCAGACGATTTAGTCTGTCTCGCGTGTCCCGAAGGCTAACATATTCAGATTCATACTTGGCTTTTTATTCCAAATGTGGAAGACAGATGTGAATAAGGAGAAGCCTGCAGACAACTAGAAGTTTATGCAGTAGAACCAGATATAGCCCACTGAGCTATCGAAAGATTGTGGTTCCCATCCATTAGTTGTAASAGGTGGGAGTTCCCTTTTAAAAGACTAGTACTGCAAGTTTTAGATGATTTGCTCTGATTGGCTGGCTCTGTATTTTGGATGCTGTATGTAGTGCGGTTAGAATATTCTTGAGATGGTACCTGGAAAAAAAAAATGGTACAGTTGTGTCTTTTCTGTAAAAGATTCACGTGTGAAAAGCCATGGTGCCAGGTTCCAGCGTGCACCAGCCAGCCCAGGAGAGAGAGTTTGGAGAAGGTGAGGAGGAGAGAGAGTCCTCACAGACGCAGCTCCGCAGATGTAAACCCAAGAGGTGTGCGCCTGACCATATCCTTTGAAGTGGTTTCTGAACCAAATCAGCTTGAAGGAGCCTGGGAACAGCTTTCATCATCTATCTCCTTGGTGCCCTTCCTTGATTAGTGTCGATGAGCTTGAGAGTGAGGGCTGAAAAAGGCTTGCCTGTGCGCCACTCCTTGTTCTGTCCCTCAGGCAGGATTCAGAGAAACTCAGGCAGTGAATCTTCTTTATTTTTAAGTGTTTTGCATGTGAGACTAATATAACCACCTGTCCAATTGGCTGTATACAACACATAAAATATATGTGTGGTTGTGTTGCAACTGACATAATTATTGTATTGGCAAAGTGCCAGTACCCAGTATAATTTGAACATCTCRGACTATCAGTGCTATGCAGTAGCTTGTCTCTGAGCAGACTATCTGTGCCGATATTTTTAAGTAGTTCTTGCCACAATATTAAGTTTTAAATCTAAGATGGTCCTGTTTTACACAGTAGAGTAGATCTAGGTGAACGTAGTTTACCTAACATTTCCAGAATGAATTATAATTATTCAGGAAGGCAGTTTTTCTCATTTCTTGGTGTGCCTCTGAATCACTTGAAATACGTCTTGGAATTACCAAACCATGCTGCTGTAGAAGAGAAAAGCTAAACTATGACTCACTTTTTATGGCCTTATATAGATAAAACATGCTCACAGATTTGCATGTGTTTTATGGTATCACTGACCAATATAACAAAATATAACACATTCTCTCCTTGGTCAATCTTGTCTAACAAGGGATCTGGTTCTAAAATCCCTCCATTACTGATTAGTCACAGTTGGTTATAATCGGTCACTTGTTAGGGTTTCTCTACATTTACACTAACGCTGCAGTTCAGTAGCTTTAGATATAAAAATACAGATCACATAGAAGTAGCTAGTTGGGAAATTACCAATTCCATATGTCATTCCGTTCATTCAAACCAAAATTGATAGTAGAACTGTTTTTTAAAAAAATCTCCTGATTCACAAATTGGCCAAAACATCCTCTGTTGTCAGAATGAAGTTAAAAGAAAGTGGGTTTTGGCTTAGGATTGTTTTCCATTTCAAAATTTTTGTCAAATTACAATAAGAGGGAAGGGAGGAGTATGAAACTAGACAAAGCTGTCAGATGAGCAGACATAAATCAACATGAATTCAACTAAGCTAAGAAATGGGAGGAACTTCTCATATAGCAAGGATATAAACAATTTAAGGCTTCATACACCAAATTAATACTTCAAATAGCTGCTTAAAATCAGTGAGCTAACATGGTTCATGCTCCATACTGTGAAAATCAGGGGTAGCTAAAGCACTTTCTGGTAGCTTCCACCATCAAGAATAATTTCCTGGAGATTCCCAGGATTTGTCCTGGTGGATGTGAGCCTCTTGGAAGCCTATCATCCAGCATTTAGTATCCGTCTCCATGTGACAAAGGTATGTCAAGATGTGAAGAGACCCACAACTCCGGGAGAAACTGGTAGACTCATTGCCTTCCACAAATAACGCAAGGTGTTCTTGAGAAACTGCTACCTGGCTGTCCAGAAGCAGCCAAACTCCAACATTTTTCTTTTGCATTCCTTTGCTGCTGTTGTAACAGTACTGTTGATTAGCTTTTCTGTTAGCCAGACTCATAACTTCGGATTGTGTTGGACTACTCCGCTTGTTTCAGGGACTGTGCTTTCTTAAAGGGCGTGCTTTCTAATCTCCATAAGTAATTCTTCTGTGTCAGTAGCTGAGGTCATCTATTCTAATGCCAAGTCAATTGCCCATATGTGCTATAACCATACTGTTATTCAGAGAAAAAGCTCAGCATCATATTAGGCTACTAAGTAAGTGCATCATTTCTAGTAGCCTTGCATTCCACAGCAACGTCAGTGTGCTACTTAGTGGATATATTTGTGTACACGTCTTTCTAATTCTGGCACCACAAGTTTCAGAGACAGTTGTTACTGTACTTTCAAAAATCTACTCTAAATGACAGAAGTCCCTCAAAATTGGATAAAATATTCTCAAGTCAATGATAATTACACAACACATTGACAGCTCTCACAGTTTAACTGTCTCTTAAGGAGCTAATGACTACATCAGAATCTCATCTTTCACTAAAAAAATACCTACATAAATAAATAACACGCCACAAACTGGCCTATTGAGCAAAACATGAAAAAGGAACACTGCTGTTTCAAACATCTTTAGGTAAATAAACAGGCCCCAGCATGTACTTTTATTTAAAATCTCATTGTTTTTAAACCAACATCTTCAGCTTTTTGTGAACTGGATTTTTTTTTTTTTTCCTTTTTTGAACACTTGAGGCTGGCAAACACACCATGCTTTTCCATGGCAAGAAATTCTAAAGACATTCCAACTCTCTAGTTTTATCACTGAAAAAATGTCATCCAGTAGTAAGATTCAGATGCCCACGTAACTTGCACATAAGCATGTTTCTAGAACTGTTAGCATTTTACTGCTTAAGAATCATCATCTTTGATTTCTGTTTGATGGAGAGACAGAAGCTGATGACTACAGATGGATTTTGGCTATATAGGGATACATATACCTCCAACAGAAGATATCAGACATACTTAAAATAAGAGCAATTTTCATTTCCAAGATGAATGCAAAAAGTTTCAATATGCAAATTTCAATTTCTGTTTATAAAATACATCTATGTTTGCAGCGTTCTTATATGCAAAATGTCAGGTACTGCCATTTTACTTGGCATGGGATTTTTAGTTCAATATAAGATTGTTTTACTATGGGCAATTCTGAAAACTAAGCAAATACTGCAGTCATTCTCCTTTGGCAAAGTGACCTCTCAGTGCTATGGTATTAAAAATACAATTGTAGAGGTTGTTCCTTGACGTGGAAGAAGTAATACACCACATTTTCTCTGCATTACAGTTAAGAATTTTGCAAAACTTGTACCCAAGGCAATTCTATGCAGTTGTTAGCAAGTCTCATGTCAATTATGAGAAAGAATAGGATAGGATGAAGGATCAATGGTAAGGGCAAAAAATGGTTTTGTGAATTTACTTTAAGGTTTTTACATTTAGAGAGCTAAACTTTAAGAGAGTCTTCTGAAATTCCTTAAATTTATTGTTAGTTTAAACTGGATGTTTTTCAGAATATCCTTCATATTTTTGGTGCTGACTTAGATGTAAAAAGTTCCAAATGAATGATATGCAATTAGTAATACCAATGTTGTGATATGCAATAGACTTTTTATTGGCACAACTGTTCAGCATTTTCTGTGCATGGCAAAGCCACAGAGTACTTTTCAGAGCACTGTAAATCAATCCAAGCTAAAACTTCTTAGCACCTCATGCTATCACAAACACTGCGATGAAACTACTCCACATTTTTAGGAGAGAAATCATTTTTTGCCCAGTGGAAGTTCTTTGTACTGGGATTATGAAGAATTTGACCCTGTAGTGACTCATAACAAAAACATCAGTTGGAAATGATTTGTGAGGAGTAAGAGCTTAGTATGAAGTTGAGTAAAAAACAGCTATAAGCTGCCAATGTGATGCAGTCAGAAAGAAAGGCAAACATGATACTAGTGTGTATTAGGAGAAGTACTTCCAACAGAAGTGCAGTACTGTTACAGTCAGAGTACCAAGAATGCATGAAACCTCTTTTATACAATTAAATTCAAACTTGGGTGTCATATTTGAGAAAGATTAGTTCAGACTATAATGAGGGAGGAATGGAAGGGAGAGAGGACATTAGAAGAGGCCACAAGACACTAGAAGAGCCTAGTTTGCTTTACATTGTAAAACACAAACTATGAAGGAATTTGATCATTTTCTAAAGCAGGGGGGAAGAAGAGCTAAATATAACAGCAGATTACGCTGGCAGAACCAGCAGTGTAGCCATGGCTCATAGCTGTTAAATTAAGGGGTCCTTTCAATCAGAACAGTGGAGCAAATCTAAGTAATCCTTAAACTGGTGATTACTACAGTGCATGCAGTAATAGAAATCTGGGTTTCAGCACTTAAGAGGTCAAATCCAGCATGACCTGCTATGAAGACCAAACAGGGTAACAAGAGCTGATTTGGATTTTTTTTCAGTGAAATCTGTTTCTTGTGGGAAATTCCAATTTATCAAACAAAAAATTTCCCAGCCTGGTTTGGAATTTCTTTTTACTCTGAAACTTTAAATTCTTTTTTATTCCCCCCAGCAAGATTTCATTCTTTGCCCTGATTGGGGATAAGCATTTTCTTGTGAGAAAGGAAAACTCTTTCCGTTGGAGGTTTGTTAGCAACCACACTTACACATTGCCTGACTGTACTGAGAGGTACTGATTTACACCTCTGTTCCGTTTGCTTTGCAAGATTTCATTCTGCTTTCCAGTAAGTAGAGCACTGCTTTGCGTATCCTCTATAATGGCAAATACACCTTTTCTGCTTCATACTGACTCTAAGCCAAAACATGGAAGAATCAGATGATGCCAACATCTTGATGTTATGGGGATTTTATCAGTGATGATAGGATATTTATACTCAGCCTTCAGAAAATAACTAAAATCAGAAGCGTAGTAGCTGACAGAGCTAACAGGTTTAGAAATCGATCAAAAAAAAAGAGTGAAAGAAAGGCAACATGCATAGAGACTTTCCTACATAAGGGAAGACCATCCCTCATTCAGGAAGGAAGAATACTGAAAATGTTATCACTAAAAGCCATTTTCTGGGACATAAAAAGTGTGGTTTAGTTCAGGTGATCCGAATCTTTTTCCTTTCTTGTTTTAAAAGCCATTTTAATCCATTTTAATCTGAAAGACTAAAGAACTTTTCCAACAGTGATAAATGGGGTAGTGTTTTTCTGCCCTCATCAGAACTCCAACTTCTGCTTCAGTGTAAGAGCAAGATATTTTCACTTGCATTACTCAGTGAAGTTATGGGGCAGTTCTGGTCTGAGGTTTGCAGCCCTTTCTGGCTTGTACAGATAACTGTAACATATTGAAAACATGCTTAATTGTCTAGTTGAGTTGGAGCTAAAAAACCTGAAATAACAGCACCAATAGCTCTGTTATCCATCTTTCATGCTAAAATACTGTTAGCTTTTAAACATACATTAGGACAGGCAGCAACAGTTAGCTGAGCAGAAATGTGCAGTCAAATTAGACTGGGAGATGAGACACAATTGGAAGTGTCTGCCCTTTTCTGTTTCCAGATTCAGTTTAATTCTTAGCTGTCTTCTGCAAACTGTTTCAAACCTCTGATCCAATTTTCTGTGTTTTCATTCACTGTCCCAAACTACTTGCCACCCCATCTCCAATTGCACTTCAGCCTCCTCCTGTGTTTTCCAGTTCCCTATCTGTAGCTCGGAGGCAGTGTCAAAATAGACAACAGTGACACAGGAACGTTCCCTATGGCTCTCTCCTTGCCCCGTCCCTCCATGTTCGCCGGTTACTGTGTTGTGCCCATCCGGATCTCAGCTGCATGCCAGTGTTTCCTCTCCCTGGCTGTCAGGAAGTGTTGCATGTGCAGCAGCAGGGCAAGCAGAGCGATGCTCAAAGGAGCAGCACAGCCATAAGGCTTAGAACAATTTTGAACACAATCACCTTTTCTGTAGCCAAAATGACCAGAGGTGGCAAATGGCAGAAAAGAGGACGGGAAGAAGATATTGGTAGAGCTGGTTAAAAACTTTCTAACATTTTTCATGTCAGCTAGTCAAAATGAAGCTGCCAGGGAGAAGGGAGCTGTTTCAACAAGTCTTCAGATTCAAAAACTATCCTCAATTTCCAAATTTGTTGGAAGTTATTAACACCATTGTCAAACATTTCAAACACACGCAAGTTTCAATTTACCCCTTAATTTTACATTTTTCCTTAAAACTTTTAACTCACTTATAATAATAAATAATCATATTAAAAAGGCCACAATCAAGATGAAAGATTTCTAACATGCCTAAATAAAATGATACAGTTCATCTGGTCCAAATTATTTTTCCCCAGTGTATCAGTTTATGATATTTTCCTACACTTCAATTCCTCCTCCCATTTCAGCATGGGAAAAAAGTTGCAAAATCTCAAAAACTCTTATGGAATGGGAAGATGATTTTCCATTTAGATTTGGAGAGCATATATAACATGAATAATATTGTTCTTTCCTCTTCTTCCAGTTTGCCTTTCCCTTAGTTTCTCTTCAGTCATATGAATAGGGCTAGAGCTATCACAGTATGAAGTGTCGGAGTCCACTGACTCAGACAAATAGCATACATCTTCCTGCTATGTGATGAGAATAACCTTTTTATGTAATTTCTCAACTAAATACCTCTGATTACAGCACATGAAGAACTCTAAAAGTATAAAAAGGAATGAAAATCTGGGAATGCATCTAAATATAATGCCCTGTTCAGTCCCAGAAGGGCAAATTTGAAATGGCACCTCACCACCTCACTCACGCTTTTTGTTATATCTGAGGTCTTTTGGTTAACATAAATGGCTGTGCAGCTATTGAAACTGGTATTCACAAAACAAAAAATCAATTCACGATCTGAAAGAAGAGAAAGCTACTGCATTTTTCTCCTCTGACTAAACTGAAAGTTGTTGTTGTATTTACAATATGCAGTATTCTGGAGAGAGAAGGAGGTTTGTGTGGGACTGGCCTCCCAGAAAGATCAAGCAGCAATGGCAACAACAACTTTGTTGTTTAGTGGTTTTCAGAGGCACATTCAAAGCCCTTACAGTAAGAGTACATAAAAACCCTTTAAAGAAACACAGACAAATATTACATTTAAAGCAGAAGTTAAAACATGGTTTAAAATAGACTAGGAAACACATTCCAAAAAGACACCCTTCCAGGCTCTTGAATGATGCTAGAGAAGATATCTGCAAGATAGAGCTGAGAGTGGTCTTGACAATAAAACAACCAAACGTTGTAAGAGTAATTCTAAGAACCATTTTTAGAAACCATTTTTTTCTAATTTTGCATAATACTAAGTACTTCTGTACAGTGCTAGAGCACAATGTAATTGCTAATTAAATGTTCTTCCCAAAACTTGTAAGGGTAGCCACACTGCCTACATTTACACTGCTAAATAAACAGGGTCCAGGAAGCAAGCAAGAGTGTTGGACTCCTGATTGCTGAGACAGGTTGATTACTAACTCTCTCCTTTGCTCTACTGGAGTGACTCTGACTGGCCTTGTCCAAGATGAAGCTACTCTTGGTTCTAGGGACAGGTATCTTCAGGGACCATTCCCCACAAACGGCAGTGTAGGTGTTGCACCAGAATTCACTCCCTCCACAGTACACAGTCCTCCAATGCAATCCCGTCTGCCTTTGTGTCCCCTAATGTCCTTCCATACCTCCTTTCTACACTCCGGGGCATGCAGCATTTACCCTGAATTTCAGCCTATAAAAATCCACTCTGGCATAGCACATTCTTCGCATTACTTCACACGTCCCAGGCCCTCTTTCCAGAAACCTTGACATTGTTCCCTGGGCCTCTTGTGTTTGGTTGCACAGACATACCAGCTGGGTCATGCGAAGGTCCACGCAGCCCAATATTCACCAGAACCATTGCACCCAGCTTCTTTGGCTAAGAATATAGAAGCAGGAGTATAAGAACATGCAAACTGATCAGAGAGTGATACTTCTCCTCTTATGCCCTAATACTTTGTCCTCAAGGATTTTCCGAGGTAGTGATTGTTTCCTTCTGTTTAATAGCTTCTATGACATGAATACTTGTCTATAATTACGAGAAACTGAGCATGAACTTTGATTTGCCTAAATATGTGCAAATGATACTCCAGCCCTACTCCACACCCTTACTGCGATTTGAAACAAAAAAAAAGAGAGTTTTTAACTGTTTGTACAATGCTGAGCCTTGAGAGTTTGTTTTGAAGATATCCTCCACTGCCATTAAGGCCACAGTTTTTTATTTTCTTGACCTAAAAGATGTATTTCTCATGCAATCACTTGACTCTAGCAGCAAAGGCGTTAGGAGGTTAACTGGGCTATCATGAGACTTGGCCACACTGAGAAGACCACAGAGCATCTGACCATAAGACCAGGATTCGGATACAGAGGTTTCTTATTCCAACACTGTACTTTTTCTGCTATTTTTTTAGCAAAGATTCTCTAGGGCTTGAGGGCTTTTAAAACAATAATATCTTATAATTAACTGTCTTTGATAGCTTATGAAAAGTACTATAATCTGTAAAAACTGTCATTGCTTTCTGGCATGAAATGCTAACACTGGCAAGAGTTATTTCAAGCAAGTTCAAGTCTGTTTATCATCTCTCTTGGGAATGCCTAAGTCAGGGCAATGTAGTAATCTGTTCTGGAGAAATGCTGTTCTTAGTATTACTCTTGGATGCAGATGAAGAAATTGAACTTATGAAAGTATTTTGTGTTGATGAGTATAATCTTTGTCCAATCTAGCAATCTTAACAGGCAATGCCAATCAAAATCAATACATTTTTTATATTTAAAGGCAACAAGAAAATATTATGGCAATTCAGAAATAACAACAAAAAAATCCCTGTTTTGTTTTAGTTTGTCTTTCACAATCATTTGCCGGTTTCAGTCTGGGTAATGCTTTCTCTCTTTGTGGCACACCCAACCCAGGTAGGTTACGTGTGTATTTCCCTATTTATAGCACTGGAAACTCACACACTTAAATATTCTGTATGTTATTATAACTCAAACAGAAGTTGTGGGTGAATATTGAAATTATTGACTGTAACTCTACAAACTGTTATTATGCTGAAGCTGTAACTATATGACCGTGATGGTCCCTTCTGGTTTTAAAATTCCTGACTAAATGTGGATTACTAGCAGACTGTTCATTGGTGCACGTGAAGAAAAAAGGTGGATTCTGCACACTTTTCCTATGTGAAAAACAGCTAGCCTCAAAAGGTAAATTAAATCACCGTTAAACCAAGCTATAGCCCCACAGAGTGGAGCATCCCCACAGACCGGGTGCTGATTACAAAACCAGTTTGATGCTTTTTGGGAATGGTGGAAGAAATGGCTGAAGAGATTCCTTTGAACCACAAGAAAGGTTTTGTTTGCATTATTTTTCCTTGCTGGATCCAGGTTTAGACTGGTTCTCATTTTATCGGCACCCTGTTCCCCACCTTCACATGAGTACACACAAAGCGGGGGCTTCAAAGCTGACAGCACTGGCCTAACTCTGTTCTCATTAAAAGCATTGGCAAAACTCCCAGTGGCTTCAACAGCAACAGGATTAGGCCAACTGTGAGTGCTTTGAAAAACACACCCAAGGCAATAAATCTAGCATTAATTCACAAAAAGGAAAGCAAACAAAAAAGGTATGAAGAGAGGGGAAAGAAGAATCATCGTTCAGTTACTCAGTCCTTTAACAGAAGAAGGACCCTAATTATATATTGCTGTGTAGGGCCTCTGTGGCTGGTACATGCGGGTTGGCACTGGACACTTACTCGTCTGCTTAAGCCTGTGCCTGAGGGCCAAAAGAGTGAGGATCCTTTGCCTGGTCACAATGTGCAGAAACTGCTGGTAATCGTGCTGTCTACAGGGTGCAAGAGCAAGGACAGCTCTGCGCTCACAGACCCGGCTCACCGGGCAGCAGAGCTGGCCTGGCTGGGGCCAGCACGTGCTTCACCCTTTCCCACTGCGAAGCATGGGCTGCTCTGGCCTACAGTCTCCTGAGGCACTTAACTCTCATTTCTTGGACATATCCGCATCCAGTTGTTCTCAAGTCACCTCACACATCATCTCTTTTACTGCTCTAATAATTACCTGTGCCTGTCTTTGAATTACTTCCATTATGCTGGTGCTTTTCTGGCACAGAGATAAATTACATAGCTGTGAACTTTGCCCATAATGGGGAGCACACAGGAAACCATTCAAATGGCACCTAACACTTCAGTCTCGGGTTTTTTGCATTTTCTGCATGACTTGGTATCCTCATTTTATTTCATGCACACCAAAGATATGGAATTATGAAGCCAAAACTGTAAAAATGTTGTTTGGTTGTTTTGTTTTGTTTTGTTTTTTCACTAGAGACATGAACCTTGGAGAATTTTAGGATTCTTGTTTGAAAATTTGCATGTCTCACTGAGGACACTGAAAGATGCAGAGAGGCAGGTGTCCTTCAGGTGAAATATCCTGGTGGCAGAACTGTGTGCTTCTTGTCAGGTGGATGAAAGATGTCAGAGCTCAGACCTGGTAGTGGATTATCTACTGTGCTGAAGATAGCATTGCTTCACATGGGGCGGTAGCCATACGTAACTTTGAACTACCTTTCTAGGTTCTCAGGCTACAGCTCTCTGCAAAGTGGGATTCGTGTCACTTGTACATCTTGTTCCATTTACTCTCACGAACTTTTTTTTTTACATAAGAAAAGGCTTGGTGAGAATTCATCTACCTTTGAGGAAGAGAATGAAATTGGACAGCTAGGTTCTTGGCAGCGTGTCGCAGGTGTTGCCGGGACTTATGAGAATAAAAAATTTTGTACCAGTAACTTAAACAATGGGTCAAACACAATTCGTTGGTAAACTTGACATTGTCATAGCTTTGACAAAGTCAGCCCCATCACTAGAAACAGTAAATCTGATCTTTCTGAGAATGACACAGCAAGGAGTTATTCTTCAAGTAACTTCAGCACTCTCAAAGTCCTTTGAAAGAGGATTCAGGGAGGTCTGGGGAAGGCATGACACTTGATGTTGCTGGTTGATTGTATTTGGCTGCACATTACTTACTCAATATGGGTGAAAAACACTTACTAGGCAGTGAGAATGATTTTCTACAGCTTTCGTTACAAATGATTAAGTGATTGTCCTGTGCTTGGCAAAAGACTAATGTATTTTGGGAACATGAAGACAGTTTGGTCCAAAGTATTGTGTTACAGGCCATGGCTCTGTGCAGTGCTTTGCTTTCTATCACAGTGGGAAAATAATTTGGGTTTGAATTCAGCAGGACTGGATTTTTGCCACCATTTGCACTGAATAGCAGAATCTCCATCCGAACTTCTCTCTTTTCTTCTGCCCCTAACATCTCAGCAGGCTTTGCCATCTTCCAGCTAGGCAAAGAACAGTAGATTCTGGTCTGCGCTGCCACAAAGTGAGTAATGCTCAAAGCATTATTGACAACACTCTTTCATGAAAAGGTGACTTTGGAAATTGTCCAGACCCTTCTCACCTCTCACAAATGGTCGTGATTTCTCACCTTTCACAAAATGACTTGCCTCTCACGGATGCTGACTTTGTGGCTGGTGTAGATGGGTGGTATTTCCCCCTTCACTGTTCATGATCTCCCTGTGCTGCCCTGGAAAACTGAAAGGGCTTTGCAAAGGCCCACGGCACGCCGGTATCATTGTACAAGGATTTGTCCTGATTTTCAGAGGAGGAGAGCACTCTTATCTCCTGCTGCCGTCTGACAGGAGAATAAGGATTTTATGTAACAGAGATGTTAGTACATATCTTGCCTCAGGCACCTAATTGTCGGTGATTTTTATTTCAACCGATATTATTATGATAATCCCAATAAATTTTATTTGCAAATTCTTCCATTTACCCTTTATGTCATGAGGAGCTGGATCCAGGGTTCGAAACAGTAAAATAGAAGTGGAAGATTCTGGCATCCCCTTTAAGCCACCAAGGCCTTCATATTTGCACTGCTGTAGATTCAAAGCCAGATATTCCTTTTCGGCCTCGTATTAGCATCATTCTTGCACAATTTCATGACCATGAGTTGTATCTTTGTACATTTTCAATGTGAAAGCAAAACTACTGATGCATGAGAAGCACAAACAAACAGAGAGAGTGTTTGGAAGAACAGTCACTTGAAAGCATACCATTCATCTATCTGAAAATAACCTAGGAGTTTGACACTCACACAAAAATTACAGCTGGTGTTTTTGCCAAAGAAATGCTCCTAACTAGACTTCTGTATCCAGAGCTGGGCAAATAATTGATTTGGGGGGCTCACTGGCAGATCTACAAGAATTCATTTTGCATCAACGTGGAATGAAGTGTTTGGCGAAATGAAAAGTAGGAAAAATAATAATTTTCGATTGAGAACAAGTTTGGGGTTTTGGGAGGGCTTACTTGCTTCCTTGTTCATTCTTTCATAAAACTGAAGTTGATTTCCAAATGCTTTGAACTAAAAATCAAAGTATCAATACTAAAATGCTGACATTTTTCCAGTTTTAAGACTTTTTTTTTTTTTTCCTTAAGCCGCTTACAAAAAATGGACATCATTGAATCACTGTTATTCAGGAAAAACGTTTTGGCCAAAAAAGTTTTGCCCAGCTCTAGCTGTATATCAGATATCTTCACATGGCATATCTCCACTTTTTTAATATGCAGTGGGAATGTGCTGAAATACAAAACTTAGTGCAACTTCAGTAAAACTATGCAAAAGGGCAAGTCAGCACAGGAGACAAAAGGAGCTATAATCCTGAGCTTTTAGTTAAAGCTATTAAGCTAGTGGATATTCGTGTTCACATCAACCTTATTAAACCACGCAGGACTGCATAATTTTTTTTCCCTTTCTTTTAGTACACCTTGGGATACTTCTGACACATCCGCTTCTCCATATGCTCAAAAGTGAATTGTGAATTAGGAGTGGGAAAAGGTAAATGTTGTTAGAACAGGAAATCACACATGATATAAAATAAATGCATTGTCATTTTTACATTTCCTTGACATTCACAACTCATGATTTATATTACTGACTCATTAAAAAAGTAAAAGATGACCTTGTTCCCTGAATAAGTTAGATGGCAGTTTGGATCAAATACACATTTGCGTATCCATAAAGTTCAATGAATACAACAAAAAACATATTCATAGATAATCTTTCCAATTGTTAATGTGTGCTTCAGCTTACTTTATACCTCTTTTCTATCCACTTTCCATTAATGTTCTAGCAGCCAAATTTGTAGAGGGATACTCTTGAAAGTAGTGAATTTTAAATGATTATTGAGAACATTCAGAGGGAATACATTTCAGATGCATAGCAATGATAATCTGCACTGAAAATATGGTGCATTATTTATTATTGTTGTTGTTGTTATTATTATTATTATTATTCCATCAATGAATATGACCTACATGTTAAGCCAAAGCAGCCTGGGATTTTCATGGCAACTATCACACAAAGGTGCGAACAACAAATATCTATAGGCTAACACAATGGCTATGAAAACAAAGAAGAATGCTGAAGAGAGAATGAACTTGGGGAAGTTTTAGTTTGTTCACAGACAATTCACAAGTGGAGTATAAACATGCAGTGGAGAGGTGCTGCGGTGTACTGGTCACTTTTATGGCAACCAGTGCATAGTCAATACGAGAACAGTGGCAGACTAACAGGTAGTTATGGAAAGTGGTTTCTTAATTTGGAGGAGTGCTAATGTCATTGAGAAGTTTTCCATTACCTTCATTGGTCTTTAGACCAGGCCTTAAGGTAGCAGCTCTAGCAGCTAGGAAATTTACTGGCAACCCTACTTTGAAATGGAGGTTCAAATGTAGCCATTGTCATGCTATGACTTGTTACAGGGAGACATCAGAGCTGCTTTACTGCATTTCTGCTTTCTGTAGTGTTCAGTAAACATCACAGTATCCCAAATGGTGGTATAGGATTGACTCTGCAAGCCTGATGCTGGCAACAGCCTGAAACAGCTGCAATACCCAGAGCCTTGCTGGAAACCAACAGCACAGTGTGCTAATGAGCACAGAGGTGAGATCTGAACGGTAGCTGGTGTGGGCTGGAGTGGCTGTTGCAGCTGGGAGGGATGATCGGTGAGTATCAGTAGAAAAGGCTGATGCATCAGTATTCAGTTTGTTTAATGATCTGGGAAAAATTCACTGGTCTGAAAGGTGGGTGGAGATTACTGCGACTTCCATAGGTTTGGCTTTCCAAGGCACTGTTGATCACTTATTAGGGTATAGAAGAGCATTTCTTTTGAAAAAATGGAAATTCCCATTCAGAGATGTGAGTGAAATCAAATGTTATTTTCTGCTGTTGCATTTGGATTGTAAAAGGAAAAGGTATGAAAGCTTGTGTCCTGGTTCCAGCTGGGACAGAGTTAACTTTCTTCCCAGTAGCTGGGGGTGTGTGCTGTGTTTTGGGTTTGGTATAATAGGAGCGTTGATGGCCCATTGATGTTTTGGGTGCTGCTGGGTGGTGCTTGCACCGGGCACTTTTCGGCCTCCCATGCCCTGCCAGGTGCATGGGAAGCTGGCGGGGGGAGCATAGCTGGGGTGGTTGACCCAGCTGGCCAATGGGGTATTCCATACCATGTAACGTCATGCTCAGTAGAAAAACCAAGGGTGTGTAGGGGGGCCCTGGGTCCCGGGCTCTCGTTYGGTTCGGCGGGTGGTGAGCAATTGCATTGTGCATCGCCTGCTTTGTATGTTGTTGTTGTTGTTGTTGTTATCACTGTTATTATTACTGTTCTAYTTTGTTTTATTTCAATTATTAAACTGTTTTTATCTCAACCCGTGAGTTTTCCTACTCGTGCCCTCCCGATTCTCTCCCCCATCCCACCGGAGCCGGGGGGGGAGAGTGAGCGGCTGCGTGGTGTTTAGGTGCTGCCAGGGTTAAACCACGACAGCTTGGCAAAGACTGAGATGCTCTGGGCTCATTCCTCTGCCATCTCCCATGAGATCTGAAGCTGGCTTTTGGTTCTCCAGACACTCTAGAGTATGTCAATCCAGGAAAAACATATTTGAAAACTATCCTACATTCCTTTTCCAGAACTGAACTTGGTTTTCTGCTGAAGTGGTTTGAAGTAGGCTCTTAGCCAGTGCATATCTTGGCCCTTCACTTCTGAGCATGAAGCACATAATCAGAAACCCCYGAACTGAACCGAAATAACATTCCATCCTGGGGCACTGGCAGATAAAAATGGGAGAGTTTGGAGCTTCCTGACTCCATATGAACAGCAAAAAACTTGAAGTTTAGAATTTTTGAGCTAAGGGTGAAGTACGTGAATTAAAGATTAAGACTGATATCGAGAAATAGACTCTTGTTTTAATGATACCTCAAACAATCCTGGAGGGCTGTGCCTCCCCTGCCATTATGGAGTGCTCCCAGGAACATCCAGAAGAACAACGTGATCCCCACGTCCACATGTGTCCTGTACACTTTGGTATCTTGCAGGCAACAGGAACTTTGCGTAAGCACCGAAAAAAGTAGTTGCAATGTACTAAGCCACTAGGTGAGCTCAGGCACCAGCAGAGCCACATCCCTTTGAGAGCAGCCTATGCCCATACTTTAGGCTGTGATTCTGATTGAATGTCTGGAGAGGGTATATGGGCTGCAGGATGTCCTAGAAATGCCCTTCACACTGTAGTGTAGCTGTATCCCTTTGATCTTTCTTATATTTTTATGCACCTAGTTTGTATTTGCTAACTCCAGGCAAGATTTTGGCCTTGAAAATGCACATAATAATTTTCTCTGCACTCAAAAGGAGTTCAGACACATATGCTACAAGTGATTTTAAAACAAAGTGTTCATTTCATAAAGCAGTTGAATGACTACCTGGCACATATTTGAACTCTGGCTGATTTATTTTGATATTTTCCTGCTTCTAAGTCTGTGCACTCTGATGAAGTCCTGACCACTTCATAAAAAGCAAAGGATGTCATTAATATTGCCAGTGGGAGGGTGTAAGCCACAACCATTTGTAAAAACTACATGGCTCTTTTTAGCTAAGCCTCCTACTGAGAGCTGATTGCTAAGGAAGAGAGAGGTGGGAATTAGCCACTTCTGTTACGAATGTCAAGGTTCTTGGAAGGTTTGAGTAACAAGAGGTGCTGAAAAGTATGGCAACCAAATCCCCATCTCCTGACAGTAAGCTTGTCACTTTTGTGACATTCTTGGCCTCTTCTAACCCAGTGTCTGGGAATTTGAGACTTAATCTTTGGTCTACCACATGTTGGTGCAGAATATAGCTGCTGCAAAGTGAGACCCACCTACAAATGGGGAAAAGTTCTATTTTAAAATGAAAAATCCCAGCCCCCTCATTCTTCCTTAGCACAGGCTTTTTTAGAACCAAATTTCAGTCTCATACTGGCCACTTAAATACTGCAGGGGCTCTGTTTCTCACTCCAGACAGGCAGGAATGTTTTGCTGTTTGTCTTGACAGCCACCATGCATGCCTCTGCTGGGAGCATCTAATCATACAACAGCATGCAGTTTATACTCTCATTCTTCATATCAGGAAAACTCTGTCTGGGTTCGTTTAAATAGTAGACTGTATGGGAACTGAAATATTATCATGGTAATTAACATTTCATTAGAATAACCAAGACTTTCAAATTTCATTGCTTGGCTTTGTAAGATAGGTGATGACCTCCTGGTAGCCCTTGTAGTCCCTATCGACTTCCCATTTGGTCTGCACTGCTGAGAGCTTAGACAGGGTGGAGATCCCAAACACTGGCATGCCTTTCATTCACAGTCTGTGCAGTTTATGGTAGGACCGTGGTCAGGGCAATAGAGGTGCATTACTGCCACTGTCCACTAAGGTCCCGTAGCTTGTGGGGACCTGTAGTGCTCCAAGAAGCTACCTGCTTCTTCTCAGTACTGCTACTGTAAGGTATGAGGAGGTGGCTGTACCAGCATAACAGTAGCTTTACATGCCATAATACCTGACACGTTTGCAGTGTTGCTGGGTAACAGTTTCACTCTTCRTATCTTTTTTATTTTTAATGAAGTATATCATACACTCAGCACAAGATAACTTCCTGCAGTTTTTAGTGTAACTCTTTGAGGCAAAGTCCAGGAACATGCCTTTTCCAGCTTGCTCAGAAATAAAGCTGATAGCCTTTAATATCAAAACTTGGGCTGCTCTCTGGGAGKTTGAGATACTGGCATAGAAATATCATGAAGCAACAAGGTTCACCTCAGGCCTGCTCTTCAATCCCTGCCTGCTCTCGATGGCTCTGCCCTAAGACGGCTCTGTCTTAGAACATCTCTTTCTTCAACAGCTGACCCTCTGGGACTCCCTTGCACTTTCCAGTTCGACCTACCCACCTCACTGAGGGCAGAAGATGGGATGTAACAGGGAATCTGTCCAGGGACAGATCCCTTTGGCTTCACTCTTGCTCTTCTCCCAGTCTTGAAGACTTATTACTTCCCCACACAGAGTATATGAACAGATCTTTTTCTCCTCTTTCCAAATTGTCCCTCTTCCTTGCTTGTAAAGAGCAGCTCCTACCTAGCTGTTAGAGGCCTCAACAACTGCAGATAGGGGCCAAGTATCAGTACTTTAGCATACAAGGTACTCGTGTTTTAAGCTCACATTCAGAGCAAGTTTCTGTCTCTGCAAAATGCACTGCTAGCACGCTGGATTTCACCCTCATGCATATTGTATTAAAAAAGTGAAAGCGAGGGATGAGGGCTCGGCTCACTGCCTCTCATCTGGCAGTGTGCTTTTGGGGCGGCTGGGCCTGCTCTCCATCAGAATGACCTAATTCTGCATACATCCATATTGATCTGATCTGCATCATCATCAGTTCAGCGTTCATTAATGCAATTGGGTGCAGAAAGCTTTCAGGTGAAATAGATGAAGAGAAAGAACGATATATGCTATCCTCTTTGAGTAGGAGTGGAATTAGATTATTTTTGTGCACTTCAGTTGAAACCTACTCAGTGACGTTTTTAAAAAGCTGTGTGCAAAGGCCCTGCCTCCCTCTCTCCCTCCCTCACTCAGCTGCCGCAGCTGCATGAGGCTGTTGTGGTGGGGGTACGGTGTGGGGGGGTGCCTCCCCCGTGCTGCCAGCTGCCAACATGCAGCCTCTGCTGCGGGCAGACAGCAAACCCTCCCTGCTGCTGGGCAGGTTTGCATTCAGTTTTGGCACAACAGTTCAGGCCAGCAGTTTCTCTCACTGGGGATACAGGTCAATGTGGAGACCCAGAGCATAGTCCTTCTCTTAGTTACCCCACTGTAACTACATTTCTCCGGTGGAGTCATTCCCAGTTTTTATCTGTGTAAATGAAAGAGAGCACAAATGCTGAATTAATCTCACAGATTCCACTCTGTGGATTACACTGTGTCAGGCATAAGATGGTCCACAGAGGAGGAGCAACCTTCTTGTACATCCCCACAGACTCTTGAGAGACTGTATTTGCTCACCTCCAGCTTCAGGAGGAAAAAATTGTCCCTTCTTGTTATGTTTCTGATTAGAATCAGAACTGCTGGATTTGTTCACGTTAGAGAAGATATGTGGGTGTAGAGCAGCTCTTGATGAGCATGAAAAGTTAATGAGATGATTGCTTTGTGCTAGAGGCACCAACAGCCATACACTCTCAGCTGGTATGGACACTGCACGCTTCTCAGTTGAAGACAGAGTGCATAAGAAATGCATGATAAGGTGATGTGAAAGCTTTATGGGTGCTTAGCTGAGAACATACACTATATGTATCAAATAACACCATCATGCATTTTTAAAACTGRTAGGAGAAAGCACAAAGAATTGTGCTCTGAGATTCAGTGCAGAGCATTACTGGATGCTGATCTCATTTGATTTTATTCAAACTCCCTGTTCTTTCTCCGCACAGGGACTGTCTCTGACCATTGCTGCTTCTATCACACGACTGCTGAACTATAGCTGAACACAACAGTAGGATATGTAACAAATAGAAAATACACTGAAATTAGGGAGATGCAGACTATTTACAAATATTTGGTTTGGCCACAATACAGCAGTTATTTTGCTGTGTGATATTAATATTCTTATAGAGACAGCCTGGGTTTTATCACCTTGCTTCTAATTGCAAGAGGAAAATATAACAAAGATGACACAAAAGCGTAGTTTACATAAAGGAGACTTTTATAAAACAGAACTGGAGAAAAACCTGAGGGGAACTGTTTACTCAGTTCCAACACACAGTCTGTGCAATGCACAGCCATACTCAAAGAATAGCAAAAATGAAACAGAGAGCAAAGATTTTGTTCTGTCCTGTCATGGCTGACATTTGGTGAATGTATCAAAAAACTGAGTGCTCTGATGCATATTCCTGTCCCTCTCTTGGGAACTTGCTTTGCATGGTTAGTGATTCCAGTCTGCAGTTGCCATGAGGGATACCTAACCCCTCAGTCACATTGATTCCCTCCTCATGTAGGCATACAATTATTAATCGAAAAAAACTGTTCCAGGACAGAAGAAAGGAAGGAAGGAAAATTTTGTCATGCCAGCTTTTAGGAAATGGAAGAGGAGAAATGCAGAGCACTGTCTTATGTGTTTCTGTATTAATACACTGCAATAGTCTTGAATACTTCTATGAAATTTAGAAATGTACTCAGAGAAATTCTTTTGCCTAAGCTTCTATTTTTGGCATTGAGGCTTTTCAGTTAACTAAACAACAGGGAAAATGTGTGGTGGGGAGAGAGGAAAGTACTTTGTAGGTGCTGTGATCAATTTACCAATGCAGCTGACATGAATGTGCCCTAAGTCCTACTTGATCTTCTTAAGACAATGTAATCCTTAATTATCTATTTTGACACCTAATGAGCGTGCACACGTGTGTGCACTCCCAAAGCATGTATCTGTCTTGCCTTGCTAATCCCATTATCCAGGCTGTGCCTCTGCTAACTCTACTGCTGTGAATGACTCACAGATGCAGCGTCTCTCTGTGCTGCTGTATCTCTGCCATGTAATCATAATAATTACTCTCCATCGTGAGGAAGGTCTGGAAACAGTAGAATCTTCCACCTGTTGACATACGGTGAAGTCTGTGCATGTTTTTAATCCAGGGTATATTTTGTCAGTCTGGTGTTGAGCTTAGAAGGCCATTGCAGACCTTTTAATGATATTGATGTTCTTGCTGTGAAGAAGCAACTGAGCACTGCTCTATTTGACACAGCACAGAGCTGTGGCATTAGGGTGGGGGAAAGGACAGATGGTACTTACTCATAAGCAATCAGGCAAGGATTTTTCTTGAAGAGAAAGAGAAACAATCCTTTACTTAATGCCTGGTGTTGCAAGGCTGTTCTACCTGAACAGCAGTGGGGCTGTAGTCCTGCTAAGTGTCCTGCAGCAACAGACTGATGGAGTGGTCGCTACACTTCCTCAAGCACAGAAGCAGATTCAGATTCTATCCTTCCTAGAAGACTTGTTCTGTGAGGGCTGAGCCTTAGTAAAAATTAAAGTCTGTATAAAAACCAGGGAATTAACCATCTTGTGGCTTTTTTAACACTTTTTATGAAATGTCTTAGCTCAGGAAGTTAAGATGTGGTGATTGCAACTAAAATCCCTGCATTATTCATGTCTAGGTGGCTGACAATACCACTATGTAACTTGCTGCATTCCCACTACAGTGGATAGTAGGATGAATTTAGTAATGCTGGCATTGGTGGGGTAGAGAGTAGATTTCAGGATCCAGCTGAACCTGGGGTAATTTTGGAGGGATAACTAAGCTCTTTGCAAGACAGGATAGCTCTTAAATAACTATGTGATTGACCCTTTCTCTGGCTCCTTTGGGAACACAAGGCGAGCAAACCTTGGTAAGAGCAGTAGACGTCCTCCTTCTGACCCCAGCAGATCCCTGCATTTCAGCAGTGGCAGGTGGAAATTCGGARCTCGTGAATTTGGGTTAGTGCTCAGCACAAATCTAACTCTGAATCCATCGGAGTGAACGGAAGTTTTGTCACCCAACAGGAACAGCATTAAGGCAAAGCGTGGTATCCCCGGGGGAGTGCTAGTGGCATCCCAGGGGACAGGGTTGTGACAGTGGTGGCTGCTACAGCACATGGACAGTCTCATGGAATTGGGTGTCATTTGTGATGATGTGCCCACTATATGAGTATACTCTTGAATGTAGGGGGCACATCAATCTTCACTAAAAAGTCCACACTTACCAGCAGTTACTAGAAGAGATGTTTGGGGCATGTCTACCCAGTACAATGGAAGCTGTGCAAGCAGTTCAGCACCGAGAAAAGATACCAGTTCAGTTACCAAAAACAGTCCTGGAAACAGGTGTATTTTCTGTGTTTGGCCTAACATGCTGAAGTGACTGTGCGGTTCTCTATTTGCAGTTACCGTGTTTGATGTGTTCTACTGCGCAATGTAGACAGGTCCCTAGGTATCAGCGTCTCCCTTGACTGAGATATAGATAAAAATGGTGGCACTTCCACAGCACTGCTATGTTTGCATGTAACTTAGTGTTGAGCTGCTTTTTATTTTGAACGCTGAAATGTTCCTAGTCTACTACTGGGAAGCTACCATGAACCCTCTGGAAGTCTTAGCTCACTGTTTGATGAATACTGAAATTAGACACTTCTATGGGTGTTATGGTAAAGTCACATTTTGCAGAGATTTTACAAGGAAAGATGATAAAGAGCTCAGTGTGAATAGGCAACAATATTCCCTATCAAGTTTATTCACCTCGTTAGTTAAGCACAGCTTGCGTCCAACCTGGATTTCTAACTCATCAGCCGTGCATGGCTTTGACACTCCTCTGACACTCACTCACCATTTCCAATAGCTGAGACTTTCTTGGAGCCAAGGGTTAGGAGAGAGACCACCCTGCTGGGCAACTGTGAGTTCCTGGGTGCCGTTTAGAYGGCAGATGGAGTCTATGCAAATCGCACGGAGACTCAAGCTAAGAGGCAGAGAGCGGAAGGGGAGAGACCATCTTCATACACTGCCTAGTGTCTACAGCTGATCTTGTGAGCGAGCCTAATCCGTTTTGGGGCAAGGCAGTCAGGTTAATTCACACCGCCTCCCTGTTGTGAGTAAGCTAATCTCTTTGACTTTGGACTGAAACGGGAAAGAAGTGCTTATGCTAACTGCGTCAGCTGAGCGGTGATAACTAGCAGCTGAGAGTTCAAGCAATAGCTCACATCCAGCCAGTTCTGGTAGAGTTGCAAGGGTAGTGTCTGCCCTGGAAGAGAAGCAGTAACTTCTGCAGGGCGAATCTCAGTAATTACAGCTTCACAAGAATGGCTGATCTGGGATGTACTCCAGAGTTATGCAGTTGCCATAAGAATTATTTAGTATAGCTTTTTAGAGATCTAGAAATAATGGTGTGAATAAGACAGTAAAATACAGGGTTAAATTATAGTAAAATACTGACAGCAAGCTTTACTGTACCGACAGATAGGTTCCCTAAACATGACGTAAAAGCCTTTATTCTGGTGACATTTATTTCTGGTTATTTTTAGGATTCCCCATGTGTTCTGGAATGGACAAGACAACAGTAGGTGCGAAAGAGATTCATTTGCAGGAAGATGGGCTATATGACCTTTAGTTATTAGTAATCATGGAGACACAAGAGCTTTCTAGATGTCTCTCAAGAGATAAAAATACATGATGCATATCCTGTAAATCTGCATGCTCTGAATGGCCATTGAAAGGAATAACAAGATAGTTGTGGGCAGCAGAAAATAAATTAAAAAAAAAAAAAAAAAACAAAGTGGTGCTTGTAAAATAAGAATTTTGCACCTTATGGTAAACCCATGGCAATTCTCCCTTTGTGTTATGATGAAACACACACTTTAAGATGCAGTGGGTTAGTTTTATTGTGGAACCAAGTAAATGAGCCTCAGAGTCAGGTAAATAATAAGCAGCTGCATAGAAAGAAAACAGGCCTGGAAGAGGAGCTTGAATTAGGAAAGGATAAGGCATGGTGTTGCATGCCACATCAGGAGGGGCACGCCAAGCACAAGGCTCAGAGGAGGCTTCTATTCCTGGACTCCCTGGGACTGTTAGATCTAGGGCATTAGATATCTCAGCTGTGGAGACCCTTATTTCCCATTCAAATGTCTAATCCTTTTCTGAAGCTTACAAAGCGGGCCTCAGAAGTGATCCCATGGCAAAGATTTCTTCCCACTATCTATACCCTGTGAGATGAGTTGTTAAACTGGGATGGTTTTTAACAGCGCTAAAATAGGAAGTGTACCATTTTTGCATAGCAAAAATGAATACTATTTTTGTATGGCATGTTTGCTTTTGAGAGTTTTTTGGATACATTTCAAAGAGAACATCAATTACAAGCATGTTTTTATCAGTCAGAGCCATGTGCTGTTTGGTTGGGGTTCGGTTGGTCATGTTTTGAGGTGTTAGTAGCTCTATCTGCTGAAGTGTGTTATCCTGCAAATGCGTTGTGTTGCTACAGCATGGGAAGGTGCTACTGCTGGACACTGGGAGGACGGAGGCACGAGTGCTTTTGTCTGAGGAAATGTTAAGAGTCAAGATGGGGAGGCAGGGACAGGGTTGATTATCTATGGTAGTGAGCTGGAAGTTATAAACCAAAAAGATCCACGTGTTTGAGGAGCTGCTGCTTGTTACTGCCATATGCTGCTGCACGGTGGCTGAAATATAATTTTGCCATCACCAAGATGAGGAGGAGAGCTTATGAAAGCGTGCAGGGGAACAGCTCCTGGCTCAGACTAGACACAGCCATCCTGTCCGTGCAACTACAGCTGCGACACTGAGGGYCTGGTGTTGCACCTCTGTTTCTGTGGATAACCCTTTTGCCGATCCCAAATTCCCCCAAGTCCATTGAATAGGACTCTGTTCAGAGAGAGCATTGCACTGCAGAATTATGGCCTGACTCAGATTTATGTCTAAACCACATTACACCATTTTGGCAGTGCCAGCAGGTCAATCAAGTGGGTATAAATGGGAGTCAGCATCTGAGGCAGCTCTAAAAGAACAAGGAAATCTCTGGCAGCTGAGCAGTGAGTATTTGGGCTGCAGTATTTTCTTTTCTTTATTTTCATTGGCACGTTGTGTAATTTATATGGCAGCTTGAGTGTTTGTGGTGCTTTGTAACAGATAAAACATTCTACTAACCATGAAGGGAAATAGGACGTGAAGAGACAGAGAACTGTGCAGGTGGAGAAGATGCTTCAAACATATAGAAAAGAGAAAAAAAAGCCACTGAAGAAATTAAAGAAGGTATTCAGTGGCGTGGGAAATGGAAAGGCGGCAACACTGGGACAGGCTTAAGGAAAGAAGTGCAAGAGAGGGAAGACTGGAAACAAAGGAGCATTATCTTGGCAGCAGGCATAGAAAAGGAGAGGGAAATGCAGGACAGCAAATAATTTGGGAGGGAATTGGCAGCAGTGGTTGCCAACACTAGGGAGAGGCTGTCAGTGATGGGAAAGTATGTGCCTGGACTTAAATATGGTCCAAACTGCAGAGCTGGTATGGCCTGGACGTCCTTGAAGAAGCAGGTTGGTCAGAGGACCATAGGCCTGTGTCTGTGCAGGCAAAGTGAACAAAAGGAAAGAGTGTAAGATGTCTTTCTACAACTTGACAAAACAGAGAAGGGATGGAGGGAAAAAGGTCTGGAAAGAAGAGGTTCTTTTTTTTTTCTAATCAATAACTAGTGTTTTCTCATGTGGCTGTAACAAAAATTGGGATTATAGAAAGTTTGCAAAGACCAAACTACCCTGATGTGCTAACGCTGTGCTAGTGCTAGGAAAGATGTAGGAAGCAGGCTTTTCTACGGAAAATGAAGGCTGCTAGTGAATGTTAGGTATATGGCCTCATTGCTATGGAACCGAAGTCCTGGTGTCATCAAGTTCAGTGGGAATGGGCACTACCAAGAAGTAATAGTTTAGGATTTCCTTGTCTTGAATGCATTTGTATAACTTTTGGTAGCTGGCCTTTAGCCAGTGTGGTAAGAATGGATATTCCTATGAACATTTACAATGGAAAATGATGATGACTAATTGTAGTATGATGTTTACATAACTCTCCACAGATCAGTTTTATTTGTATTAAGTCACAGCTTAATATAATTTAGAGTTCACATGGCATAAAGTGCTGTTTATTTGGAACAAAATTTGGATTTTTGTTGTATGCCTCATCCTTTCAGAGCCATTCTGAGCAGGTTGCCATTGTTCCTTGTTTAGTTTTAGGGGAAATAAGTCTGGTTTTGATCAGCTTTCTCCCTGTTCTGCTGTGGATTTCTGATTGACAGCTACATTCTTTTTGTTGATGAGTATGAATGAAGGATCATATTAATGCATTAAAGTTAGATACAGATTGAGGATAGCTCCACCCACGTTCAAAACATAGAGATGTTCAATCAACTCTGTTTCAGCAGTGTTGAAAATACTCTGCTTCTATCAGGGTGACTCTGTTCACTTTTTCAAAATAGACTGAAGAGGCTCAAAGTATTTCATTTAAAATCTCTTACTTTGCTGAGACTTTGCTGATCAAAATTGATTACTTCTGGCTTGTACAACTAGGTCACCTTAATATTTTCTCAGCTTTAAATCTGCTTTGAAGAAACCACACTGAATCAATTCAAAGTAGATAAGATATGCACGTGAGCTATTCATCTCTCAAAATGTGTTCTTTCCAAGAGATGGCCATTTGCTTATCAGGGGAAAATCAAAGCTGCTTGTCATCTAAATGTAGCAATGAAAATGTATTCAGCTTAACAAGGAACAGAAACTGCATATTTGTGATCTGTTTCACTCTTTTAAAAATCTGTTTGATTAGATCTTCTGTTAATTCTAATAAAGCAAATAAAATGAGACTGAAGCTTTCCTGATGCAAGCCATACTCGTATTTGCTCTTGGCTTTACTTTCCTATGGCATGTTGACACTGGAGGCTTGGGAATTGTCCATACATTTTGGTAATGGTTATTTCTATACTAGAAGCGGTATTACACTATATGTACTTTCTGAAGTTGTAAAATATGGAATATTCATAAACCACTTCCCTGCATTCATCATCATGTTAGTTGAATGTTTAGAGATGCAAAATCGTGGCTATTGCCAAATGAGCACCAGTTAGCTTCATTCCACTCTGCATCTCTTTCCTCTTCTGATGGGTGAGGTAATTAATTAATTAACTAATTAAGGGTGATGGGTTTAATATACTTAAGAGTCATGGGCTGGGTGATAGAATATGCAACTTGATCTCTGTTGTAAAGTACATAAGGCAAGTCAAACTTACATTGTCTGAGAGATGGAAGGTTGAAGTCCACGGCTAAGAGAAAATGATGGAGGGCAACCTTGATCACCGCTGACTTGCTCCTTGAATGTCTCCAAAGGTTTTGAATCATAGTATGTCTTGTGGGTCCTCCCTGCCCCACTTACATTTATGTGGCAGACTGTACTGCATCAAAATTACAGTATGCTCTCACACAGCTTTTTACTACAGTGTAAGATGGGGTGAGGTTTAAGGGAGAAGGCAAAGAGAAACTCATTCTCTCTCAGCTGTATTACTGAGAAGGAAGGTTGTCTCCTTAATGTTAACCGAGTGTTTAGGCAGGTCTCTGCATAGCCATGAAGCCTTGCCATGGGACATAGCTTCCTGTATCGTCTCAAACAGTTATGCCTGAGGGGTAGGGGCGCTGGTCCTTCACCTCCTCTTTGCTTTTCCTCTAGTATGCCTGACCTTCTACATGCTACCTTAGTATATTTAACCCTGTTCTTTTTAGAAACAGTTCTTTATTAAGAGCAAACATGTTAATGTGCCATCCAGGATTTCAGAACTGTGGCCCTTCCATTTTCTCAGGATGGCTCCGAAGACTCTCTGGACAGGCTTTGTTGTGCACTGTCATCTGAGCCATTCAACATTTCTTTGAACACTGAGGTTTCATTTTGAATGTTATTTTGTTTCTGCATTTAAAGCAGAACAATTTTGTAAATAAAGGAAACATTGTAGAACTGAATTAATTAAATACTTAAGCTTCTAACTCCTCTTCAAGTTTCTAACTTCTTTCTAAAAGCCATAAATATTTGTTGATCTGGACATTTGCTGGCATAGGGCCTATGTTCTTTCAGATGGTAGAATTAATAGATTCCTGACTTCCACACCTTGTTTTGGGGAAAGCATAATTTCCTTTTAACCTGCAGTTTCTCAGCTTTGAGAGAATACCTCATTGACATGACCCATGCTGAATAAATAAAATGAAGAAAACAGTCTTTCTGCACTTTCTGAGGAGGCTGAGTCTGTCCAAAGTCAGATTCACTTCAGCAAACTGGTTTTAACTCCAGTGGCTTTTTCTTTGTTTCTTTGGTTGTTTGGGTTTTTTTTTACTTTCTTTAAAATATTGGTAGTAATTATGCACTGCCTGAATCTTAATGTTAAGTATGTTCTCAAGTCACAATATATTTAAGCTTTACTATAGGTTGCCATAATTTCACACTTATTTTTAAGAGGAGAAAACAATGTAATTCAATTACACATCACATTTAATGATAAAATAGTTTTTCCTTAAAAAGAAGTCATCCACTTTTCTCTGCCTTAACATTCATTCAAAACATATGGTTCTTATGCTACTTTAAGTTACAGGTGAAAAAATACAACAAAGGTACACTACTGTCTGTACACTAGTGCTCTTAGATATAGGAATCTGTTGGTTGTTAACTTTGTTGAAGTGAACTGTCCCAGTAACAGTCAATTTTAGTGTGCAGCTGGTAAATGTCAAATTGGTTTTGTTTCATTCCAGTGGATGATAACTTTTAAATTAGATCTGTACCTGTTGTGAAATTTCACATCATAAAATTACATTCCTCGAATGCTGCACTTTCCAGCCCTTGCTGCTTAATACAGGATGGCACCTTCATTCTCTCTGATGTTCTTAGTCAACTGAAAACCATGTATTGTGGAGATCCTCTTTGTAATCATGCTGCAAGTACCTCTCACACTGGGGAAAATTTACGCCCTCTGCACTTGCTGAAAACCAAAGTCCCTCAGAAGTTCTCCCCAAAGCACTGCCACAGATTCCTCAAATCCCGTGAAATGGAAGAAGGCTGTAACTATTCACAGGACTCACTGGCCAGGAATGGCTGCCATTTCAAGGAGATTTGCACTAACATGGGTACTGTTCAAAAGTTTTTGCTGCCATCTTGTAGTGCATGTATTAGATTTATAGGCTGGAGACAGGCTTGAGCATCATTTATAAAATGTCAGATTTTTCTTTTTAACAACTAAACTGTCATCAGTCCTTTAACAATGCTCTCTTTTAATCCAAAACTCCATTTTAGAGCTACATATTTCATAGGCTCCTTTGCACGTTATCTGGAACTCATGCCTCTTTTTCTCTTACCTACAGCAATAGTGTCTTCCAGTTTCATCTTACAATCCAGCAAGAATTTTATGTCATGACAACATGAGAATTTGAAGAGGCAGTTGTGCTTGGTTTTTATGTGCTTTCCATCGTCACATCATCAGCAGAAACAGAAAAAAGGGAGCTGGTGGATGTGTGCTGGAGGTAGAGATATCCTTTCACTGGGATTTTATTTTGCTGAAGCACTGGCCACTTTCATTTTTATGGGGTGGTGAATCTGATGTGCTTGAGCAAACACCCTTGTCCTTGGGCCAGGCAGCTCTCATCATTGAGTAAAATGACTCTGAAGGCTTGGGCAAGTTTTGAGGCTTTTCTGCACTCTCTTACTCTTTTTGTATTTCTGGAAAACAAAAACAAAAACCAAGAGCCAGTGGATCCAAGAGAAATGAACCACTTCATGCCCACTGTGGCGGCCCCAAATAGCACGTGAACTGGCATAGAAAACTGAGGGAATGGAGTATGCCAGGACCACCCAAAAAGTGACTGAACTTACTTCTTCGTCATGAAGCATGGAGATGTGTACCTTGGGTAGTCCCTTATGCAGTGTGCACACGGGATTTCTTCATAAGCTGGTCTTGCGTCTACTCTGTCTGTCATGTGTCCGTCAGGGGCTGCATCTCACCCCATCATCTTAATGTGTCTCCCTCCCAGTCACCCTCCCAACTTTTTGAAGAATAGTTTGATGAGGTGGCAGAGGGGCTGTGAGTGCATTTGTAGTTGTGAGCTTTGTGGTCTCTCTTTGCATGAGGGAGTAGTTGTGTTGTTTAGCTTTGAGCGTGTGAAAAGCCAAGCTGAACACAAGTTTTGTGTTTTGTTCTGAAAATAGTTAGTTCCATATTCATTGTCCCTCTTGCAAAAGCCAGTTCCCTAAGGTGCAACGACTGCCTCAGCTCTGCCCCAGGATGCCCCCCGCCCTGGCACATGGATAAGCTCCTGAGCTTCCCTAGCTCACAGTTCTGCACCAGTATCTGAAGAGCCTTTGGTATTGTATGAGTCTTTGGGTTGCAAAAATAGACAGACTATTGAAACAAGCAGCAGGCTGTTGACATAAACATAAAAGACAAGGCAGCTAAGCCCATGGAAGGGCAGAATGAAAGGGAACTGCAGAGAAGTCTGTTTCTTCTTTCGTATTATTTAAAATTTGTACCATCAGCCTTCCTTCTGAGTGCTTTCTTTGCTGCTTCATACGTAATTCTATTTCTGTTCTCTTTTCAAATCAACTGCCAAAATCTCCATGCATGCACTAACCTTAAAATGCGCATTTCCCATTTAAGCATCGCTTGTGATTTTTGTGTGGTCCCTTGTGGTGCGTGCTCACTGTTCTCTATGTAACAGAAGTTCCTTGCAAGTTAGCAACAAAGCTCAAGAAAAAGATGCATAAAACTAAATGGAAATACAATATTAACAAGAAGATGCTCTCCTGCTGGAAGATGGGGAGATGCAGCCAGTGGCATGCCCAGGTACAAATTCAGCTTTATACTGGACAGTGGGTGTCTGCTGAGTTCAAAGAGCTAGTCCTAGGGAGGAGGTGTGGATAAAAGACCCAGCAGGAACTGGAGTCAGGGAGATATTCCTAGTGTTGGGGCTGCTCCTTTTTACCTCCATCAAGTGTGAGGGTAAGACCAGTGAGAATCTTAACCTTTGCTACTCCCTAGGTATCATCTTCCTTTTATTTGACCTGTATTTAGATTTTAATTTTTCTCCTAATGTTTCTGACCTGAAGAGAAGGATATGGACCTTGCAAGCTCAGTCTACTTTTTCCATCTACACTAGTTGGCCTGTTAAAAGAAATTCTCTCCCCTCCCACAGACCTCTCTTCACCTATGTTCTCAGACCATCACAGCTGCTGCAACACTGCAATTACCACTGTGACAGGTATTTGAAAGGGCTTTCAACCAATGACAGACGACACAGGTTTTTATAAGGCACTCCTTGGTGACTGTCACCTTTTAATAACCTGTAAAATGACTCAGTAGATAAGAAGTGACAATTACTGTAAGGTGTCCAAAGCAAGCCTACCATTATCCTATTGCATTGTTCAAATGGTATAGCAAAAGGATTTATGGTATATTTGCACAGTAAATGAACAGGAGAATACGCATGATAACTGTGGCACAATAATGACCAAAAATTTTTTTAAGCCTGTTATGCCAGACTTAGTATAAAAAGTGGCTCACAAATTACACACAGAACTGATTCAGTGAGCTGTCAATTGTCCTCTGGATTCTTTGTTTTTTTGTTTGTTTGTGAAAAATTTGTTTAACTTTTTCCTTGTTGCAGATTCATCTCAGGCAGAGTTTTGTTCTGATCTTACAATTCATGTACAATATACTGAGAGGCAAAATGCCTGTGTTTCTATGACATGAAGAGAAAGTTTTGCACTTTTTTTTAGAACTGATGTAAACAGCCTCTTTAGTACTGTACATTTTTTGTTCCCATCAAAGCTTGTCCTTTAAATGATCTTTGAGAATTCTGCCGCAGATTGGTTATGCACCTAATTAACATTTCTAAAAATCTGGGCAAAAGGTGCAAAGAGTATTGAGTGTTTCTGAGGGTGGATTAGGAAATGCCACACTGAAGAAATCTGAAAAGGTGTTAGCTGTCTTTCTGTTACAGTTGTACTCCTACTAGCATCATTCACAAGCCCAACACTTTCTATATGTGTACTGGAATAGCACAAACCCCCAGAATACAAGAGGGAGTTGCCTAGTTACTTGTGATTTTAGCCCTATTTCAGCTGAAATATATCCAGATGCAAATTACAGCATGCAGTAATATTGATGAAAGTCTTTTGAACATGGAGTCCATAAAAATGAATGGTTTGCATTCATCTGTGGCCATTTTTATCTTATGACAGAAGAGACACAAGTGATATTCTTAATTCATGTAACTCGAGACAAATTACGCCACAAGATACTGCAGATATTCTTTGTTTTATCTGGTTGTTCACACAGTTTCCTAAGAAAAACTCTATGATGGAAGTTGCTTCTGTAAGAGCGGACAGGAGCCTGTCTTTTATTATGACGTGCTATATTTCTCAGTAAAGGGAAAAGTATTTCATGCTTTGTTGTTTTGACCGAGGCATGTCAACTAATCTGTGGTATGTAGCAGCCAGACAACCAGCTTGTTATATGCCTATCACTTCACTATGGAGCATGCCTGGCAACACAGATACCCTGACTGCAAAATATCACAGGGGCTATTTCTCAGGAATGCAATACTTATGGCTCATTTTCAACTTAAGACTGCAACAGCTGAAAGTAGCACATAAGACGTGCAAATACACATTGGAAATACTCTGGTAAGGTAACTAAGCCTATAAATGAAAGTCTATTATTAACTGCAAATTATTAGACTATTGTAGCTGTTAAAGATATGGAAATAGCCCTGCTTCCTTTTTCACTAACCTCAAAAGCTACATTACATTCAAAGTTCTTGAATGATCCTATAATCAACATCCCAATTTTCCAGGCGGCAGGTCAGGGCAAGGAAAACAAGTGGGGTCAGCATACAGGGAGTGATAAAATAATGGGCTAAGCAGCAATACTGATCTTGTTCTCCATGTGGTTCAAGAACATCTCTCTTATCTCAGGGAGTGCCTCCACTGTGCTGACTCATAAATACTTAACTTTTGCTTAGTTTTAGCCAGACTTTCTAATGGAAGAAGACATTTCCAGCCCCATTGACCATATGCCTGCCTGTCTATTTTTGCCAGCATTTCTTACTCTCTCCAGCCCAATAACTGTTCACAGATTTCAAGCAGCAGTAGTACAGGAGACATCTGAAAAGTGAGCAAGGGCAGTCCTACAAGTTTTTTTGAAACTCAGTGCCTGGGTGGAAGAGAGAGAATCAGATGAGTACCCAATGGAGGGAATGGTGGGCAGAGAGCTTTGCTGTTATATATTGCTTTTGGCAGTGGCTGTCTGGGTTAAACCACCTGCTGCCCTTCATGGCATGGAGGACAAGGTGGAAGAGGAGAAGGTGGTTGTGGGGAGCTGGGTTTATTTCAAGGAAACTGCTTGAGGGGAAGGTTATGGGGCAACGCATACAAATCCTTAGAAGATGAAGCTTGCTTACTTCTAGTTTTCATAGCACAGCTCATTTCATTTCCTCAAATCATTTTAGATGATGTATATACTTTCTGCTTTAATCTTGCTCATATTTTCTCAGCTTGTGTACTGGGCACCTTTTGAATCTGCTTTGAATGTAAGTTTGATTACATCAAAAGTAAGTCCTTACAAGTGAAACTTGCATTATACAGGAACATATTAGTAAAAAATGCATTTACATTGCAGGAGAGCAAAATACAGCTGCACTCAGATAGGGTCGCTCCTTATTTCAGCTGTAATTTCCAGGGTTTCACTGGCAGTTACTTGCGTAGCTAATTAATGGCCATGTTCTTTCATCATGGCTAAAGGGAAGTTTGACTCAAAGCTTATTAACTAGGATGACTCTTTATTTTAATTACAGGGAAAATAACATAAGGAACTGTGAGAGATCTCTGTGTCTCTATCAGGCTGCTAGCTCTCACTCACACTTGCAGCTATGGCTTCAAATGAAAGCTCTAATCTCTTAAAGGGCTTGTTACTCACACACTAATCATCAGCATAACAGGGAGCCTAAGACTGTCATTGAAAATCACCCATAAAAGGCCATACTGATAGGAAATGGAACATTTCATGAGCTTTCCCTCCAAATAAATGAGAAACCCATTCTTGGCTTTGTACAGATGTCATGCAAACCACTTACGTGACATGCTAAACTTCTGTCCAGGTTACTGGCAGGATTTGGTTTGGATATAAACTGCAGCAGGCCAACAGTCTCACAAAATGGTGGCTGAAGTTGGTGTTTTTAGCTCACTGGAGATCTAATTCTGTTACTCTATAGAGGTTCCTGGAAGAAGACCAAGTACACACCAGCTATGATTACTATATGTACTCAAGCTGCAAAGAAGTGGCAAGCAAGCTGGACACATGTTGTACTGACTCCCATGCGGCAGAAGAATGTCACTGTCTGCTTCCTGGTGCTTTGTCCATGTATGAACCAGTTCTTGGGGAAGAAGAAATGTGTTTGTCGCTAGCGATTTACCTAGGTCAGCAGATTTTCCTTGACTGTAACTGAAAGGGACCAGCTGGGAATCTGCCTGGCTTTTCAGCAAGGTTTATCCCACTTTGCAATCTGACCTTGGCAAGCATCCCCCCTCCTTCTTACCAATGTTAGAAAAGTGCTGTTGATTGGAAATTGCAGAAGGCACAGCTACACCAATGGGTTTCAAAGCTGGAACTAGGTTTTGAATCACTGCTCATCATGCATGCAGATACTTTTCTGTCACTAGCAACGTGTAATATTACTATGCTTTTTTATTCAAGTAGCACGCAAAAGTCCAAGATGGTGTCAAGGTACGGTTGTGCAGGGCACAGTCAAAACACAGGCTTAGAGACGGTCCCTGCTGCTTTCCAGGCAAGAAAGAAATGGCGAGTCAGAAGCGTTATTACCATCTGTGTTTTGTAAAGGGTGATATGAGGAACAGAGGGGTCAAAATGCCAATCCAAGGAAGCACATAGTGTCTCCAGCTTTTTTGCCACGCTGTATTCCTGGAGAGGGACTCAAATCCCAGCTCTGGGCACTTAGCCGAGGAGTACTGTATCTCCCAGCCATGGCACACGTACTGGTTCTCTTTGTGGGGCTCAGGGGTGACCATGTCTCACCCCAGTACCACAAAGGGATGTGGCTGGGTCAACCATTAGTGTCCCAGAATTGGGAATTTTTCCTAGAACACATGTAGCTGTCGATATTCAGGTCAGTTGGATTGAGAAATGCCCTGCAGATAGACCTGCTGGCATCCGTGCAAATGGCAGCTCAGTCGAGGGGATTCTGTCAAGTTTAAACTGACCAGGCAGGCTTTGGACTGCAGTGTGGGAGAAAAGACCTCCTACATCTTTTTAAAAATGCAAGTCATTTTTCAGATCCAGCCCTACGGCCAAGACCCAGACACGGTTTCGAATATCTCGCTTCGCTGCACAAACTAAAGATCATCTGCCTTCCTTTCCTCACACGTGCTCTGGCTGTACCTGGTGAGTGCAACTGCTGGGGTGTCAGACCTGCTCAGTGAGGAGTGCTAAAATTAATGTGAAGCGGTGGTGCCATCAGAGCGGCAGCACGGCCTCCTGCCAGAGCAAGGCCTCGGGGATCCTGTTAACTCCCTTTCTGTCAGTTTTCCTGCCGATTTCCCATTAGTAAATTTTAAGCCCGTTGGTCAGTTGCAGCTGTATTTGGAAGAGGAGTGGAAGTGTTAAAGATAAATAAATTCTTTTAAGTTTTATGAAAGTGAGTAGCCAGATAGAAGGGAGAACAAAATTAGTGATTCATCTGGGAGTTAAAACATAAGAAGTCCCCTTAAGCATTTGGCAGTAGGCTGTTAGCGGAGCAGCGAGCCTCCAGCGCCACTCCAACTGGTGTGCATTGACATGTGGCCAGGGCCAGCTTGGACCAAGTGCTGAGCATGCTCTTACCTGGTGAGGATGCACGCAAGCTGGGGGGAGCTGGTTTGCTTTGGTAGTAGATGAAGATTTAGGAAACAAAAACCACAGACCTGCAGGAAAATGGACTAAAGTAGCTTCTTGAGCAATGCACCTTAAAGCAAAGAATTAGTGGCAAAATGACAAGCTGAGCTCTTATTTTATTGCTGGTACCTCTGATGGCCACTAACAGGATTTTGGTGCTTTGTTTGTGGCAGTAAATCTTTCTAAGTCTGTGTGCCCCTTGTTTTTATCTTCTCCCTTCATCTTTATTTCCTTTTGTTGTATTCTTAGGAATTTACCTCACAGTATCTACCAAAAAACAAAAGGCACTCTGAACCCTTACTGAAGGAAACCACCTGCATACAATAATCACCATTATAAATCTGACTTTTGCCAAAATTTACCCAAATTTGACAAGCTGCCATTTTTTATTTCCTCTTTGCAAAGCTGGAGTATATAAAAGAAGGAAATAATAAAAGGAAGTAAATAATGGTGTCTTATATAGCGCCATGAAGCAACCCTTGCAAATACCAGCTTTTCAAGTGACTTCTGTGTGGTGCGTGTATTTATAACATCTTCCCTTCCATCAGCAGTTGCCATGGCACACAATATAGTACCTGCCTGCCAAACACTTCTTAAGACAATAAAATACAACATGATCTCATCTTAATCTGTAGAGCACCCGATTCAGCTTGCTTTCTAAAACGCTTCGCAGAGCGCAATAGTAATCCTTGATTTACAGCCCAAAAAACAGCAGAGGGAGGAAAGAAATTAATTGTCAAGGGAAGGGCGTGCAGATAAGCTCCTAGAGCCAAGTGCCACGGGACTCGGTGGAGCGGAGGGCTGTGGGTCCAGATGGCTCAGGCAGGCAAGCCAGCGGTGGCTGCTTCAACAAGGGGAGATTGTGCTTCAGTGCAGAGAGGAGGCTGGTACCGCATGAGCAGGAGAAGCGGGGCAAGGGCGAGCATAACGGAGCCCAGTGTGTAAAGAAAGCAAGTCCCTGGAGGGTTTAAATGCATGGATGGATGAGGATTTTGATACTGATGTGGAAATGAAAAGGGCAGACTAGTGGACAAGTCAGAGGGATAGATGTAAGTGCTGCAGGGGAGAAAGGAGAGGAGGAAGGCTGGAGAGGAGATTTACAAAATTAGAAAATATAGCCAAGCCTGCCAAGTATCCAAACCAAGCAGCCAGACAATTTGCAGAGAGACATTAGCTTCCACAAATGACAGATAGCTGTGGCAGGAAAGAAAGACAACGTAAACTGGAAGTTGTTTTTATAACTTGCAGCAGAAATGACTGTCAAATTATATATAGCATAGGCTAAATGTGCCTTAGGGCAACAAGGAAGTATTTTCTTACTCACACAAGGAACGATCTCAGTGTGAGTCGGGTGTTGCCATCAGCTGAGCAGGGGAAGAAGGGGGCTATGATGCAGAACTTGCAGACTTTCTTATGAGCCTGACACCTGCTTCCTTGACCAGCTGCCTGGAAAAACACATTTCAGTGTTTTTTTTTTTCTCAGATGAGGAAGGAAATCTATACTACTTCACTTTCCCAGGGGAAATCACTACTGGCAGAGTATCTGTCAACAGCATACTTTACCAACGTATTAAACAAGAAAACGTCCTTATGTCAGAAATCTTCTGGATTAAAAGGGGAGGTCTAACCGTAGGTCTTTCTTTAATAAGAGTAAGGAATTTTTGCTCTCATAAAATGCACTGGCAGTAGAGATTTTGGAAGAGAAAAAATATTTTTAAAGAACCTCCTTAGGCACTTACTTATATCAGATCATATTTCTTCTTGAACAAATGCCAGCGGATTATTCAGAAATATACTTTATCAGCTACAGACTTCTGTCAATTAGTTACCGTCTTTTCAAAAGTGGAAATCTTTTGAAGAGCATTTGGAACTTTGAAATACTGGAGGAAAATAAAAAAGTAAGTTAGGACAAATCTGGCAGTCTGTAGCGATGGAGCCATGGCTGCACAGAGGCTGCACGATTTACTCCCCTGTTTGTGGAGTCCACAGCAGCAGCAGCAGCTGCTGGTGCCGTTCACTTGAGAGAGGCGCTCCACGCCAGGGCTCCCACTATCAATGCCTGGCTTCAGATATATAGAAATGAACTGTGAAAAATCAGTCTGGTGTGAAGGCAAACAGCCTTTCTTTAAACATTACTTTCTTCTTTTAAAGCTGACTTCCTCTGACTTCAGTAAAAAGCACTGCAATATTCCTATGAACAGAAGTTAGCGAACATCTACCATAGGCATAGGAGAGCTATGCTTCCCTCCTCTCACTTGCTTCTTTTTTTGCTGCTTCAAACCACTTTCCCCAGATCAGCTGTTGTTGCATTGGAGTAGAAGAGAATGCAGGGGCTTTCTGCAGAACACTATCGTACTGTGGGTATGAGGACCAGGAGAATGGTTCAGCCATCGGTTTGTGCAGGCAGACACAGTTTGCTCTTGGAGTTTACCTGTGGTGCTTACCTCGTGTTATCTGCACTAATAGAGCCTCATCATTTTTTTAGCTTGGAATAGAGGCAGACAGAACTCGCATTTGCCCATGCCATAGTGTATAAACATACAGACTTGCAAAAAGGCTTATTTCTGTGCAATGTGGACTGAGGTCATGTGGGATACACTTACTTAGATCACAGCACTGGACAGCTCGCTTTGTGAAGAAACCAAGATATTCACAGTTTCTACTGACAACTATTTAATGGTGTTTTCCTCTGCTTAAGCACAGTAGAATTTCTTATCTGCTTATATAGGCTCCATTACCATAATAACTGTACATTTTATAGTAATTAACAGGCTTAACTTAAGGGTACCCTTGAGACATAAGGCATATTTATTTTTCTTTTATTGCTGAGAACCTGAGGCAAAAGGAACAAAGTGGCTCAAGGTCACTAAAGAGGTGATGAGGCCCTGAATGCTTTACCACAGCTTCATGACTTCATCTGGCAGTTCTGTGAAGTCCTGTCTTGGATCACACCCAGGGCATCAGGGAAACACCCAAGTGCAACTCTGGGCAGAAACCTCCAGGCTTATGGAGCCCCCCTGAGCATAAGCCCTGGGAACAGCCATGAAAGAGCAGCTGTGATTTACCAATGCATCCAACAAAATAGGTCAGCACAGCCTTTATCTCCACACCAGAGCACCTCTGTGTGCTGAAGTCTCCATGGAACAGAGAAGCAGAGTTCATGTACACTGCTGTGATCGGGATACTCAGCTCTGCTCAGCCGCCATCCGTACAGCACAGGCCATTCACAGCAGTCGTAAGCAGCCGCTGCTGACTACGTGCATGCTCATGGCACCCCATTTTCTCCCTCCAGCTGCTGTCACTGCCAGGGCTGCTGCTGCAGAGCCATCCGGCATCCCACCCATCTGCCCTTGCTCTGCTGAGCAGCGGTGCGGGCCAGACCCTGCTGCACCAGCTGAGAACGAGAAGCACGGCTGCCAGCAGCTGCTGCACAAGAATGGACATGGCTGCATGTGGAGGAAAGCCAGGCACCAGTGGTTTTGTCAAGGACATCAAACATCCTTCAGGACGCACAGACCTTGTCATCCCCACAAGGCCTTCCCTTGGACACCCTTTCGCTCCCCTTCACTCGGCAGAGCTGCTTTGCTGGAGGAGTGGGACTGCTCAGGAGCATGCAACCTACGCTGCTCTGGCTTGTCACAGGAGTGAGCCTGCCAGGTCTCCAGTTAAGGCAGAGAGGTGATGGCATCGCACTGGCCTTCCTCTGAAAAAACACCTCTGCACTTCAAAATCAAAACCAGGTGTGTATCATTCCACACAGACAGAAACCCTCCCGCACCCCGCTTTTGTGCTGTGCACTAGTTCCTTTTTCCTTGTCAGCACTCCCCGAGCCGACATGTGGTAGCGTGCGTTTGTGGTGTGAGCTGGAGGACATGACTGCATGGATGACCGCCAGCTCTGTGAGCAGCACCCATCCCCCTGTCCATACCCTCCCCATGCTCAGGCAGCCACGCCAGGCCAAGGGCCACAACTAGGGACTACCACTCAAACCACTTTGTCACAAGATGCTTGACGTTTAGTCTTATTTGGTTCTTCACCCTTCTGGAGAAGGTGGGGGATGCATCCCTTTTTCTCAGTCAGCTGGATTCAGAGGACATGGGGGTTCATCAGTGCTAGACCCAGAGCTGTGTTTGGGAAGAGTCCTTCCCAGCTTTCCCTGGATCATTCCCGGCGCCAGGTCTCCCATTGGCTTGGTTGTACACTGGTCCAGGACCCCAAGGGATGGGAACACTAGGCAGGTGACGGCAGCAGCTGCAGGAAGGCAGGACAGCCACAGGGAACTTACAGTGCCATTATGTTGCTCTTTTTTTCCCAGAATTTCCCTGTAGCAACTACACTGCCTTTTTCTTTCTAGGTCACATGCCTGGATCTCCCAGGCTGAGAGCTGTCATTTTGATCTGGAGGCTGATCTGAAGGGACACAATGACACATGGCTTTCTGAGGGGCTTGTGTTTCCTTGGGCAAAACACCGCTAGTTCCAACACATGTTCGTTTGGAGGTGTCCAGCACTAGGTAAGCAGCTTTTTAAACACTGCTTCTCTTCTATTGCCATCTCCATCCCAGSCATTTGGACCTGGCTTCCCATTAGGTGCCAGCTCCAGAGCACATAGGACTGGGGGACTCGAGGCAAGAGCTCACCTGCCCAGTGCTCCACATRGCGCTGGGAGCATGGGGGCTGTGGAGGGGCTGGCTCTGGCACCGCTTCTCTGCCAATGGCCTCTGCAAGCAAGGAAATTAAACATGGGCTGTCCTGGAGAGCAATGACTTTTTTTGCCTCCTGTTGGGGATGAAGTGTGCTTTAGCTGACAATGAGCAGCTTGTTTCCTGACACAGCACCCAGGCAGGAACCTTCTGTCTAAAATTAGCCTTCTGCATACGCAGATATACATACGCATATGTGCACATAGGCACGCACATGCACATATCCTCAGGACCAGCCTACCAGACCTGTGTGGGATGCCAGGTATGGGCACAAACAGGTATTCCGCTGCCCGAGAGGGGCCATGGGAATGAGTGGTTGACAGCTTGGAGAACTGGTCTCTGGCTCACATTCCCTCTCCCTCTTTGCACCCCCCTTTTTTTCTTTTTTTCTTTTTTTTTTTTTTGCTATGAGAGGCTAGAAACAAGCCACAGTAGCTTGTGGGACAGAAGTGGGAAAGCTGCTTGTAGCACGGACATGCCTCAGATGCTATGGATGTGCCCTAAGGGCCTGCAGTACGGAGGGAGCAAGGGTATTACAGCCGCAGGGTGGACCTGGAGAGCAAGCTTAAAAAGCAGCATAGATGGGACCAGCAGGTCTACAGCAGTCTCTCTGCTTTAAGCCTTCCCATGCTTTCTTACTTTGCCCAAAACTAGTGTATTAGTGTGGTTTGCCTCTGCAGGTTACTGATGACTGATGTTTTATTAAAGGTGGGGTGAAAGAGCTATATTGTTTGCCCCAGCTTTGAAGGAGTCTAAGCTTGAAGTTTGGCCTGGATGGCAGCCTGGTGAGCCTGTAAAGACCTTCCTTAGTCTACTCAGAAACATACTCCAGCACAGAAAATTTAGGCCAGCTAGAGAAGCATACTTCAGACAGAAATCTGTACTGGCCATGGAAGATGCAGTTTAGCCTAAAGGCTCAATTCACAGAAGGCTTGATTTAAGTCTGGGGGCTTTTATGTTAGTTGCGTGCTGTTTTACTAAGAACTTGCTGTAGGAATCTTTATGAATTGTTTCGGTTTCTATGGAGTGTTACTACCAGAAAAAAATACTCGTAATACTTCTTCTCTTCCACTGCTCCTTCTCCTTTTATGCTGGAACCAGCACTCCAGCTTCAATATGCAAAACTGATGTATGAGGGTTTGCCTCACTGTGATTGCTAAGGCCAAATAGGTGACAGCATGTATCCAGATTCCCCTGCTTGGTTCTTTGCTGCCTCTGACTATTCTTGGAAGTACAGCCCTGCTTCCACATTTTCTAGAATAATCACATATTAAGAATCTCTCCTTTGAGATGTTCTCCTTTGAGTCTTCTGCAGCTTCGTATCACTTCCTTGGGGGTTTCTGTATGATCCTAAACATACACCCTACAGAATGACCTAAACTGCCCATGTTGAAGATGGAACCTTGTTTCCTAAAATGAGGGGGTACTCATGCTTCCTGGCAATCTCAGACAAGCCCTTGATTTCCAAACAGTTTGTGTCAAGTAAGCTTGAAAGAAATCTGGGAAGGAGGGAAAAACCCTGAAAAACTAAGCTGATTGATGTAAAGAACAAATTCCATTTTTACTTCCTTTTTTTTTCACCACTGTAAGCTTTTTTCCTTTTTTTTCCCAGCCAATTTGATTTTTCTCAATAACGTTGCTGAGCACATACCTCTACCCGTCAGGCAGCTCTCTGCTGGTTTTCCATATATGTGCTCACATGTACTGTTTCATCCCTGTTAGAATCTCAGTGTCTATGGGTGTAACAATTTCCTTTTCAACTTCTGCTGATCATCTAGCCTTCCTACTTGTTATCGGGCAATGGTGTGTTGATAATCCAAGTTAATAACTTACCTTCCTAAACTTATCTTTCTTATCTTGTACCTAAGAACTACCAAATGCCAGAGGGAACATCTGTCATTAGATTAGAAAGGGCGGGATAATAGGATCCATAATTACAGATCTGATTTTGCATATATCTAATAAAAGAAAGTCAGATGTGGTCAAAGCAGATCACCAAGGAAGTCAGATTGGCCTTGTGGCCTGTCTTCCTTTTGGGAAGTAACATACCGTCAGAACATATTTTAGCATATGTTCTGCACTGGCATTTTCCCTAATAGAAAGCATGAAGAAGAGTCATGATTAAGGACATACAGAACTTTTGCCAGCAAATAATTAACTGACATGGATTGCTAATAGTTGTACTACAGGCCATATTATTGGGACTCCGGACACAGAATATAGATAAAACTAGAACTGGATTCTGGGAATAGGGCTAAGTCCAGTCTTAGTTAATAGATATGCAGAGGTTGAGGCCATTTTACACAGAGTTTCCAGAGAGACAAATGAAGAGAACTGTGAACAGAATTGCACTGAGAAATCAGACATGCATACAGAGACATAGAAACACTATCTGTTTGCAATCTTAGTTATAAAATAATAAATCGAGATAATTTCAAAAAATGTTAACTAAAACATGTGAGAAAAAATAATCCCAGATACAGATATTAATTCTGCAGGTAGTATGGCAGATCTAGATGTAGACATGAAATTAAGCAAGTGTTACTGCCTAAAAATTAGCTGGTGCAGTACTAAGTAGACAGTGTTGTCTTGTAAATTGGGGGGAAAAAGATCATTTTTACAGAGCTCTGAGGTATAGGATAAAATCTTATTTAATCAAAATCAATTTTTAAAAGTCCCATTGAAGGCAAAGGGGCCAAGATTTTACTCTTACCATCCACTTTTGGACAGCAGCAGAAATAATAGAAGAAAAAGTAAACTCATTTTGGGGTTTAGATGTGATTTAAGAGGGAAGATTAAGCTTTAAATATGAATGATTACTTTAGAGATAACAAAAGGGAATGTTCTGTATATTTAAAAGTTGTAAAGCTCAAGTTTGAATCAAATGGTAACCATCACATGAAATCTTACCATGAAATAACAGGGTGAAATTAAGGTAGCAAGTGTTTTGCCTGAGTATTAGTAAAATCTTTGTACCGTGAATTGAGCAGCGCCACGTGGTAAACTCATTCTTAGGATTTGCTCTGAGATGTAGCCTGGCACGCCAGCTGCGCTGAGGGATGATGCTGTGGGAAGGACGTGGGGCTGGTGCACCGCAGGGTAGCTGAGGGTGGAAGGGGCTCTGCAGGTCATCTGGTTCAGCGTCTTGCTTCAAAAAGGTCTGATTTCAAAGCCAGCTCACTTGTCTCAGCAATTTGTTCAATCACATCTTGACAATCTCCGAGGATGGAGATTGCACAACATTTCTGGGCAACCTATCCTGTCCTTAAACCACTCACAGGGCAAGATTTTTTTCCCTTATATCCAACTGGAATTTCCCTTGCTCTAACTTGTGACTGTTGCCTCTTGTCCCTCTGCTGTGTGCTTGATCTGATACATCTCTTTTGTCTCTAACTATCCACAAGATCCACTTTCTAAGATTCCCGTGCCCTCAGACAGAAAGGAAATTTTCTATATAGGATACTAGAAGTTTCACACAGAAATATTAGTGGAAAATAATTTGCTAGGAAACTGAATGCCAAGGAGGGCAAGCGGCTGAAAGCAGTATAATCATGAGATGCTTCCTGCCAGTTCTCAAAATACGCTTAGAGCATGTTCTTGTTTGGGACATAGGTTTGCAGGTCACAAGTAGCAACTCTTTAAAAAATCACAGCAAGAATACTTCACGGCTCTGAAATAGGCTCCAGGGAGCTTGTGGGAATTACCACAGCCATGTGAGTTTCTGTTCCTCCTGCTTGCACCAGTGAAACATGATAGTGCCACTGCAAATCAGGTGAGGAGCATCTGCAGTGTGGGCTTGCAGAGCCATGCAAGTGAAGTGGTTAAACTGCCCAGACAGCTGGGGTTGTGAAAGGCTGGGGTTGTGAATATTTTCATTATTTAATGAAAATACAGCCATCAAATATCCAACATCTTCAGAAGTTTTGTTGAGACAACCTCAAGTTATGCATGCTGGTATGCTGTCTGTGGTATTTTTTCTCTTGCTGTTGTCTCTACCAGGGATCCTTTTAGCTGGAATTATGCTTATTTGTGGTCAAGGGAGGTCTGTTTTTAGAATCCACAATCCCTCTCCTTTTCTACATGCCAGCCCACAAGGGTAGCTCTGTGGGAGGGAGGTAGGAGCATCACACTAAGTAGGAGACAATTTCTATAAATGTCCTAAGATCTTCACCTACTTCAATGTTGCTGCAGATTTAGGTACTTAATGAGGATACCGTTTGGCTGAAACTCCCTTATTCTGATACCCTGCCCTGAATGAGCAGATTTTTGTCATAACGCTTGTTAGATTTGTCATGGCATGTATTTATTGTTTTATATATATTGTTATATAGGATCTGCCATGCATATTTTTTGAACTACACATATAATACTTTGCATATACAATCTGAAAGCTAAATTCTCCTGTCAGATACAAGTCCAGAAGATTTCCACTGCTTTCCACTAAGAACAAAACTGCAAAATTGGGTATCTTTATGACCTTCTTCCCCACTCTACTCTGAAAGATGCAGACACATCTTGCAAAAGGTATTGCAAAACATGAAACTGGAAATTTTGAGTGTTGCCTTCTGTATGTGTATTCAAAATCGAAAACAGTCTGACAAGCAGACGTGATTAATTTCTCTATTGCTTCTATTTCTCTTTTTCAGTATTCACATTAAGAATTTATCTGAGACTTCAGTTTTAAACAATATTGCTGGATGACAAAAAAATTAAAAACTGAAACTGAACTTTTAGAACTGCAAGGTATTRATCAGTTAGGTAGAAATTATTTTAAAATAGTTTTTTTTCATGTGGATGCATAGAACTAATGTTTGCTAGCAAAGGTAAACTGCTACATGATAGTAAAAACAGAACACTAATATTTTTGTAGGTATAGTGCAAAGCACGAGGTCACTTCTGCAGCTTTCATGGTTTCATTTTAGTTTGAAAAAAAATCTCCTGAAATACAGGCAACTTAAAATTTAAGAGCATTGTGAAGTTTCAGAACATGAAAGCTATTCATAACTTATTGCTAGGCATAGCTTACTGCTGTTTAGATGCCAGTGGAATGGAAATACTTTTCTTCTGTCTTAACTTGCTGTTGTTTACTTAGCAAAACWTGTAGCTGCTAAAAGTTTTCCACCACATACACATGCATGGATGGAACAGGATTCTGGGGTCTGGAGGCAGAACTTTCAAATCAAATCCCATCTTTGCTTTGCCCTTTCTTTGCACTGTAATTTCTGTGCAGCATTGAGTGGTAGCGGCTTTCCAGGTTTACAGAGGAGTATTATCTTTTGATTTTCATTGACGCATAGATGAGGCTTAGCTATCTTGCTTTTTGATGTCAAAAGACTGCCAAAACATCATGCCAGGCAGGAAAAAAAGTCACAGTTTTGGCAGATACTAGATAAACATCCATAAGCCATAGATGATACCACGTTATTGGCATTGTGTGCGTTGTACTGCCTACACCTCTCTAATTAGGAAATAAAGTCTGATAACTATTTGAAAGGAGTCATTGCTATAAAGTGGAAAAAGAGTCTGACTGTGGAGCTAGAATAAAAGCCATAAGACTGGAGTAAAAGCTCTAGGAAACAGGGTAGTGCAGCAGCCTTTGGAGAAGGATACCTGAGGACAGCCTGGGGAAAGGAGTCACAGCCTGTGGGGAACAGTTACACAGGCACAGGACAGCCTTTGTGGATGAGACTAATTACAGCAATGCTGTGCTGTTTGGGGGGGCAGGAGGGCTGATTTGTGCTATAACTCTGAGATTCTATTTAACTCCATGTTATCTCTCTTAAGAAGAGGAGAAGTCTATTGCTTTGGGTGATCCTTCAGTGGTGTTTCCCCACTCCTTCCCATTCTGTTGTTCCGTTGATGAATAAACAAAGCACTGTATTTTCATTGCAGCTGTAAGAAACAAGTGCAATCTCTGTACCTTAGCAAGCTGTGGAAATCACTTAGCTGCCTGGCATTTGCTTCATGCACTATAATACTCCAAGGAACTAGTGCTTTCATGCAATCCCACAGTGAAGAAGTGATACTAAAATGTACTGTGTGACTGCTGCCTGTTTTCTTTTAAACCAGATAATGTGACTGATAGCAAATGGGTCACAGTCTACCGTTTGCTGCTACTTAATGTCTCTTGAGTTGAGCACAGCCTTAGTCAATCTGGAAATTTCTAAATTATCTTCTAAGAAAACACATGACCTAGGGCTTTGGAACAGACTGTTTCTCAGCTTCTTCTAGGATAAGGTGTTAGCCAAATGATTATTCAAGTTTTAGATGAAACACTTCTTAACACCTAATGCAGTCTGCATTTTAAAGTAAAAATCAGGTAGTGAGGGGAAGAAGTCCATTCTGCCATCCTGACCTGAGTAAGTCAGAGGACATCCAAAAGTATATTGGCAAAGCTGCAGCAATGAATAATCTTTTGGTCTCAGCTTTTCCATACAGTCCCATCATCAGCAATCAGAGTGAGTCTTTGCATCCTCTCCAGGCTGCAACCTCTTCTGTTTCCCCCCCTTACCTCCCCCAGCCTCCCTGCTTCCCCAGCTCCTCCTCACCAGCTCTGGGGACCAGAAAATAAAAAAGAAAGCCTAAACTTTCATCTTAAAAGCTAACAAACAGACAAACCGAACAACAAGGACAAAGAAGATGTTTCTTGTCCTTCTCCTTGGGAAGACAGCCCTGAGTTTGTAAGCCATGGCAAATCAATGTAAGCAGTTGCAGGAATCAAAAGCTCATTGCTGATTGTTGCTAAAGATCAAAGGCTGCTTGTGTTCCCCCCTAAAAGCTGGATTTTGCAGCCTGGCTAAATATATATAAAAATAAATATATACATAAACAAACAAACCAACAAACAAACTGTGCATCCTTGATCCTGGGGGAGAGCCCAGATTAAGTGAATGGCGCAGTGACATCCAGTGTGCTCTGTGTCATGACAGGAGCTCTTGCTGAGGAGGTTGCATGGAATGAAATTACATGAAATGGTGACGAGATGGAGTRTTAAGGGGTAATCCCAGATTTGAACCTGAGTGCAAGTTGAATCCATTCGAATCCAACCAAGTTGCAAGAACAGCTGCYCAAGGTTAGCTGTCTGACACATAGCTTTTAATGTAATTAAACTGATCACCGTATTTGCTGTCCCTCTAAAATGGATATAAGGGTGATTACCAATTGTATTGCGCTCTTCTGGCTTGCAGGCAAAATGACCAGAATGCAGCCCACGAAAGGCCCAGCAGCTGCTTACACGGGGTGTTTCAGCCCCTTTTGGGCTTGCTGCTCGTAGCACCCTGTGTCTCAGATCTCACAGTCCCTAGCCTTACATTGGGAAAGGCTGGCTTGAGTACCCCATCGCTGGGAGATGTCATAAGGCTGGCAATGGCTTAGCTAACACCAGCGTGCAAGGTGGCATCCCGGTCACTGTATCACCAGCTCAGCTAGATCTGTTGGGAGCCTGTCTCCAGACAGCTATTGAAGCAGGAACAGTCAAATCTCTGTCTTCTCTACATCTCACAAGGACGAGCCCTGAAGACGTGGGCGGTATTCAAGGCATGTGACGCATTTCATTTGTCTGCCGAGCAGCAGCCCGGTGCTCAGGCAGGGAGTTTCTCCTAGGCTGGGATCACGCTGTGTAATGCAGGGGAAAAAAGCTGCGGGGGTCAGTCAGGGCTTATTCTGGGACAGGTTCATAAATAGTTCAGATGGCAAAAGAGAAGAAGAAAGAGCTTAGCGAAAATGTCTGAAGTGGCCATGAAGATTAGTGTAAGCCAGTACTTGCTGCCCTTCCAGAAGTGTCCTCCTCCATTCCCTGCTTTTCAGATCCAGCAGCGGAGCTGTGCATGGACCTCCCTAATGCCGTGCGCTGAAAGGTACCATCGCCACAGCAGGTGTGAAACCCGTTAACGTCCCCATATTTTGACTACATACAAAAGTCTCCTTGCCCAGTAGTGTTAGTATTGGGGCCGAGGTACCCTGCTTTGGACAGACTTCATACAGACTGGTATGATTCAAAGGTATTTTGCCACCAGCAGTCTTCTTGGATCAATGGGGTGTTTGTGGAATTTTTTCTTCCTCAATGATCTCGCTTGTTCTCTTTTCTGGTGTCCTTGAAAGCCCCTGAAGAGAAGGCAGGATGTACTGGCAATGTGTTTCTCTTTGTCTGTGCTTGCCATGGGTTCTTCGCTTGCTCTATTCATCTCTGCATGTTTTAACACCTTTTTTTACCCTTGCTTTTGGAAATCTATCAGGACTTTCTTGTGCCATCTTGAGTTCTCTTTTTAGCCAGGCAGCATGTGTAGTCTTGACTTTGCTTTCTTGCAAAGCTTTTCTGCTTTTTCTCTTTGGGGTTTTCTTTCTCTCTTTTTCTAACGCCCCTTGTTTTTTTTTCTTTTCTGCCTTCGTTTTCAGATGTTGTACAGAGGGGAAGCTGCTAGCATTGGGAAAACACAGGCAAACCCTTCACATCCAGCTGCGTTTTCTGGAACAGTGCTCAGGTGCTGCCACTTTTTTTGGAGACAGTGCCTGGCTGGGCTGTGTTCATAATGTCAGGTTGGTTTATACCCTGTTTTGCTTCCAAGTCCTGATCTCCACACTTCTTCCAGAATGCGTGCTTTTTGCCTTGCTCACCCCGCACACGAATTCTCCTTTGTAAAAGCAAAATTCTGTCACGCACAAGTTGATTTTCAAGTATGGTTGGCTTGTATGACAGTACACCATCTGTGTGTTTGCTGTTGCTTTCTGTGTGTCTTCTGTACTTTGTGGTCCCTTTCGTGGGCAAAGTTGCTGGCTCACAGGGAGATGCTCTCCAGCACTTCTTGAATAAACCTCATTCGGATTATTGAGAGTCAAAGAACTGCAGAGTAACTAGCCAGTGTCTCCTCTAATGCTTACTGTACCTGTCCACAAACTCAGATGCTCTACATGTTACCTTCTAGTTTTGGACAGATGTAATTCCCTCGATGATATCTCTATGTCAGTTTGGTTTTACTGTTAAGTGGATCAGCTTTTACCTCTCAGTCTTGTGTAGCATGACTGCTGCTTCTTCTTTCAACTGCCTATTTCAATGGAAAGACTTTTGTAAATAACCCCCTTGATTTCTGATGAGTTTCTTACCTCCATACTCAGCCTATTTAGTTTTTCAAATGTGCTGAGAACCCACATCTCTCAGTGAAAATCGTGTGACATTGAAGATGCCCAACTTTTCAAAAAAATCAGCAAAATTGTCTTTCAGCAGGATTTTCAACTAGCACTCAAACATGTACTTTCACCAAATGCTGAAGTCTAATTTTAGTCAAAGATATTGGCATATATGTAGATCCAACAGATTTCTGAGACTAGTTATGTATATTTTTTATAGTGAATTGTCTGCTTAATCCTGAAGAATATCAAAAGATAGAGATGCAAGCTGTTACATTGCTGTTTCCTCTTCCTGCAGCTCTACTATTATTTTCCCTTTTTATATAGGCTTTTTTCAAATTTTTGTCTTCTTACTCGTAACGTAGTATATGCTTTTACTATAGATGAGATGACATCAGATCATAGAATCATAAATCATAGAACCATAGAATATCTCAAATTGGAAGGGACCCATAAGCATCATTGAGTTCGACTCCCTGCTCCTCGCAGGACTACCTAAAACTAAACCATATGACTAAGAGCGTCGTCCAGACACTCCTTGAACTCTGACAGGCTTGGTGCCGTGACCACTTCCCTGGGGAGCCTGTTCCAGTGACCARCTACCCTCTCCGTGAAGAASCTTTTCCTAATGCCCARCCTGAACTTCCCCTGACGCAGCTTCTTTCCATCTCCTTGTGTCCTATCGCTGGTCACCAGAGAGAGGAGATCAGCACCTGCCCCTCCGCTGCCCCCCTGGAGGAAAGTTTAGGCTGCAATGAGGTCACCCCTCAGCCTGCTCTTCTCCAAGCTGAGCAAAGCAAGTGACCTCAGCCGCTCCTCTTAAGACTTGCCCTTGAGACCTTTCACCATCTTGGTCACCCTCCTCTGGACACACTCTTAATAGTTTGACGTCCTTCCTATATTGAGGCGCCCAAAACTGCACAGAGTACTTGAGGTGGAGCCGCACCAGTGCAGCATAGAGTGGGACAATCATCTCCCTTGACCGGCTGGCTATGCTGTGCTTGATGCACCCCAGGACATGGTTGGCCCTTTTGGCTGCCAGGGCACACCACTGACTCATATTCAACTTGCCATCAACCCAAGCCCCTAGATCTCTTTCCATGGGGCTGCTCTGCAGCCCCTCGTCCCCCAGTTTGTACATATAACCAGGATTACCCCATCCCAGGTGGAGAATGCGGCACTTGCTCTTGTTAAATTTCATACGGTTGGTGATTGCCCAGCTCTCTAGTCTATTCAGATCTCTCTGTAAGGCCTCTCTACCCTGGAGGGAGTCCACAGCTCCTCCTAGTTTAGTATCATCGGCAAACTTACTTAATGTGCATTCGATTCCTGCGTCCAGACCATTTATAAAAACATTTAAGAGCTCTGGCCCTAAAATTGAGCCCTGGGGAACCCCACTGGTGACTGGCTGACAGCCTGATGTAATCCCATTTACTACAATTCTTTGAGCCCGACCCATCAGCCAGTTGCTCACCCAGCATATTATGGACTTGTCTAGCTGTGTGCTGGACATTCTGTCCGGCAGGATACTGTGAGCCACAGTATCAAAAGCTTTGCTAAAATCCAAACCCACCACATCTACTGGCTTCTCTTGGTCAACTAGATGGGTGACCTTGTCATAAAAGGAAATTAAGTTGGTTAAGCAGGACTTTCCCCTCATGAACCTGTGCTGGCTATGACCAATGACTGCATTGTCTCTCAAGTATTTTTCAGTAACTCTCAGAGTAACCTTCTCCATAATTTTACCAGGCACTGAAGTGAGACTGGCAGGCCTGTAATTACCAGAGATGATCTGTGGTAGCCCTGGCACTCCAGTCCTGTGTTACCTGACTACTTCACAACCCAGTATGTGTTTATGCTCACAAAAGAACTATCCCTGTGGGATAGAAAAGTGCCTTTGTCCCCAATAAATGGGGAACTAAAGCACAGATAGCAGAATGATGATGGTAACTGAAAGCTGGAATTTCCATGCAAGAAAAACCCAAACCGCCAAGAAAATGTCTTTTCAAAAGAAATCCAGATCTTTTTTTCTGAAGAGATATTTGAAAAATAATAATTTTGAAACTGATAGCTTTTTGAAAATTTCTAACTGAATTTTTGCCAGGAATCCGAAGTTCCTGACTGCAGGGCTCCCATACACCCTGCCAAGGAGCCCAGGCTTTGTGCTGTGCTGACAGAGCCAGAGTTTCATCAGCTTCTTGACTTGGAGCTGAATCAACGGACATCCACAAAGGAGATGTCGCTAATTTTTTTCAAATATTCATTATTCTTACATGTCAATGCAAAACTAAAATAATCAAAAGAGGCCAATGTAGCTTTCCAGATTATACCCAGAGAGTAAACTGTCTACTACAAAATTAAAGGTGCACCTAGGCCAGATTCAATATCTGGAAAAATAATTGTCAGATGTATTACTAAAATTAACAGAAGTTTAATGATTATAATGCAGCACAAAATATTTTTTCCTATATTCAACATCACATTTCTGTTAGCAAAACAAACTTCATTACATTGTTACTGTCTCTTCCTGAAAAGAGAATATACATGGAAAGTTTTTCTTTTTTAACTGTAAAAGTAGTATAAATGATCAGTGAGATGAACTGGTGAAAAAGTCACCAATAAGGAATATGGTTAATGCAGTGTCATATACCTTGTTGCATAATATGACAAGTGCAATATACAACCCCACCCTATCTCTTTTCCTTAAGCAAATTCTTTAAATATAGCAGGAAGAACAGGACATCTTTAAGTAGTGTCTCCTTTATACTTCCATTATCTGCACAAAAATGACAGTCTGTCCTCATGTTTCCTGACAGAGATAATCACCTGCAGGCGTGGGAAGTTCTTTCTCCCCAGCTCATCCACTGAATTGTATTTTCAGGGAAACGCATAGGGCTAAATTTTCTCTGTCTCATCATAAACTCATCTAAAATGGGAGATAGGTTTAAAAAAACAACAAACAAAACAGTATTCAAGCCATGTGAATAAATGATTTTCCGGTTTGTGGCAGTTCTTCCAACAGCTGGGAAAAAAATCAGCCTAGGTCAACAACAAATATATTTTTTCAACATCATCAACAAGCTGAAAGATTGCAGAAAATGTTTTTGTTGTAGTTTAAACTCACAAGAGCTAATGTGTTGCTAATATTTCACACAATACTGCATTTCGGTTGTGAATATTTTTCAGAATTAAACAAAACATTGGATGGAATTTCCCAGTAAAATATCAGTGAACAGAAAAATAAATACTTTCTGCAGGCAAAACAAACATAAACACCCTTTTTAATTTCTCTTTCTATGCTTAATTCCTTCTTCCCTGGATTCTGATATAAAYAAGTTAGCTTCTTGGAAATTAATTTTAAATGCTGGAAATATTGTACATTTTCTACCAGACAAGTTTTGGCCACAATATCTCACCCAGTTCTCTTCAGGCTATTGATGGAATATTATTGCCAAGTGCTTTTAAAAATCTGTCCAGGCATGTCAGACTGGAAACTGTTATGGGCAGAGCACATCTGAATAGGCACTTATTCGTGTGCCTTGTTGGAAGCAGAGGTTTGAAAATTTGGCCACAGAGATACTCATTACTTGGAAACCAGGAGACAACCGGTGAGTACACAAAACTATTGATATGAGCTGTCATGCCATTTGAGCCAGATGGCCTACATACGAAGATTTATAGTTTTTCACACATCTCCAATGTTCTTAGCGCTGTATAATAAACAGAAAAAGACGACATGGTCCTGCCCCTGTTTTTCCTGGAATTCTGTATTTGAAACACCATGTCATATTTAGGGATGTCCACCTGACTACACTGCCTGTCACCTGAGAATGCTAGTAAATTTTTTATTCTACTCTTGTTTCTAAATTTATTACAGGAACATAACTTCCAAGGGTACACTTTATTTTTGAATTGAACTTCTATTTAAAGCCCTTCTTTTCTAAATTTGACCTTTCCCTACATCCTGGTTGAGAGTGTAGTGTACTCAAAAATGCTGTAGCATGGTAGCTTTATGTTGTGAACTTCAGGCTAATGGATGCTGCTGTCACAATGCTATTTTTAAGAGTGAATTTTCTCCTGCTACTTATCTTTTTACTGAGCCATCTGGCAGATTTAGGATGCTAACCAATGGAGCTGTATTGTGCCATGTATTAATATGGATCTCGTGAATCACTCAACAGGTCAGATTTAGAAAAACAAGACTTTTGCAGCAGACTTCCACTAAAAATGCAACGTCTGGCTAATTAACAGATCCCCTCCCTGCCAAAATGTGCAAAAGGAGTACAGGGGTAACGCCTCATTAGAGTAAAATAGAGGGATGGGAATGATAAGGGCTTGTGGCTATTTAAGGGAGACGGTGTTGCAATAGGACTCGGTCAAAAGTGTTACTGCCTTTCACTTCAAAGGTCCTCAGTGCAAAAGCACCCATGACGAAAATCTTTATGCAAGGAGTTAAAGCTGCCAAAGGGCAACCAGACTTCCTAGCTGGTAAAGATATTGTGTATGTGCAAATATTCTCTTTGCGTTGTCTGTGCTATCCAGTCTTTCTTCGATTCCTCTGGTCCAGGGCAGCTGCAGAAAGAGGAGCTGAGCCTCTGTGTTTAGCTGCTGGGCATAAGCTAGCAGCAACCTCAAAGTCTGGGAAAGGAAGGGGAAGTGTGCTGTAAGTAGCTGCCCTTGAATAGACATGACCGAGTGGAGCTGCTCCTTCATGAGAAGCACAGTGAAGTCATGGCTGGGTTTTTTCTGAGAGGTGAAATTACCTCTGAGCTCTTTCAGGGAACAAAGACCGCTGTAAATACCCAAGTGACCACAGGGAAATATTTTGAGATGTTTGTCTTGATTCCTGTTCCTGTTGAGAAACTGGCCCAAAAGCCCCTGTATTTGCTGGCGGGAGGCAAAAAWGATGAGAAGACAAATCCTGGTTCCTGTCCACCCCTCCCCTCCTCTTGCGCTGGAAAACATCAAACATGAACACTCAAAAGCATCCAAATCTAGGAAGAGAAGGGCCCAAAGCCAAATTAGGATTGTGCTCCATCTCTTTTCTATTCCCCTCATCCAAAAAACCACGATGGACAGTGGTGCTGATACTTCTTTGCAGTGCTGGGGTTTTGCAATGGGGCCGGCATTTCCCCTGCCCTGGCACAGGGAGGGCAGCAAGGCAGTGGCACTGCCATCACCCCTGGCCCCTCGGCTGGGCGAGGGAAGGAAATCCCTTTCCAACTCCTGCACATGATGGGCTGAGGTCTGACTGCTCATAACTTGTGTCACCCTAAGGACTATGGATCGTCAAATTGTGCCGACAAAACTTCTAGTATCAGCTGTCTCAGCAGACTTTGGTAGTTGAACATGAGAATGGGAATGACTCATTCTTTTAATCTGTTTCACATTTGCAACTCTTATCAATTGAATAAATAATATTTGCCTTCTTATCCTCCTCCCTCCAGCAAAGTGGCAAAATGAGACTTTTTTTTAGTGCTCAGCCTAAATGAGATCTTTTTGTCCCTTTTCAAAGTTTTCCTTTCCCTGTTCTCCTTCCTCATAGTTTGTTCCTCTGCTTTTGTCTCTTTAGCTGTAGCTCATGTTTTGTAGCATATGTCTATACATATACATATACATATACATATACATATACATATACATATACATATACATAAGAATTTAAATGGTTTCGTGTATTTTGTGCATGGCCAGTGTTGCTGTTGGGCCATGCCCCTTCCTCCCAGGAGAGCAGCAATGCTCCGTTGAGCTCACAAGTGGCTCAAACATCCCAGTACCTTTTGTCCACTGCTTCCTTTTTAATGGGCGATGACGGTGAGCGTGAGTTCTTCCTTGGCTCTCACACTGCCTCTAGGAAAGCATCCAAGATATCATGGTGGGAGTATGGAAATGAATATGAGTGTAAGCATATTAAGGAACTCTGTGCCAAAGAGAACTGGTGGGATGGTTTTTCCCCCCAAAATCATGTGAGGGCTCAGAATGACTTTTCCTCTCGTATGTGAAACTCCCTCTTTTCCTGTGTAGGTGCATGAGTCAAAGTCTTTCTGGAGGTGCTCTGAATGCAAGACTCATTTCCAGAAACCCAAGAGAGTGGTAACACCCTTGAAGAAGGTGAAGAAGCTGTTCAGAAGTCACATTTCCCAGCAGGGAGTACACGCTCTATAAAATCCTTCAGTATAATAAAATCAGGTAATGGAAATGCCACATTGGGCTGTCTCTTTTTGATGTTGAGCGATTGCCTAATGAACGGTGTCATAAACTAGCTTTCTAATGTGGGGTTTTATGCCTTCTGCATGGCTTAATTCTCATTAATTATCAACCTAAGCTTTTCAGTTGCAGAGGATCTAGTACCTGGCAGCAAAGGCTAAGAGGCTCTACAGCCGTGAAGTCCTGAGGGTTGTGTTTGGAGTCCTGAGGCCCCCATCTCTGTGAGTCCCCGTACCCAGGCAGGCAGCATGGGCAGAGGCTGTTTCTGCCTCTGCAAAGGGACAGTGCGGGCTCCCTGTCGTGCCTGGATCTCTCCCGCCTGCTCTGGTCTGAGTGCCCCCTTGGACTTACCCTTAGCACTTCTTCGGCTAACCTGACCATTTCTGCTGCCCGGGGACATGAAAGGCTCCTTCCACGTTGCCCTGAGGCTCCATCCTTCCCTGCACAGTGGACTCAACTCTCTTTTTCCTTGGCTGTTTTTAGTCAATGGAGGTTGTTATCATCTATGCAAGATCAGAAGCTCCCAGAGGGTTACAAATGATGGTTCCTGCCCTACAGACCAATGTGCTGGTGGTACATGCTAAAACAAGGTAGGTAAAGACAGAAATCAGGTGAGAGCAAGGAGAAAGAGCTAACATGCAGACCAAGGACAGTGTAGTTGTCTTTGGGTAGCTAAGCACACAGCTCAGCATCTGCTTTTTTTGCCCACATCTATGGGCAATGGAAGAAATATTAAACTGCTGTACTATTCACTCCTAATCCTGCTCTTTCATTAAATGCCACATGATTTGGTTTTGCAATGGGCAAACAAGACTGAATCAAAAGAGGCTGGTTTGCTTATCAGAGAAATTGGCTTGCTCTACCTTTAAACAAGCTTGTGATTTATTGTGTTTATCTAGCAGATAGTAAGTTGAAGCAACTTAAAGCAGTTAGCCAAGAAAATCCCCAGCATGTTATACTTCCCTGTAAGTGGAGAAGACATGTGCAAACATGAATGAACACCACTTAAAGCTTTATTCCTGATCTTGCGCATTCCTGCACAGAGTCGCTCTGCTTTACATGTAGTTGAACTGAATAAATGGCCTGTCTTGAATTACATTTTGGATAAGGTGGGTATGTAATGTATCCAGCCAGCTTTGGTGTTCATGACTGTCACTTGTATAACTGAGCAGCGTGTTTCTTAGGCATTGCTAGGTTCAGAGACATCTCTGTTCTTATAAACAAATAAGAAATGTGGTGGAGGAAGATGGCAGGGAGGAGGGAAATCAATGCTTGATAGGCATATATTGTATGAGTATTTCAGTTCTGAGGGCAAAATAAGGGGAATCCAATCAGGTTTTAATTGTCTTCTGCAACTCTTCAAAATATTCTGTGATAGTAATGAAGGGCAGAAATTATTCCTCTATTCTGTCATCCTTGGATTACTTCCTGCCCTAAGACTCAGGGGAATGGTCTAGCTCATGGTCTCTACCACTCTTTTCCCCAAAATGTCTCTGCTTCATAGTGGCAGTGAATAATATCCTCTTTCTTTGCATGCACTAGACCAGGGTGTCCCTCTCCCACCTCTGCAATAACATTGTCTGGCTCCAGGAGTGAAGGCAGCAGCTCTTCAAGCATTAGAAGCCACAGCCCAAGCACATCAAAATATCTGAGCAGTGTGACTGTTGGTTGTCAAGATTTGCAGTAATTTCTCCCATTCAAGCCCAAGATCTGGCAGAAGTATACAGAAAGGCTGTACTTCAAGCAAGTCACAGATCTATAGCATCAAAACTTGTTCCACACAGCAAGGAACCTTTTCCCCTCCCAGACCCCTCTCCAGTCCTGTCCTCTTTCCCCAGGCCTCACAACTTTGCATCTGGTTTGACAAGATTTCTTCTTTTGTTACTCCCAAACCACCCCAGATCTTCGGAGGTCACTCAACTGCTTCTTCCTTCTCTTCCTTGTCCCACCACTCAGAAGGCTATCACTGGAGGTCGCAGCTATTACCTTCACGGTTCTTTATCATATTAAGCTGCCTCTCTTCCTCCTGGTGCATTGGAAAGGTCAAAAGCAGTGGCCTGTCTTTCTCCTCCCAGAAAAAGGCCAAGAGCACAAGCAGAGCTGAGTCCTGCACAAGGGCGAGCAAGTCTTTCCATTCATTGTCATTTTCTCAAAAAGAAAAGGCCATGGTGTCAGAGTCAGAGCTGGCATAATAGAGTATCTTCTGCCTTCCATGAGATCAAGCTTATTTCTGTCAGTGCTTAAGTCTCAGCACGGTTTAGTTTCCATGGGAAGTGTGAGTTAAAAAAAGAGATGGATAGACAAGAAGAGGAAACAAAAATGTCCCCTGCTTTAGGTCTAAGATCTGTACATCACTTAAAAATTGTTTATAACCTCTCACTGGTCCTTGTTCTTTAATGCATTTCAAGGTGTATCTGCTCATGTCCATGGGCAGTACTCCAATACCCAAACACAGACCAGATGCACTTGTATATCTTGGGATGAAAAGGTTTAAGAAGACAAAGCTGGTGATTCTGATTTGCCTGTTTTGACCTCCTCTGTGGTGCCTGCCTGTCACTTTGTTCCCTAATGTGATCCTTTTGGAGGACCTTTGACCTAACCTGCAGATGACTTTGTACTTTTCTTACTCAACAGCTTAATATTTTCAGCTATGTAGCTGGTTCTTAAAAATGAAATGAATGCAAGTGCAGAAGCCATAAAAGAACCACAGGAAATCTGTACCACGTTTTCTTGAAGCATTTGCAAAACCACTATGAAGAAGGTCTAAACCAAGCACTCTAAGCCTCATTGTGTGCCACAGCAATCAGTAGAGCCCACAGTGAGGATTCAGTCCATTTCTGCATACCACAGAGGATCTGGGACTCTGATTTCACAGGTAATAACCATAAAGTGTCTTCTTCACCTAAGAGCTCATTAGAAAGAGTGATTTTGCATGCAGGCAGTTGGCATGGCAAGGAGTGATAACGTTTATGCTCTGTGTGACAGCAGGGTGAGTGAGGACATTGCTGAACTGGTCTCATTTTGGTGAGTACTCTGACTGATTTTATAGGAAAATGAACCTACTGCCAAGCAAGGTTGTTTTACTGCAAAAGCTTTCTGCAGCACATGGGCCTCAGAAGCTACAATGCAGTTTCCAAAGCTTTGTAACACTACAAAAATGGAAAATTAGAAGTCGGAAATTTGAAATGGCATAAATGCATATTCCACTGGAATAAAGAGGTGGTATTGTTTAGCTTATTACTCACTTCTGGCATTGTGCTTTTGCTAAACAATAGTGTAATTGCTTCTTTAAAGGCCTGCGCAAATTGCCTGTACAATTGAAGAGCAGGGTATGGAAAGCATTAAGAAAAGAGCCCAGAGAGGAACTTCAAGGTGTTACTCCAACTTTCAGACCTTCTCAGTGTACTACATTGCAAACAAAGTCCTGCTACAAAACACGATGAGTCTTCAAACCATCCTGAGAAAAGAGCCAAAGTAAATGAACACAGTGGGCCAAACTCAAAGGTATGTTTGAAAGAACCAAGTTTAGCCTGGTGCTCTCACATGTGACTGTCTAAATGGAAGATCAGACTCCTTTGATTCATGTCATCTTACCAGCAAGTGACTTGCAGACCCTACCACACCAGCTGAATTCAGCCAAATCCGCCTAACTGCGCATAAGGCTCTTTCATAATGCTCCGGCTACCTGCGTTAACATGTCAAGCATTATTCTTTGAATAGCGGGCACCAGCCACAGACAGCTTTATTTCTTTTTTTTTCCAGGGCTTCTCAAAGCTAACGTCAGCAGGTGAAAACATTCTTCGTGCTTGTGATAACACACTTCCACTGACAGTGAGGCAAACCTAGTTTGCTTGCACAGTTTTTTTCCTCCTAGCATGATAAGAAAAAGCCAGTGCTACCGGCATGTTAAGGTGCACTCAGATGGGGCACAAAAATGCTTACATTTTGCTTTGCTTTTGTATGTGCATTATTGTTTTGCCAGCAGTGCTACAAATAACAAGGTATTTGCGGCAGTTCCAGTTTCCTCCGTTTTCAGGGTAAACTCTGATGTTCCTGGAAGACAGTCTGTTTAATTAGGTGGATCTGGTCTGCTCTTGAGAAATGTGGGGAGGGTGTGGCGGAGGAGATTTTTGTGGCCTTCAGCTCCCTGTGAGGAGCAGATCTTAGAGATCACTGGTGCATGAGGCTGCTTGACACGGCAGCCAGGCTTGGCTCTGCCCCGAGCCATGCCTGCGCTTGGGCCGTGCTGCCAGTACATATTGTTCTCGTTTAGATATCCACTGATTCTGCAGGCAGAGAACAAAACAGAAAGAAGCTTTTTTGCTTTGATTCCAGGTTTCTCTGCTCATGGCCCGAAGCAGAAGTGTTTTCATTAGTTTTTCAGTAGCTTTCTGAATGTTTCTTCCCTGCAAGAGTTGAAAAGATTAGACGAGCCTGGCTTTCATTGACGTTTAACCACTTGTGGCTGCCTTGCAGAAATGCTTTTTCAGATGCATAGAGGAAGCAATGTGAGGCTGACTGCATCTTCGATGGAGCTAAGTGAGCACATCTGCCATTCCTACATGGCACTTGCCAACATTGGCCCATTCTGTAATCTCTCATCATTCCAGCAGTCTCTGAAGGCAAATATTCCCACTGAAGCAGCCCTGTCACTGTGGGTGCCTTCTCAACAAGTCCAGTATTTTCTCTGGGTTAGGGTACTTGCCTAAGTTATTTGCAGGGTATCAGTATCAGGTTTCTTTTGGTGAAGTGATTAATTATATCAGATGAAGGCACAGGAAACATTGAAGCAGGAAAGCAAGTGAAAGCATGCAGAGGTACAGATTACAGCAGATTCACAATAGGTACGTGTAACAATAGATGCAGAGCCTAATGGACGAAGCAAGACTATGTAGAGTTATAGCTAGGACAAAAATAAACAGGAAAACCAGCACCAACAAAACCTAAAAATACCTGGAGAGCATGTGGATTATGACCAACCAGATTTTTGGACAGGCTTCTAATTTCTCTGTCTTTAAATCTTTTGCAAACTGCTACCTGTAAGCAGTTCTGTATAAGTGCTGAATGTTAATATATTTTTATTTAATCAAAGTCCAAAGAAAACAATCAATCAGCCAAACAACAATCAAATAAACAGTCTGCATAGCAGGCCTCCAAGATAGGAAAACTTAGGCTGCAAGAACTGCTACCAAATGCAAATTCTATGGTTCAGAGCTCCCCTTGTCAGGGGGCAAGACCCCACTGTCAGCTGTCCTCAGGGCAAACCTAAGGAAGACTTGCTCATCATGTCTGTATCTTACCCACTGGTCAAAAGATAAAGGCAGCCTTTTCCCCAAGCAGGGTGCCTTGCTGGTGCCAGCACTGTCTGCCTGTGCACCACTGCTGGTGCACAAAATTTGAACCATGACTACAAGACCTTTGCCATACTCTGCACTGTTGAATCTAGGAGCACGTAGCAAGAACATCCCGGAGATGTCATGACAAGATGCAGGCTGAGGTGTGGGGGTTTTAGCTAACTCCTAGGCCATGCTGGACTTTTAATACAACTAACAACTCAGGCAGAGGTGGGAAACAATGCAGAGATGTGAGCATCTGTGCAAACACACAGTGAATGGTATTACCTACATGGCACATGCTGCTAATTCAAGACAAGACCTAATAAATGAGTGAGCAAAGGAATTAGAAGAAGCAGGGGGAAGATTAAAGCAGCAGTGATAGGGAAGTCATTCTTGCAAAAGTTAGCACATGTGCACCTGGGCATTTGGCAATGATCTGTGGTTTAATTGTATTCAAACTTGTCAAATAAGTTAATTAAAAAAGGTAGTAGTACCTCATATCTTCTAATTAGACATTTGCAGTCAGAGTGGGCTTTAAGGAAAGGCCTGAGATCACACAGAACAGCCTTAAAGGACACCTCCGGAAAGCTGTGCTTTCAAAGAGGACAAAGTGACGAAAACGTGAAGGTATCTTTTGGGCAACAGGTCAAATGGACACTGGAGACTGATGTCACTACGGAGGTRGGAGGAAACACATAATAACAGAGGAACTGGCTGAGCTTTTGCACTATGAGTGGTATTAAAGGTAATGTCTGAAAATTCGAACTTGGGAAGCCAGGTGAGGGTCACAAAGAGAAGGTTTATTTGCTCAGAAAGACAAGGCTGGAAGATGATCTCAGAAACTTCTTTATATGTCTGATGTGTTTTCTAGATCCCCAGCAGAATGCTGTAGTGGGCACGTGTGAAGATGACGATCTGAAAGTTTTAGAAATACGAACAGAAAAAGAGAGCTGAATGCTGATGACGGTATGTAGGAGTGAGCATCAGCACTTTCATACTGCTTAGATGTTAAAGTGAGTGGAAGGAACATCGTGAATCTATCAAGAGATAAAGAGTAGGAACAGAGGAAAATTAAGAGGGAAGTGAAAAGACTGAGTTTTGACAGTACTAGGTCATATCTTCAAAGCATGTTTAATGGTGAAACTTCACTGATGTCAGCAGAGCTCATCTCATTTCCCACAAGCTGAGGATCTTAGACTGCCTAAAAGAGATGTAGGTTAGAAAGTGGAGACTGAGGACAGACAAAAGCTGGAATAGCTTGCCAAGGTGAGCTGTGGCCCCTCCAACATCAGAGGTCTTAAAGAACAGGTTAGACAAACTAGTGCCAGGATTGACAGACGTAGGTGTGGCTCAGCCTGCCGTGGGGCAGGAGGGTGGACAGAGGTTTCTGCTCATGTAGTTTGAAGAAACGGGATACTAATGGGGCTGAGGACATGGCAGCTCACTTTAGCACCAGATGACTTGAGTCCTGCTCTTTCCAAGCACAGTATGGATACTTCATGCCAAAGTTATTGCTAGGCTAAAGCCAGTAACCTGAACAAAAAGTTCTCCTCTCCTATGGACCTTGACCTGCAGAAATCTACTATCTTGCCTGCATTTTGCCCCACAGTGACTAAGAGCTGGCAATAAAATACTTCCTCTTATTGCACACTAAAATCTTCCTGTAAACAAAGAAAATCTAGGTGAATTAGACTGCCGACAACTCAAAACAATTTCTTGTGGTTGGGAAGTTACATCTGAGACTGACTGGAAAAGCAAATGTGACAGAGACTAGAACAATAGTAACATCCAGATGGAAGTCCAGCAGTTGCGTCCCCTGATGCAAACAGATTTTGGGAAGGGCTTCTTTCAAAGGCACTCCACACACACACACATCATTTGGAGGTAGCATTAACATTCATGTGGAATGGATTATTTTTTTTAATGCAAGGAATTTGTATTGCTTCAGAGAAATCCAGTTCTTTTTATAAAGCAGGAGAAAGCAAGCTGCTTTTCTCTGAGAAGGTGTGTTTTCCTGAATGATACTGCTGGTTCCAAGTGAATTGTGAGGACTGGAGGGTGAACAGAAAAGCTTAATTATTTTCATAGACATGCACAAGTTCAGACACATGCAGTTCAGAATAGGTAGTTGGATTACAAGCATAACTGTGTCCCAATTCTGACAATAAAATATTTGTACCAAGTTGTCAAAGTATAAAATACGCACCCTGCGGAAAAATTCTGTTACCAAGGACAGTTAAGGCAGATGTTGAGGAAGTAACTTCAAGCAAAAAGGAAGACAGCCAGTTTTCTGAATTGATTTATTCTGTTTTAATGCATTTACTTCCAGGGATCCTGACCATACAGGCCTGGTTTTACTGTGTATTTTCTTCATCATAAAAAGACATACAATGAGCCACAAACGCTTGAGCCACATGGTCGGATCAGGATCAAACGTTCCACAAAACTCCAGGGGATTTCTAATCCAAGGCTTTACTCTCTCCCATTTCGTACAGAATAACTAGAGTTGGGTTCCAGGTCTGACTTTCTTCGTCTACAGGGAAATCTTTGGCTGAATAGTTTTCCTGTGGTGTCTTCTCCCAAGATATTACCAAAAGAAATTAATGCAAGGTGGCATGTATCAGAGATAAAAGAAGACAGAAAACTGTAGGAAATATTTGTAGACAAAAGATTTAGTTCAGACTGAACTTTATCAGTGCTTACAATTCAAACCTTCATTATCAATCCTGGCTTTGTCTGAGAAGTTTCGCAGCTTTATTCTGACAAATCCTAATCTGGCATAAGAGGAGAGGACAGCTACATGTATGAGTAGACGGGACTCCAACACATCAGCCAAATGCAGTCTCCTGATCAAGTGACTGAGTGAACAGTCAAGCTCTTTATACAGGCTGATGGAAAAATAAGGGAATTAAGTAGCAGGCTGGGAGTGTTTTGGGGAGGAACGGGGTAGCCCTTGACTCCATGTGGCTCTCGGTTATCAGGAGTTTCCCAGAGAGCTTGGTTGGGCAGAGACCTTCCCTTTGGGTAGTGAGTCCAAGAGCTGGACCACAGAGGCCGGCGCATGCTGCCCCTCTTCTCTCTCTGTCTTTCCCCATGCTCAGATGACATGTGTTGTGGGCCCCGGTTCTCGGGCACGTGGTCATGCTGCCAGCTCACTCCTCTGCCCAGCTTGCGGTGTGGAGACCTGCAGGCAAGGCCAGCTGCCACGTGCTCACCTATGTGGAGGACAGGGCTTGCACTCGCTGCTTGGAGAGCTGCTCCTTGCTCACCAACACCAGCAAAGAAAATCCATAGTTCCTCCATGCACCCTTGGCCCTCTGAGCAGCCACAGGACATCCTTCTGCAAGGCTTCATCTGTGCCCTGAGAAGCGCATAGACCCCACTCATCCTGGGCAATTTCCTCCTCAGCCAGGGTCACCTACATATTTTTAAATTGAGGGAGGACAAAAAAAGCCTTCAAAAAGGCTGGCTGACATGGGAAAGAGGACCATTTCTCTTGGCTGGGAGCCCTGATGTCTCCAAACACCACTGGGAAGAGAGAGCAGCACAACCTATCCTGCAAGGGTGGCACCTGAGGGTCTCCTCCACCTCAGACACTTCCACATCTGTTCAGCACTCATTGCTACACTGCAGTAGGCTTACGTGGGCAGTGAGGAAAAAGGTTTGTATTGATTCCTTTGTTCCCTTTTCTTGGGCTGTGCAACATGACTGATATTTCCCTTCCCTGCTTGTGATAATGAGCACGTCTCCACCAATGCTGGTCCCAAATCCCCACCACGTGCTTCTTGTGACCAGCATGAATTAACCAGTGTGGAAGGAATGCTAAATATCAGGAGGGCTTCTAGGCTAACAGCTCATGCACAAAGTAAGAAAAACCATGAAAAAATGAAAAAAAGAGATTCCCTGCCTTCAGTAGAGCATTACTCAGTTGTAAGCTATGTACTTCTGAGCTTCTTTTGCTCCCCTGCCAAGACTGAGAGAGGGAAAATCAGGACAGATACATGAAAAGAAGAATAAAGAATAATATAAAGAAAAGGAAAAAACCACCATGTCTTAGATCAACCTTAACTCCTCTCACTGCTCTTTACCCATCTGACGTTTTGCCAGTGACAGCAATAGAAACTATGTGCTTAAACTGTATTTCAAAAAATTGACAGCTCCAGAGCATCTCCATTTTCTCCCCTCACATTGTCCTCTTGTGTAATTGTGTGCCAGGCCAGGAGCCGGAGCTGACATCACATTGCAGAGGACTGCCCTGGGTCTTGCATAACCTTAATAGGACAGCCACTAGGAAAGTGTTTATGTGCCATTAGAGAGGTTGCTCTTCTAGCCACTCTACTGCATTAGGGGAGCAGAGTCACTATAGACCAGGCAGAAGTATTAATTGCATTTGCATCATTGACGTCCACCATGAGGTATTTCAGTGGGCCCTGATACTTCATCCCTGTTCCCGTCCCCCTAGGAGCAAAACTCTAGCCATGGTAAGTGACTGCAACTCACTGTAGCGCTGTTGCATTTTCTCCCAGGAGGTTTTGTTACCTCAAAATGGTTTGTGATTATTCTGTGGGGGTATCATCAAAAAGACTCCCAGCAGACCGCAGGTAGGTTCAGGGTCCATGCCCAACATCATATGGTTTAGGTCTCTGAATAACAGCATCCCTGTTTGCCAGTGGTATGCTTACTGGGTCCAAAACCTCTAACATGCTTGTTCTTGCTGGCTGTTATTTGTGTTGCAATAGTTGGTAGCAGCCTGCAGAAATGCAAGTGTGAGGGAACTAGGGAGGGAGTAAAATACACGCAGCTCTGCTTGAAAAATGTGTCCTTCTCCTCCCCATTCCCACTGTGAACTCAGATCCACTTTCCTGCCCTGTAATAGGCAGAGGCCAGGTAGACACTTGGCTCTAGCACATGCTGCTTTCCAGATCTCACTGCTGGGATAAGTCCTGACACAAATTAAGATGATTAAATCCTGATGCAAATTAAGAGTTGCCAGCCTGTATCTGCCCTTAGCACTGCCTTTCCCCTCGAAAGGAAGGATTCAGGACGTGGTCATGGAAATGAAACACAGCAGATGGCTATGCTAACTTTGCAATGCAGAAGGTGACATGCAGCTTCCTCTAGCTCTGCTTTCAGGCTGGCTCTTCTCTTCCTGGCCTCTATGTGTTTCATGGTGATTTGACAGATGCACCTTCTCAGATGCCCGAGGAAGATAGGATGCTATTCAGAAAAAAAAAAAAGGGGGGGGGGAAAAGGTAACATAGAGAATCCCCCACCAGCTGAGATGAGGCTCAAGCCTCTACATCCTGCATTACAATTTAATCTCCTTGTACAGGTACAGATGAACTTACTCTAAATAGCATCAAGAGAAAAATGACTGCCTGTTTTTCTTCCAAGTGTTGCATTATGTCCCTTCTTATTTAGTAGGGTGTTATTTTTAGGGTATTAAACAAGATGTAACACTTCTCTGTCTCATTCTCTTCCTGTATTGTATCTAAATGATTTTAAAGATGACAGCTACCAACATTCATTAAGTGAAGATTTCTTTTGGTAGATTTGTTCCTGCCATAATTATGCTGACAAGCCCTCAAAAGAAAGATCTCTCCTAAAAACTTTGAGTGAGATGCTTTGATTGTACTTTTAGGCTGAGTGAGAGGAATTCTGCTTTGCTGCTTCATACACTGCAGGCTGTTGCCATTCTGCTTCCATATGGTCCCAGAAATTCTCACTTTCTTAGCAGAGCAAGTTGGGGCAAAGAAAAATATTGGGCAATGTATTCTCCAGCATGTCCCCACATTTTCTCTTTTTTGGCCACAACATTTCTTCTTTGGCAGGAGCAGCGAAAATGCTTTTAAAATGGATGAATTACCACACCACAAGAAATCAGTTCACAGAAGAACAGTTTACCCCATGGATCCTGATGATTTTATAACCATCTGGGTCACTATAAAAGGTCATACTACCAAAAAACCAAACAAACCCAGAATAGCTTTGGCTTAAAGAGCTCTACCTTTAGCTGGTTACCCACAATGCTGTACAGGATTTACGAGGGCATTAAGTATCTAAACAAAGTACTCCAGGCTCAGTAATTTTCAAATAACAGCTGATTTTAATTTTTCCTTTGGCATTTATACACACATCCTATTGCAAGCTTGATTCATTTCTTTTCGCACTGGAAAAAATGTTAAAGCTGGAATGGGAAGTTAAGAATGTGGGAATTCATACATTGCGTGCATATGTGGTTTAGTGGTGTGTGCCATTTGTACACATCACTTACTGGGGAAGTTAAATCACTTTTGGATACAAATTTCAGCAACTGCTTCCAAAGCTCTGTCGACTTCAAAACTTTGAAGTTACATTCTCCACAACCTGTTATTGAAATATTTCTTGCCAGCTCAAAGCAAGCACCATTTTCTGAAGCAGATATTTTTCTTCTTTTGCTCTGCAGGCTACAAAGTGATGCTCTTTACTTGCACTTACAGACTGGCTCCCCCAAACTGGAACTGACTGTCTTCTCTCTCTTAGAAACACAGCAGCTCTTGTGTACTGAAGGTTTTTGGGGTTTTTTTAACTTCTCAGGCTTCCTTCATCATCACTGATGAAAATGAATGCAGTGCTCTTCCGTGTGCAAACAGGACTTCATTCATTTATGCAGTCATTAAGGAAGCCTCAGAGTTGTGGACATGCACACAAGGCTCTGACGGTCTCAGCAAACTACTGTTCCTTTGTGGTGGGTGCCGAATGCAGTAGTGACACAGAATTTACATGACAAAGGAATTAAAAAATATCTTTAGTGCTGGCTTCCAGATGACTGAAGAGCAGGTTTCAATAAAAGGAGCCATGACTCATGCACCAGTTTGCAAAATTGCCTCCCGTCTCTGGGAGGAACAGCTTTCTGTTTGCTCCTTTCAGGCTGTTTCCTACACCAGGGGACAGACTGGGCACCACAGGACCTGGTGGTCTCTTTGCGTTGGGAAGATGTGGCTCCCCACTGAATCTGCTGTTTCAGACATGGGTCTGCTGCAGTTGCCCTGCCCGCTGGTGGTCCTTTGGCCTTCTGGGCTTAGTGACCCTGTGCCATCTGCACGAACAACCTTCAGCAGGGTCAGCGCAGCCTTGGGGTGGTGGCACCAGGTAGGCACCTGGGCTGGCATGAGCTGGGAGGGTGCTCGGTGCCTCGGTGTGGTCTTCTCTAGAGCTTGCTGAGCTTGGTGGCCTCCTCAGCGCACAAAAAGTGCTTCTTCAGAGAGCTTGCTTCCACCAGCAGCTCAGTTAGTGAAGGGATTAATTTAAAAGCTTATCTCCTCTCCCTCTGTTGGTGCCACTCYGGCTGTGTCCAGCCTCCCTTGCCCCGTGCCTCCACAGCTCTTGCCAAACATTCAGGCTTTGTAGTGCATTTCCCCTCGTTCCCGTTATAAAAAAATCCAGCTGATGCAAAGATTGCCTCTCTAGGGGAACTCATCTTTGCTCAGCAATCATTGTCACTGTAACCTTCCCAATGGAGTTTAATTATGTGCTTGCGATTAAGCAATTATGCATTATCAGGAACAGAGTAAATCAAGCCTTTTATCTCCACTAACAGGATATTTCCTGTGAGTGTTCCTGCCAAAAGAACCTAGGGGAAAGATGGGACGATTTTGCATGTTATATAAACGTGTTTATTTAGGGAGCTTGCAGCACTGTGCGTTGGATGCAGTCACCTCTGCTCCAGCTCCAGCATGGCCACCCGACTCCCACCCTGCATGGCCAGTGGACCAGACCCGCACGGTAGCGAGCGGTTGGGTGGCTGTGAACCACAGCTGCTTGTACAGCGTGCTGCTGAGCCCTGCTGAGAAGCAGGGAAGTTGGTTTTAAAGATGCTGCACAGTCGCAGATAAAATTCCTAGGGCTCAGTCGGATGGTTGCCCTGTCTAAAGACGCTTCATTTGCAGAGAGGGGGATCTCGGAGCTGCTGCAAGCTTTGTGCAGATAAAAGAGGAAAGAGGCCACCCATGCTTTCTCTTGCTCTGCATTCAATTAGCTTGCTCACTGATGGGCTAGCACTGCAGAATGGATTTTCCCACTGATTGATCTCTTAATGTAAATGAGCTCTGGTTTTAAACTCAAACCATACATACTTTTTTCCCCTTGGAGCTGTTCTTCTCTCATATTCTGTTCAGAGTATACTTTCTGTCTAGCTAGGATCTGCAGCATCATTGCAGTTGAGGGCCTGCATTATCATTATTTATATAAACAGCCCTGAGATGGCCATTTGCCTCAAAATGTCTGTATTTATTTATTCTTTTTGTTTCTCCTCTTATACTATTTGAGAAGACTCTGAAAACTTGTCCCATGCAGCTCTTTCCTCTTGTTCCTCCAGGCTTTTCATGCAGGAATAATTAATATATAATATGTGTGACATTTTTCCATATATGTCTATAAAAGCATGACTAGCCAATAATAGTGACATTTTGAGCAAACTGAGATTCATTCATGTATTATAAAATTTAAGTTTAAAAATGAGATTGTCTTTTTTTGAATACAATATATGTCTCTGTTTTGGAATATTTCTCTTCTTCGTGATTCACATGTTCCCTGTTGTCTTTTCAGACCTTGATCAGGAACTTTACCTCCTGTATCTGCAGGAATAATTATTTAGAGCCTAGTCGCTCACTTCTCCAGAGCCAAAATGTCACCTGAACAGAGTCTTTGGGATCTGCGACAGTAAAAAAAGCAATAAATATAGCAGAAGGCATTAACAGTGCTAAGAGCTACTGGGAAATGAGGCTTAGATTCTTTTACACCATTTATTAGCAACAGCTATACCTAAGAAAATGAATCTGATATAGGAATTTAAGCAGAATAAGCTTTAATGGAATTATGCCCACTTTCCAAAGCAGACTGGGTCAGCACTTCACAACCCAAAATATCTCCCCCAAAAGTCTAATTTCTGTGTGCTCAGAGAAACAGAAGCAGATAGACAACATGGTAGAAAGGCATTGATTCTGAATAATATTATAGCTGCCTTCTTAAAAAAAGGAAAAGACAAATGCAACTTTTTAAACTTGCTGTTGTCATAAAATTGAAATTTTCCTTAGCCACGTACGGTTTTTCAGAACACTGCTATTTAATGTCTAATCACATTCAAATAGGAACTTCATGATAAATATTTATGAAGACAGTAGCTCATGAGTTTTGAGAGTATTTCTGTGAAAAGCAACATAATAACGCTGTCACTTTTGGTTTCTGTATGAAATCTGGCAAGAAAATCCCTCAGGTATGACTGAAGACATTGTAAATTCTTGCTGTGAAGAATAAGTCCAATCGCATTTGGGTATATAGGTTTTAAAATAATAATCAGTATTGTTTAGATTAAAATTATCCTTTGGTGAGCTTAACACCTACTTATGCTACTTTGTACCTTGTTTTCTTTTGCATAGCCACAGAGGGTGATTGGAAGCAGTGAAATAACCCCAAACCAGGGTTAGAGTGGATAGTTTCCAAATCCAGTGGATACTGGACCAGTATCCAAAGAGTGGATAGTTTCTGGAATGATTTCATGTAAATCTGAGGTGCAACAGACTGAAGTGGGAACTGATCTGCAGTGCGGTCCTTAGGCTATTATGGTTGTTAGTGGTCACAGGCAGTGTTGTCTGTCCTGTTCAGAGCTGACTGCATCTCCCATGCAGCCTTCCCCATCATACCTGGGGGTACCAATTCTTCAAGACATTATTTAGGAACTTCTGGAAGTTTTGGGGGCAATGGGTCAGTAATCTGATGCTTATTTAGGACATCAGTGTTGTGCCTGAATTGTTTCTTGAAGAACACTAAAAATTAAGGAAAGAAAAATTCTTTAGTATGATCCTAAAATGTCTTGTGATGATAGAAATCCTTGGGCTTTGGTTAAAAATATCAGAATGACCAGATGGTACTTACAGAGGCATCTGTGGAGATTTGAGATAGATGCTTGTCAACCAAAATCAGAAGTGGCACAGAGGAAGATGCTCTGCCAGTGGTGTTTGTCAGCCCCGTGGGACAGAAGGCCAATGTGTATGTCCACGCAGAGGGCTTGAGAGTTGCCAGTTCCTGTCCAGAACCTTCCTCCACCCCTTGGCCAGTCCTCCTGGAGCTGAATGTGAGCTTAATGGAAATAAATCTAGTATGAGGGGATGGGGAGAATGAGCGAGCAGAGACGTAGGGAAGAGGAAACTTCCCTCTCGACCATGCAGCAGGACAGTCCCTGTGTCAAATGTACTATTGTCCCAGAGCTCACCCACCCCTCAYCTGTGTTGTCCACCCCCAGCCACCTACTGCCAGTGCTTCACTTCAGCGTCCCTTCCTGCTCCGCATGGCCCTCGGGAGGCCATAAGCCCGTGGCTTTTCTGCAACAGCTGGATGGTGTCCCAGGACCTCGCGGACATCCCTGCTCCTCCTCAGTTACACCCACGGGGGTGAAAAGTCATAGGAGTTGAAGAGTCAGCATCCGCAGTGCTGAGTTCTTTGATTTCTTTTACAGCAGCGCTCATTCCCATGGCTTCAGTTTGTCCAGCAGCCCAAAATAGCTGTAAGGCCATGCACATCATGTATGTGGTGAAATGACGCCCCACCCTGCCTGTACCCGGACCGAGAAGCTTTTCTGCAGAATGAGGATGCTTGAGAGCATGGCCACAAGCTGCGACAGGCTGTCTGACTTCAGCAGCTGCAGAGGTGAATCAGTTTTGTGCTCCCAAATTAGGATTTTTACCAAATTTTGTGTTAGGTCAAGAAATGTGTGTGCAGGAGCCCCACGATATTGTTACTTTAATCAATAAAGTGTGACCTAGAAGTCCTCTGAAAGTCATCATCTTCTCTTTATAAATGCTCTTGGCGGCCGGTTAATTTTCATTATTCCAAATTTCAGAGCCTGTCATCTGTTATCTGTTTGCCCTTTGGATTGCAGATGAAAAATCTGCGCTGTATACAAACTGCTGGACATGTAGTGCCTCATCTAAACACAGAAACCACAGCACTTCCAGTCTCTCAAGGCTGTTCACTTGCCCTTTGGAGGCATTTATTGCATCTTCTCATTTCTCTCTGTTTCCTTCTTCTTACAGTTTGGATTCAAATATTTATTCTAACACAAATATTTAAAGGAATGTAGTTCTCCTGAAGTCTGGGAGCAGGAAAATCAACAAATGAGGGAGAATTCTGAAGTGAGTGGAAGAACAAAAACTTACATGTTACAGCAAAGACAATTACAACTGACTATTTTTTCTGTAGACAGTAATGTTTCACCTTATAAAAACCAAAAGGCAGTTGCAAATTGCCTTGGTCCTTTCAAGATAAGAAGAAAAGAAAATTACAAACACTTCACTAAAGCATAATAATGGAATTAGGCAGTTATCAAGAACATATAATTGGCAATTATCAAGAAAACACACTTAGAGGGACAGGAGTTCAAGCAAGCTTCTTGCACCATAAAATGGTAGTGTTCCTAATCATAAGCTGCAGTATCAGTAAGTTGTTGACCAGAAATACTAGGAAAATCCACTGTGTTTATTATCCACTCTCCCATGACTCATATAGCACATTATCTTCTGGCAACACACAATGAACACACCAGATTTTCTCGGGATCAATTACATGTATATCCCAGTGGAAGGGTGGGAGAACATCTATGAGAAGAGCAGTCAAATGGTCAGATATAGGCCATATAGAAACTTGTTTTCCATTTTTTTCCTAGACTTATTCTTACCAAATTTCTATCTCTTTCCAATCCAGTTTTGTAAAGACTTCAGCAGCATGCCACATCTTCAGTAATTCAGAGATCATGGGCAAAGGGTATCTGATTTTCACGATAAATCTATTTTTTCTGTGCTCAGAGCACCTTCGGGGGAAGCCACCCGTCCTGCCCACCCAGAGTGGAGAGGGGACAGGTTTCTCACAAGATTTTCCTTCCATGCACCCTGGCTGGAAGTAAATATGTCAAAAAGGGACATCTGTGCTTGAGACTAGATCAATAAAATCATTTTATGCCTTGCAAAGGGGTAATGCAACTGCTCCCATCTAAGCAGCAATGTCCTGGTAACTTTAATATTTCATCAGAAGGGAGTACTTGACTTCTAAGGCTGTTGCGAGGTAGGTCCAATTTCCTGAGCATCCATCGTTATGGAAATGCTAGCAAAGGCCAAAGTCAAAGCTGTATCTCTTCTGTCCTGCAGGTGCTAGAGCTGGTGCAAGGGGAGGGGAGGCTTGGGATGGCTTTTCCCCTTGTCGGGGATGACTGGGGAGTAAAGCGATGGCAAGGGCCAAGGTGCACCTTGCACTGCCTTTTTTCTGTGGCCAGGCTTGTGCTAAGACAGTTTTCAGCCTTTGGGAAGGACCATGCATGATAATGTGGAGGAGTCAGGGCTCACTCGCTTGAGTTCACAGATTAAAAGAAAGTTTAAAAGAAACCAGAGGTGTTTTGGCTCAGATATTCTGAATCATTTAATTTAGCTTGAAAAGTTTGAACAAAATATTTTGCTATTTTGGCACCAGCTATTTTGGCACTTCCAATTCTATTAAGAAGTTTGATAATTTGACTTCTTGTCCAGATGCGTGAAAAAACCCAGTCCAGATGCAGCATCAAAACTGTCATGTGTGAGAAGATCTGATTTTGACCATCCCTACTGAATACAGCTCTCAATGGAAAAAATAATATGACATTTCTGTGCTACCCCAAGAGACTGCAATTCCTTTGCAACAGATCTCCATAGCAATATCCCCCAGTGTCTGAGCTCTGGACTTTCTGCTTGTTGAGCAGTCCAGAGTTTTCATACGTGATATTTTTCCCATCTTTCCCCTGCCAAAAATGCATGCTAGGATCCTCCTCTCTGCGTCACACTTCTGTCTGCAGCTGGGATCATCCTAGTTGGGGTCCCATTGCCTTTGTACATGGGCAGAGGAATAGTAGGCTTAGCAAAGCATAACTGGTACTACATGGCCCTGCCAGATCCTTGGTTTTCACTTGTGAAAATTCAAGGCAAGGTTTAACAGCTGGATGGCAATGAGCTGTATTTAAGCCAGTGACCTACAAGGTGAAAGGCTCCATAACCTGTTACTAATTTCCTGAATCATGTAGCCCTCTCATCATGCAAGAAATTCTTGCAGCTTTGTAACAGCAGCAGAAGCTGTTGGAGTCAAAAGCCCTTAACCAAATAGTGGAGGAACGCAAGAACTGGATAAGTCATACAATATTTTTTTTCCAGTGTTTGTCTGTCTGGCAGAAGCTCCACATACATTTGGTTTCTGTGCTGTACCTTGGTTATCCAAACTGCCTGCATGCTAGACATATCCTCCTTCTGTTTGGCTGTGACGGCTTCTATTGAGCTCTCTCTACTGCCTTTATAGATAGTTACATAGCCAAATTAATGTGAATCCCTTTACTCCGATCACCAGCATTGCAAAGCCTCTCCCTCAGAAAGAATAACTTGACAGTTAAAAAAATGACAAAGATGCACAACCTCATCACACATTCACAATTTACTATTGCGGTTGCTGCAGAGCTGTGTGGGAAAAACAGTCTGGTGCCCTGGAGTTCAAATCTACAGCAGTGCATTCAAGATGTCTGAGGTCTTGAGAGCGTTTGCTGGTATAGTGAATTAAATTTAGAGCTGTGCAAATCCGGCTTTGGACTTAGATTTGTGAGATTCACCTTTGACCTGCCTTTGGATGGAAATTTGAATGCCTGTCTTGTGCAAATATGTGGGCAGTGTGCATTTTGTACTACCTTTCAGCACACAGAAAGGGTATAATTTCTACGAGGAATACTTTACCTACTAGTTACCATTTCAGGCTATGGCATCAGCTTATGGCTATGTCCCCTCTCTTCTGTAAGATCAGGCTTTAAGGTGTCTGTGATAAGAATATTTCAATTGAATAGCCTTGACGTAAACAGCAAACTTGGAGAATACCGTCAAACATTGATATGTTGTAGACAAAGATCTGAGTAAGTGGATTAATGTATAGACTTCATGTAAACCATAATAGGCAGTCAGCTGTTCAGACAGCAAGACAGACGTGGCTCATCAGGGAAGGTTAGGTTTGCACTGGGATGGTTTTTGGGTTTTCATGAGGACAGGGGAAGGTAAAGCTGAGGAGAGAGCTTCTGGATGTCCAGAAAGATGCTGGAAAACACTGCGTTAGGAAAGACTTTCCTGGGATGTTTTAACAATTAAGAATGGAACCCAACCTTGTGACAAGAGATGCCCTCACAGACCAGATGAAACCAGGAGAACCTCTCTGTGTTCTATATGTGGCCAGCACCCTCTGACTAGTCCTTCCTCCCTGTAATTAGCACCCAGACATGGGCATTGATGTCAAAAGCTGCATCTCTTTCCTAATCTGGTTTCAAAATACTCTGCCATCTCAGCTGTCCAGACTTCCTGTGCTAATGGTTGCCATGACAGGAATTCTCTCTTTGATCCCTTTTTGGGGACACCCTTCCATCTGCAGCCGTGATTACACTGGTCACAGCTTCCTGCTGAGCACTGTCTGTCTGCTAAAAGGAAAATGGAAAGAAAAATGGAAAGCCAGCCAAGGTCCTCACAATATTCAATACAGAGTAACACTATACACAGGCAAAAAATAAAATAAATAAGATTCAATGATATAAAACAAAGTAAAGTAAAATAAAATAAAATAAAATAAAAATGCTAGAAGCTAATTCTGCCTTTGTAAAAAAGACAAGAATGGTAATAATGTAGTTTTTCAGATTGCATCTGCATCACAGACTGTAAGCAATAAATTCATCTTGTTGAATCTAAGAGGAATGAAGATGAATTAGCAGTCTCTGATCTTGATTTGAGGAGAAACCCCTTGGGGGAACACCTAAAAAGGGTGTCCACTGACTGCAAATTTCTCAGACATTAGGAGCTAAAAGGCATCTCCTGGAGCAGACCAGAGCCTGTTAGCTGCCAGCACCCATATGGTTTGTGCCCGCCCTGGCCGCCCCACCACCCTCCAGCCACAGGACAGGGGGTTCAGCATGGCATCAGTGTTCCCTGAGCCGACAGGCATATCCCTTGCACCACCACTGTGGCTTTTTTTGGACTCATCTGCCATCGACTCAGTCTGCGTCAAGATCCTGAGCACTGGCAGGTCGCAGCGGTGACTTTGCAGCTGCGCTGAGCAGGAGCAGGCACTTGTAGCAGGTGAAGGGGATGGAACAWTGTCCATGCCTTTGTCTGCTCAAACCCCACAGCCCTGGCACATGGACCTCTCACCCCTCTTCATACGGTCTTTTCTCTATTGTTGCTTTGCCTACACATTGTCACACTGTTGTTATATAATATTCTCTATATATTGTCATATTAACCATAATTATAGGTTCCAGGTCAGGCTGCAGTGAAACAAAAACCACTGCAGTGATTGCCAGGATCCCCAGTGGTGCTTTCCCATGCACTGTGACTCTGCAGAGTGCAATCTGCATATCTTGGAGAAACACAGCAGGAGAAGGTGGTAATTAAGAGCCTGGTGATACAAATAGGTATTTTGGTAGCTTTGCTGCAGTCAGAGAGCTCTGTGGATTTCCTTTAGCTGAAGATCTGGACCTGGTTCAGCCAGAAAACAAGACAGGAAAAGGGAAAAACAAAAAGTGTGTGGAAAGAGCAGCTCATTGAAATTATATCCTTCTCCACCTATGACATACAAAGGGACAATGCCAAATTTGGGACCAGGTTCCCCTTGCCTCTTTCTCCCTTTCCCAAAGCCGATGTGAGAATGTGTCCCCCAACCCAGGCAGGAATGCAGAGCTGGAAAGGATATGGAAAGCATTCAGTGGGCTGGTCCAAATGGAAAATTGGAAGAGATGCAAACACTCGCTGTGATTCCCAGGCATTGTACACTCACAGGGGCACACATACAGCTGTAGGTAGGAAGATAGCTTTTGGCATGCTGAAGGCTGCAGATGTCTGTCTGAGCTTCCTAATTCTACCAAAAGCTCTGCTGCTTTCAAGTTTGCTTCTTCCATGTTGGTGCTCCCTTCCCTTGGGTTTTTTTCTGCCTTTCTTGTTCATGTAAATACCCTATGAAGGGAAGAGGAAAAGGCTCGCAGAAGGTGGTAACTGCAGCTCCTTCCTCTGTGGGCTTAGGACTTCCTTCTGTCTTTCTCTTCCACCAGCCACATGTTTCCATGAGGGTTTGCATACCCAGGCTGTCTTTGCTTCCAAGCTTAGCGGTATAGAAGAAAGCTCACAAGGAAATCTCCTAATCAGAGCTTGCTGGGAAGAGAACTTAAAACAGAGGATGATGTAGTGCACATAAAAATTGTGGAACTGAATAAAGAATCAAGAATAGGTTTTGGATATCTCCATCACCAGCTAAAATGCCAAGAGCAATATGAAATAAAGCAACAACTGTGAAAATGAGAGGAAGCAAAGTACATTTTCCTCTCTTCCTGATAGACTCAGTTTCGGACTCTTCAGTGACAGTCTATTAATTTTCTGTGTGTTTTGGCATCAGAAACCTTATGAACACACAGAGACATATATTCTGCTGAATCTTAAAGCTTAGTTTTAATGTTAAAAAGTCAAGGGCTTTCACATCAGCTCTTTGTACACACAGTAAAAATATAGGCGCCCTTAAAGCTCAAGCTATTACCATCCCCATCTGGATTCCCTGCAGTGAAACAGAAATGCAAGCACTCATCATCACACAACTGTACTGGTCGAATCATCTTGCCAGAGGGAGCTTCTGGGGAGCAGTATGGATTCACACAAGACGGGGCAGACACAGTGGCTCTGTTGGGTTTTGGACTGTCACTCAGCCACCCCCTCCCTTTACCAAGGGCCACTAGTTCTGTTTTTCTGGCATGCTGCAGCCAAAGCTTAAACAAGCTCCCCGAGAGCTCCCTCTTTACTCCCTGAGGTTTGAATTGGGGGCTTGACCCTGCTCAAGACGGGCTAGTGGCTTCCCCAGAGCTCCTTTTCTTCTGCTTTGCTTTGGCTCAGGCATCCTACGGGCTCTTGGGCTTTAGCTCTGCCTCCCCCTCTGCATTCATTCCTTGGCTCCCTGAGAGGGCGTAAGTCCTTATGTCTGTGCTCTTTTGTTTCTTCATTTGCTCTGTTGATCTGTACACCATTTCCCTTTGTTTTCTGAAGAGTTTTCTGCTGTCCCCTCAAAGCCTGCCTGCTGAGCTGATGCCACCACCCGTGGAGCTTGGCCACCTCGCCCCCTCCATTCCCACGTGGTGCAGAAAATGGCAAGCCTGACGCTGGAGCAGGATGGCGATGGACCGGCTGCCGTCTGCTGCTGCGGCTCGTGCGAGGCTCGGAGAGCGGCTCTTCCCACGGCCGGGGTGTGCTGTCTGCGCTGCGCCTGGGGCCAGGGATGGCATTGCCCAACACGCCGGCCCCAGGCACAGCTCACCATGCCTTAGTGAGCAGGCTTGCACAACTGTCCCTCAAGTGCCACGCAGGGCATGCTGTACCTGTGCTGAGCAGAGGAGAGAGCCAGTGTGGCTCAGGATAGCAGGGCAGTGGGGAGTGCGGCAGCCAGAAAAGCCATGTGTTGACTGTCTGTAGGAAATGAGGACTTGCAGAGGACTTGGCCTCTTCCAGAGAGCTGTCTTTGCCCTGGATACTGCATGGGGAAGGTAATGCAACCCATAGTTATGCTGCAGAAATACCCAAAGATCTCACTCAAGTTCAGACTGATCCTTGTCATGGCTCACTAGTGATCTGAGGACAGGGATGAATAGGCCCGCCGTCAAACACACCTTTCACAGACCTACCTTTGTTTGCTGTTTTGCTTGGTAGTCTGACATCTCTTCCTGGCTACACTTGGACATGTTTGTAAAGGCTGATTGCTTTTAGATCCTATCACCTGACCTTGATACGGAGTAAGATTACCTCTTAACCTCACAGAGCAACCTGGGGAGGATCTTTTGTGCATAGGGACCACTGTGAAAGAAGAGGTAGAGATCAGGTCTTCTTTGGGAAAACAAAGGTCCCTTGTATTATATTCTTCAATTTTTGAAGGAAATGAATTTATTCCAAATCACCACAAAAAGAGAAATCCACAAGAATGAGCAGAACTAGAAACCTCATGGTTTTTTCCACTCAATACCCCAAAATAAAGTAGGTGCCTTCTCATTCACCAGTAGCTAGCTACAAGGCAGTCATTGATGTCTGTCGGGCAGCGCGGGATGGGATGCCGCTATGGGCAGAGGTGGGCACCTCCAGGAAGAGCTTCCCTCCCTGTGAGGCAGGTGGGACTCTCTACTCTGACTGCACGGCTACCTTTTTGAGGGCTGAAGTCCCATGCCCCAGAGCCCATCACAGAGGGCTTTTGGAGGGAGGCACAGCCTCCTCCATGTGCCGTTGCTGCAGGCGGTTTGCACAGAAGTCGGCTTTTGCTTCAGCAAGCAAAGGCAGGAAAACAACTGTCAAAGTAGAAATATAGTCAAGAGTAAATACAAGTAATTTCCAGTTTGGGCAGTGCTGTGTTTACCTATTTTTCATGTATGTGGAGCAGGTGAGTTTACTGCTTTCTTTATCACCCAAAAAAACTCTGTTCAAAAAGTTGCTTCCAACCTCCTAAGTCTCATAAAAATATTTGTATCATGCCCGTTTTCTGGCCTTTTTTTATTACCTGTGTTCTACAGAGACATTTTACAGCTGTAATCAATCAGATGTCCTATTGCCTATGTCCCTATATAAAATCCCACATTCAAAAACACCTTAATAGGAGCTGGATTGTAGTATGTGCTTATTTACTAGAAAGCCAGTCTTTGAAAAATGTAGTCATGACTTCCAGCTACTGCAAAACGTGTCTCTAGCTCTGCCAGTTAGTGAGACTGCCTGTTCAACCCATGAAGCTGAGGGTGCTTCAGGAACTGTCAGACCTGTTCAATAAACTGTGCTGATCTTTTCATCTTCTTGATTTCCTGAGTCATCCCACCTCTGGACCTCAGCTGCCATATGGAATCCCGCTTTGTAATACAATCTGAAACACACTTTCAACTCATAAATGTGTTTGTGTTTAGAACTACAAAGGACACTTCCTGGCTGTTCAGTAGAGCTGGTTTTTGTTTTGGTTTTTGTTTTTTTTTTTTTTTTTAAAATTTATGTATTTAGGAATTAAAATGTCAAACCACTTGGCATGTTATTGTGTTCATACCAGCTTGATTCTCATGCTATTTCTTATGAATAATAATGAAAGTGCTGCTTTAAATAGAATACGGATCCTGATCCTCAGTTAGAAATTGCTTTTAATCTCTTATTTTCTAGATAGTGCTTTGCTGAATGTATTTTCCGGCTATTTTTAAGAGAAATTTTAAAATTTTTAAAGTGTGTGCTACTGCATCACACTGTGAGTTAAAAAAAAACAGCTGGCAAGTGATGTGTCTCATTCTCAACATTGTTTTTGTACAAGATTTTTTTTTTTCTTAGACTCCACCTTTTTTTGCATCTTCCAGCAACACTGAAATGCTGTTTTTCATTAGTTAACTATAGCTGCTTGCATATTGGTGCCTTCAGAGCGGGGTGGGAGACCACATCTGCGGTGCTTGCATATCTTGGTGACTTTGTAGCTAGTGAACAATTTGAAAATTGCACACACATAAGGCTGACTTACATTGTTTCTTTTTCAAAAACATTTCAGGACTTGCTATGTTTCAGCTCAGAAAGGCTCAATTTATTTTCTCTATTCTGTTGTACATGTCAGAGGTCATGAAAAATGGAGAAGTGAAAACTCAGTGTAGGCTGAGCCAGCCCGTACTGTATGCAGGACAAAGCAAGCTCTTAAAATCTCAACTTGCAATAGTGCAAGGAGGCCGAGGGGGTGTTTCTGCTGCCCCTCAGTCCAGCTTTGGCCACAGCTTGCTGGGGCTGAGGCAATACTGCAACATGACACAGGACTGGGTGCTGATGCCACCTGGTCAGGAGCATCTGGCCAGCCTTGGAACCTGCCTGGATGGTGGCAGAGACATGTGCCAAAGACTTGCAGCCCTTGTCTGCCATAAAAATAGACCCAGAACAGAAAATACCTACCCTGTGGTCAGGCAGCAGGGAATACTGCGGGACTGGGAAACCACACAGCGAAATCCCTGAGCACCAGAAATGCTGTCCCATGCTGAGCCTCACTGCCCCTGGCTGGAGACAACGCTCAGGCTGGAGCCAAGGAGGCAGAGATGTGCCCAGCAGCAATTTCCCCAGCTTTTGAGGACCACCCATTTCTTTCCAAGGCATCAAGCAGTTCAGAAACTTGCTTTTCCTCCTCTGAGATGATGCCAGCACCTTGCTTCTGTCTGTCACCTCTGAGGGACCAGCCAGGTTGCTGTGGGGAGCAAATGGGGCTCCTGTTGCTGTCTGTTGGTCTGGAGGATTTCCAGAAAATCAGAGGGGCCATGCTGTGGGCAGGGGGTTGTGCAAGGAGCTGGGGTCTCCTGCCACCAGGGACTGGGAGCAGGCACCTGGGTGGGAGTGAAACGGGTGCTGCCTTAGAGGGGTCCTTCTGACCCCATCCTGCCCCGGTGCCTGCTGCTCCCCACAGCTGTGGGTGCCACAGCACATCATGGAGGTGCTGGGCTTCTGCAGTGCAGATGTGGTGCTGCGCCGCCTTGGACCCACAAAGCGTGGAAGGACATCAAAAGAGCATATGCCTCAGCAACAACCCTTTCCAGCAGCCAGCTGTCCCGCCTGCTCAGAGCCATATGCGCACCCAGCGCCCCAGGCCCTTCTGGAAAGGAGCTTTATTTGAACTGGGACGGGCTGGGCACAAAGGTGCAGCCTGCTCTCCTGGCACACCACTCAGCTTGGCCTCGTTGCCTGCGCCTTTGCACCCGATCAATTATTAGAGCAGCAGAGGGGAATGCAGCAGTACAAATCGGAGGGGGTTCATTTGAACCTTGGAGTCAGCACAGAGGAAGAGAGCTGAGGTGGTCAGAGGTGAGGAGTGGTTTGCACATAAAGAGAGGTTAAATGAAGGGCTTTTCAGCCTGGAAAAGAAGCAGCACAGAGGCGGTGTGGCAGAGGCCTCCGAAATAGCAGAGAAGGAGAATAGGGATCACTTAATTTGTTGTGGCTCATAGCACATGTACTAAGTGGCACAAAGGAAGAACAAAAACCCCGGTGCAAATCCCCTTTCAGCCAGCACAGATCAAACCCAGAAACTCATTGTCAGAGGATAATCTGCTAAAAAGCATAAACAGAATGAAAAAGTATTAGACAAAGGAGACATCAAGCAAAGACCATGCAATCTTAATCTCGGGAGGTCTTTAAGCCGTTGGATACTAAAGATAGGTACTCCATTGTTTATAGTTCTGTAAGCATCCAGTACTGTTAGAAACAGAACAGTGGACTAAATAGATCTGTGGACTGATTCAGTACAGCTGTTTTGCTGGCATGTTCACAGAACAGTTGAGAGATTATTTAGTATTTGTTATGAATTATTTTATATTTCCAAATCATGTTTTTTGCAAATGTATATAAAGGAAATAATTTACTGCCATAAAACATAAGCCACGATCATGTGTTTGAAATCATTGTGAAGTTAATGAGGAAGAAGTCTATTCCTCATTACAGGTATATCAGGATGAGGAGAGAAGAAAACAAACAAAAATTCAAAAGAGTCTAATTCCCAAGGAGGTAGCAAATCACAGCACATTTTTTTATTCCTGATGAACAAGTAATGCTATTTAAATGCAGTTAGGATAACAATCCCAAAAATGTCATGGAGTAGGAAATAATCAGTTTTATTCCAGATTATTTCTTGTTCCTAAACTGTAGCTTCGAAGCTCCAAAATCCAGGAAGACGGGAAGCAGATATAAGGATGCACTGGTCAGTTGGTGACAAGTGATGCAGTTCCTGAGGATTTGTCACACTGAAGGAATGGAAACCGTCCTGGAGAGTTTTGTGAGGCACAGAGTTTTGAACAGGGGGAAAAGATCCACAATTGTGTTAAACTGAATGGTGAAAGCCCTGCACGCTCGGAGCAGACTTTAATTAATTCCTGTGAGCTGAAACTGAAAGAGTTACAGGGGCTTAGTTTATAGGTGCCTTTTTCAGGCTCAGTTTCTGCTTTCATTAGTTTTCTTCTTTTGTGCTCTTTAATAAAGTGATGCACCACTGTGGATTATTCGCTAGTGGCAAATGAATCTAAAGCCACACAGGAGGTGGGGACCAGTAGTCAACTGGCTAGTGCATTAGATAGCTCCAACTGCTAGGTAATGGTCATGTTAGGTAAAGACACTGAATAAATTTACCTAGCATGAAATGGCCCTGAACTTTATAGTAGGGTTGGCATCACAAATCTGATGCTTACACAACTCTAATCAGGCAGGCACTTGGCAGAAAAATGTTCCTCTGAACAATGCACTCTACTCGGTTACATGGTGCTGTACGAAACCTTTGGTTCCTGAGAAAATATGGGTGCTCTGAGATGACATGGAGTGAAGCATGGCCACTTGTGAGACGACAATCTGAGGTCTGTGATCTCCATATTTCTTCTCTGTACTCCTGGTCATAGCATCTCCACTGGCCAGGCTGCCCACTGGAGAACACGGCTGCAGCCCAGCTCTGGCCAAGTCCCACCCAGCTGAACCTTGGGCTGGGGCAAGTTGAACACTGGCTTCAATTTTTGCTCTGTGTTTGCTTGGCAGTCCCACGGCAGCTGTTGTGGCAACTTCCCCTGGAGAAGTGCGGGCCAGAGTCCTGCAAAGGAAAAGGGCAGGATTTTGAAGAAGGGAGATGGGCACAGTGACTCAGCCAGACCTGCCCAGCCTGCTGCCAGTGCCAGGCCCTCTCCTGTCACCACTCAGCCTGCAAGGGCTAATTGCCATCAGAAGCATCCCAAAATTACACCTGCCAGGGTAACCTCCATGGCCAGATGTRGTGACATTGGAAGACGGGAAACTTGTGTCCTGGAGTAGCCACAGAGCAGTTTCCCAGGGAGGGGCGACTTCTCCAAACCCAATTCCCCCTCTGTGCATGGCATTAAAGCAACTGCATGGAACAGGCTGTGAATGTAACTGCCTGTTTCCTTGCCACCATTGAAGGGTTCCCATTAATCCATGTTTTAAGGAGCAAAACATGTTTTTGTGACTTGTGCCTGGGCTTGACCTTGCTTTGAAGCACTTTCAAACATCACCCATATTGACTTTTCTGTATCAGAGGCAGGGCTGGAGCACAGAGTGCATCTGCACTGAAGCTGCTCAGAAATTATTTTGCCTGGGAAAAAAATCAGCAAGAACAATTTTTCATTGTCAGATTTCTGAGCAAAATATCTGACACTTGAATGTTTTGTCTGAGGACCAAGATCTTTTTGGCTTTCGGATGTCCATTTGAACGGAAATTAAGCAGATGCCTTGGGGGAAGTGGACACTTCCTGTGAACCACTGCTTTCATGAAATGTGGCTTCATACTGAAACATGCTTAGCCATAACATTTATTGATCAAGGGTCCTGGAATGTATATTTTAGAGTGAATTTCAGAGATGGCTTACAGGTCCAAACAGTATGACCAGCACATGACTCAAGAGAGGAGCAATCCCCCAGCAGTGAACTGAGCTCTAGTATTACTACAGACAGGGAGTCCAAGCTAAGCCACAGCTATAAGCCTTGGGAACAATATCTGTTACTCAACATTAAATCATCTCCTATAGAGCAAATGGTGGCACTTTTTTTGTGCAAGAAGTGGTAAATCCCTAGTTGTAGTTCATTAATTAAGGAAAAAGTCTGTACTTCAGGACAGTGGAAACTATCTGCAAGCACCATATCCTCCTTGTCCATGACAAATAAAGTGACCTCTTTGGTTGGAATAATACCCCCTGTAATTCACCACTCTGACACACCACATTTGCAAAGGAAGTTGGAGGGTGGAATAGAAGGGGCACTCTTCTGTGCATTACTCACAAAATAAATCCATCTGTACAGATAGCTCACCAAAATAGGTTGTCACTCTTTTTAGACTTGTACAGAATCACAGTTTGAGCACATTTTATTATCTCCATAGAGATCCTTGAGCTTGGCTTTCCCACAGTGGGAAAATGTTAGGCTTTTTGAGTTCAGCTCCCCACCTTCCCTTCCCCACTGCGGCTTAGATGCCCTACTGAGTAATTTTAAGGTCCTTTTGCTTTAAAAACCCCATAGAATCATAGAATATCTCAAGTTGGAAGGGACCCATACGGATCATCGAGTCCAAATCCCTGCTCTTCACAGGACTACCAAAAAATAAACCATATGACTAAGAGCGTCGTCCAGACACTCCTTGAACTCTGACAGGCTTGGTGCCGTGACCACTTCCCTGGGGAGCCTGTTCCAGTGACCARCTACCCTCTCCGTGAAGAASCTTTTCCTAATGCCCARCCTGAACTTCCCCTGACGCAGCTTCTTTCCATCTCCTCGTGTCCTATCGTAGGTTGCCAGAGAGAGGAGATCAGCACCTGCCCCTCCGCTGCCCCCCTGGAGGAAAGTTTAGGCTGCGATGAGGTCACCCCTCAGCCTGCTCTTCTCCAAGCTGAGCAAAGCAAGTGACCTCAGCCGCTCCTCTTAAGACTTGCCCTTGAGACCTTTCACCATCTTGGTCACCCTCCTCTGGACACACTCTTAATAGTTTGACGTCCTTCTTATATTGAGGCGCCCAAAACTGCACAGAGTACTTGAGGTGGAGCCGCACCAGTGCAGCATAGAGTGGGACAATCGTCTCCCTTGACCGGTTGGCTATGCTGTGCTTGATGCACCCCAGGACATGGTTGGCCCTTTTGGCCTTGATGCACCCCCAGGCCCTTGGCTGGCCCACACCACTGATCATATTCAACTTGCCATCAACCCAAACCCCCAGATCTCTTTCCACGGGGCTGCTCTGCAGCCCCTCGTCCCCCAGTTTGTACATATAACCAGGATTACCCCATCCCAGGTGGAGAATGCGGCACTTGCTCTTGTTAAATTTCATACGGTTGGTGATTGCCCAGCTCTCTAGTCTATTCAGATCTCTCTGTAAGGCCTCTCCACCCTGGAGGGAGTCCACAGCTCCTCCTAGTTTAGTATCATCGGCAAACTTACTTAATGTGCATTCGATTCCTGCGTCCAGACCATTTATAAAAACATTTAAGAGCTCTGGCCCTAAAATTGAGCCCTGGGGAACCCTACTGGTGACTGGCTGCCAGCCTGATGTAATCCCATTTACTACAATTCTTTGAGCCCGACCCATCAGCCAGTTGCTCACCCAGCATATTATGGACTTGTCTAGCTGTGTGCTGGACATTCTGTCTGGCAGGATACTGTGAGCCACAGTATCAAAAGCTTTGCTAAAATCCAAACCCACCACATCTACTGGCTTCTCTTGGTCAACTAGATGGGTGACCTTGTCGTAAAAGGAAATTAAGTTGGTTAAGCAGGACTTTCCCCTCATGAACCTGTGCTGGCTATGACCAATGACTGCATTGTCTCTCAAGTATTTTTCAGTAACTCTCAGAATAACCTTCTCCATAATTTTACCAGGCACTGAAGTGAGACTGGCAGGCCTGTAATTGCCAAGGTCTTCCTTCTTACCCTTCTTGAAAATTGGGACAACATTTGCCAGCTTCGACTTGACTAGGACCTCTCCAGAGTCCCAAGACAGTTGAAAAATAATGAAGAGAGGTCCCACAATAACATGAGCCAGCTCTTTCACTACCCTGGGATGAATCCCATTGGGCCCCATAGATTTATGCACATCCAGCTGGAGCAGCAAGTCTCGAACAACTTCAGAGTAGGCTGGGAGTTTATCAACCCCCCAGTCATGGTCTTCCAAGGCTCCGGGGGTTCCAGGGCCCATCACTGGTGTTGAAGACAGAGGCAAAGAAGGCATTAAATGTCTCTGCTTTGTCTACATCCCTATTTGTGAGGTGACTGACCTCGTCAAGCAATGGAACAATGTTGTCTTTGATTGTCTTTTTGCTATTAACGTATTTTAAAAAGCCCTTTTTGTAGTCCTTCACAGTGCTGGCCACCTTGAACTCTAATTGAGCTTTGGCCATGTGAATTTTCTCCCTACAGTGGCAATCAGCATCTCTGTAGTCATCCCATGTTGCCTGTCCCTGCTTCCAATGTCCGTACACTTTCCTTTCCCACCTAAGTTCTAGAAGAAGATCCCTGCTCAGCCAAGCCGGCCTTCTGCCCCACTTGCTTGAAACTTTGGAATTGCCTGCTCCTGCACTCTTAAGAGATGGCTCTTAAAAAGTGACCAGCATTCATGGACCCCAATACCTTAAAAAGCAGATTCCCAGGGGACCTGCCTAACTAGCTCCTTCAGCAGCCTGAAGTCTGCTTTCCCCATATCCAGGGTCAAAGTTTTGCTGGCACTTTTTCTCCTAYCGCCAACAATTTGAAACAACTACTTCGTGGTCACTGTGACCAAGACAGCCACCAATTACCACTTCACGCATGAGTCCCTCTCTGTTTACAAACAACAAACCTAGGAGGCCACCTTTCCTAGTCGGCTCCCTTAGTACCTTCACAAAGAAGTAGTCTTCAACATGCTTCAGAAATTTCCTGGACCTATTTGTGTCTGCTGTATGATATTCCCAGTTGATGTCTGGGAAGTTAAAATCACCCATAAGGACAAAGTTAATTGATCTAGAGATAGCCCTTAATTCCTTGTAGAATAATTAATAGGTGTCATCATCCTAGCTGTGTGGTCAATAGTAGACTCCCACAACAACATCTGCTTTATTTGCTTTCCCCTTCATCCTTACCCAGAGGCTCTCAACCGTGTCATGACCATCTGTAAGCGCCATACAATCCAACCCCTCCCTTACATACAGTGCCACCTCCCCTCCTCACCTGCCCTGCATATCCCTCCTGAAGAGCCTATAACTGTCCATCATGGCACACCAGTCACAGGACTCACCCCACCAGGTTTCACTTATGCCAATGATGTCATAGCTCTAGGACTGGGCCAAAGTTTCTAGCTCCTCTTGTTTATTCTTCATGCTGCACGCATTAGTATAAAGACTTTTCAAATGTGCTCCAGTGTACTCAGCRCATCGTGGAGCCGACCAAAGGACCTCCTTAGCACACTGTCCCCCAAACATTGCCTGTGTCCCCTAGGCTTATCTCTAGCAAGTGTGGTTTTATCCCTTCCCCCCTTCAAATTTAGTCTAAAGCTCTTTCAATGAGCCCTGGTAACTCCTGCACAAAGATCCTTTTCCCGCTTTGAGACAGGTGTACCCCATCTGTCACCAGCAGGCCTGGTGTCCTGTAGACTGATTCATGATTGGGATTGAGTGCTCCCTCAGTAAGTTTGCAGACGACACCAAACTGGCCGGCAGTGTCGATCTGCTCGAGGGTAGGAAGGCTCTGCAGAGGGACCTGGACAGGCTGGATCGATGGGCTGAGGCCAACTGCATGAGGTTCAACAAGGCCAAGTGCCGGGTCCTGCACTTCGGCCACAACAACCCCATGCAACGCTACAGGCTGGGGGAAGAGTGGCTGGAAAGCTGCCTGKCGGAAAAGGACCTGGGGGTGCTGGTTGACAGCCGGCTGAATATGAGCCAGCAGTGTGCCCAGATGGCCAAGAAGACCAACGGCATCCTGGCCTGTATCAGAAATAGTGTGGSCAGCAGGAGTAGGGAAGTGATTGTCCCCCTGTACTCGGCACTGGTGAGGCCCCACCTTGAATACTGTGTTCATTTTTGGGCCCCTCACTACAAGAAGGACATTGAGGTGCTGGAGCGTGTCCAGAGGAGAGCAACGAAGCTGGTGAAGGGTCTGGAGAACAAGTCTTATGAGGAGCGGCTGAGGGAACTGGGACTGTTTAGTCTGGAGAAGAGGAGGCTGAGGGGAGACCTTATTGCGCTCTACAACTACCTGAAAGGAGGTTGCAGTGAGGTGGATGTTGGTCTCTTCTGCCAAGCAGCTAGCGATAGGATGAGAGGAAATGGCCTCAAGTTACACCAGGGGAGGTTTAGATTGGACCTTAGGAAAAATTTCTTTMCTGARRGAGTGGTTAAGCATTGGACCAGGCTGCCCAGGGAAGTGGTGGAGTCACCATCCCTGGAAGTATTTAAAAGACGTGTAGATGAGGTGCTTAGGGACATGGTTTAGWGGGCATGGTGGTGTTGGGTTGACAGTTGGACTTGATGATCTTAGAGGTCTTTTTCAACCTTAATGATTCTATGATTCTATGATTCTATGATCAAAAACCCCAAAATTCTGCCAGTGACTCCAGTCTTGGAGCCAGGTATTGATCTGCTGGGTCTTCCCGTTTCTTCCCTTATCATTCCCTGCAACTGGAAGGATACAGGAGAACAATACTTGTGCTCCTGATCCCTTAACCAGTAATCCCAAGGCCCTGAAATGTCTCTTGATTGCCTTCAGACTTCTTATTGCAACTTCATCGCTGCCTGCATGAAAAATCAATAATGGATGATAATCCGAGGGCTGTACCAGGGTAGGAAGCTTTCTCTTCACATCTTTAACTCAGGCCCCAGGGAGGCAGCAGGCTTCCCTAAGAAGTGGGTCCAGTCTGCATATTGGGCCTTCTGTTCCCCTCAGAAGAGAGTCTCCTATGACAATGACATGTCTTTTTTAATTTATGGAAGTGGTTTTGACGAAGGGCGTAGGCTGACTTAACCTTGGCCACACCTCCAACCTAGATGAACCATCGTCCTCATCATTGTTTGGTTCCACTTGCAGAACCTCGTACCTATTACACAAAGGCACCTGGGAAGGTGGGGTAGCCGTGGAGGAGATGTGCCTGCTGCCCTGGGCAGGAACTTGTCACCATTTCCCCCTATCCCTTAAATCACCATGTTCTGCTGGGTGGAGAGAGGATAGGGAATCCCCTTTATCAACCAAACTACCAGAGGTCTCCCACACTGCACCCACTCATTGTGCCCAAATGATCATTTGATTTTAAAGCTCTTTGATTCCCTGTGTCCCATCCATTTAGCCATAAGCAAGGAAATAATTTTAAGTTTTTATATAAATTACTGCTGTGCTAAGATGTAAAAAAACATTTTCAGCTGACGTTTGCAAAATGTGCAGGGTATGCTCTTGAGACAATATATCCTCTGGAGAAATAGCATATCTGTTCTTTAAAAGATGTCTTTAGATGCTGCAGAGCCAAAGGAGAGACACAAGTATTCTTAGAATGAGAGGATAAACCTGCAATTTGTGAGGACTGTGATGGGTCCTCCTCCCTTGACAGCACAGCGACCTGGAGAAAGCTCCTTTCTCTGCAAATATAAGATTAATATAATAATATATATAATATAATTATATAATATATACTATAATACACAATCAATATATTATATAGTATATAGTATATTATAATTAATTAAGATTAATTAATTTGAAATAAGCTAATGAATAGAAAACTGAACTTCACAAGCTGCTGTCAAAGACACATAGACTTTGCCATGGGGATTTCAAGGGAATGTTGGTTGGTTTAGCCTCTCCTCCAGAGGGCTGGGTTTTATCCTCCATTATTGTGAGCATTCTTTTCTACAGAGAAATACAAGTCAATCCGGAGACATAAAAAGCTTTGCCTTTTATTCCCAACTTCAGCTTTGACGGCAGTAAAGGACTAGAGAGGCAGAAAACGGCAGCCTGAATAAACTGATTAGGATTGGCAAAGTGCTGTTGTGGGTACATCTGTGCATGCCTCTGCATGCAGATAGGGATTCATGTCATTGGGCAGCACCTGACCAGATGCACTAGTTCAACCAGGACAAACCCATTAGTTAATCTGTTGGGTTTTTTCAACTTTCGTCAGGAACCTATGCTCTCTTATACCATGATCACAATTGGAAGCCACCAATAAAAGTCAACTTGTCACTTGCTGCTCTGTACCTATTATTTGTCTGTGGTTTACACAGGCATGGTTGCTACAGAAACAAAATGAGGTATTTCCACTTTCAAAATATATTCAATGTTCATTTTCTGTGGGCTTTTTTCCTCCACCAGTGCTGCTCCTTTAAAGGTCCCACATCTCCCACTGCTTTCCTTTTTCAGGTTCCCTTGCCCTGGTGGGATGGGATTTTTCCTCTTTCTCCCACTGTCCCCTGCACTGTCATCTCCTTTCCTACATAAAGATGGCAGAAGAAGACAGCAATGACTATGTTGTTATTCCCAGGGGGAAATGCTGATAAGGGACACTTGCACCAAACTCCGTGTTCTTCATACAAACGTAAGAGTCTTGTTCTTCTCAGCAGCTGCGTGCTTCAAGGTCACTGGTTATGTGGGGGGTCATAGAAATAGGTTTTTTTACTGTTTCTCCAAAAACAGAGTTTGAGCAGTCTTGGCAAGTCGCACAACATCTACAAAGTACCACCTTAGCCAAAAGGGGATAGCTGGATAACAGCACTACCGCAGCTGAGATCAGCAGAAGGCCTGGGGCTGGGTGAGCTGGGTTTTCAGGTCTTTCCTCTACTGTTTTGGTTGAGTTTTATGGAACCTAGCTCAAAATCACAGAAGATTACAAATAGTCCGAATAGCCAGAACTTCAGACCACTAAAAATCCCAAACTTTCAAGGGCACAATAGAAGTGGGAATAGGGATTGGTGGTGCAAGAATGGGAAGGGAAGGTGACTTAAGTGCTGAGACAGGTTTTTTTGGTGGGTGAGCAGCTCTTCTGCATTTTAGCTCTGATGTGGGCATTGCTGTCAGCATTTTATTTTCTTAAACCCAGAAGAAATGAAAGAAATGTCAGCAGAATGCATTTACCTTTCTTTTTTTTTTTTTTTTTCCTGTGCTCTGTGCCTTCCTCATACATGCTGAACTACTTTTCTGTTGTTATCCTTCCTCTCGAATGGAAAGATTCAAGTATGTGAGTCTCGGGGCAAGTCTCCCAGCAAGGCACCGAAACAGGCTGATGAACTTCTGTGGAGTATCCCCGAGCCAACCACACACTGGCTTTGGCTCTCTCAAGCCTGCAGCCATAAACAAATTCTTGCAGAGAACCTTTGTTACATTGCACTTGATTTATGTTTCCAGCTAGAGTAGATTTTTTTAGCTCATTTCCCAGCTCTGCTTTATTGCTGTTTACATGCCATCTCTATTTCCCAGTTGCATTTAATAAGCAGGTTACTTTCTAAGGGTGTCTTTTTCTTTTGTGGAGTCTGGCTCAGACTCCAAGATGAGGGACAGAATGGATACTTATAGGGCTCCTCAACCCTTTACTTTTAGGGTGTGAAGAGAGCTTGGCCCCACTTGTCTGGCTGTACTTAAGGAGCAGACTTCTCTATTAACAACTGCAAAGAAATCTCTTTGTGCTGCACATTTCTGTTGTTTCTTCAAAAGGTCTTATGCACTCCATTCACCCCGGAATTCCCATAAAATGCCTTATGGTATATTTCACAATAACCAAGTAATAATCAGTATCATGATTGTGTCTTTTGATAATGAACAGAATTCTTCACATATACACACACTATTAGCCCAAGCAGCAATGTAATTATCATCTGACTTGTTGAGTCAAAGAACTGGTCTTTCAGGAATCCTCTACTGCTAAAGCAGCAGCCAAGCCTCACCCTTCTCATGGCCAAGTGTTTCTTAAGGAATTTTCCAGGCCAACCTCTACATAGGTAGGTAGCAGGGGACAGACCTATGTCAAGGACATCTCCTGGTATAGGTGCTTCATAAATTTCCCACTGCACATTTTCTATACTTTTTGTGAGTACCATTCTGTAAATTGCCTGTGATGTTAGATATGAAAACAAGAAAGGAGGTCATCACTAGGGATAAATATAGTGTTAAAGGTTCATGTAGAGGTGCTTTAGGCTGCAGATAACACAAGATTACTGTCTCTAACTACTCTATAAAAGTCGCTAATAAACCATTCTCCAGATCTGTTGGAAAAAGCACAGGAAGTGAAAGGTTTAAACTGCAGCAAAGGAGGTTTAGGTTGACAGCAGTACCTTTTCTCTAACTGTAAGAAGAGGGAAGCAGGGCACTGCATTGCCTAGGAAGGTCATAAGGTCCCATCTGTAAGAACTTTCCAAGAACAGGTTTGACAAGCATCTGTCAGAAATGATGCAAGTGTAATTGCTTCTGCCTATTGGGCTGGGGGGAAGGACTAAATGACGTCTTGAGACCCATTCCAGTCCCTCTGTGTGTCTGTGTGTGCAGTTCTGCCATTTAAAGAACTGCTTCACCCTGGAGTGAAATGTGATTCACTTATTAAAAGCATCTCAATGTGTGAACAAAACTGTACCAGTTTTGGCACAGAAATCAGTTCTGATCTTATTAGATCATTTCAAGTGCTACAGAAGCAGAAGAAATCTGACTTGCAGTTGTATGCAGAAACAGGGAACTCTAATAATAATAACTTCGTGTTCAGTCAGCTTGTGTGTTTGCTTATCTGTATGTCTTCCTCCACGCATGTTTAAAGAGAAAAAGGACCATTGCCAATGTGTAAGAATCCCTAAGTAACCAGTATGCTCAGTACTTCCATGAAGCCATGTCACTTCTCCATTGGCCGTCCTGACACACTCACCTCCTGCTCTCTCTGCTAGTTTGTGCTGCTCTGTAGTTTTCTTGGGAGGGAAGCTGGCCCCAGGGAAAGCCCTTCCTGCTCTTGTCAGGCTCTCTCTGGCTGCCCTGCTTTACACCTTTTGCTTAGGTTGGTGAGACGAAAGCTGTGTKTCTATGTAAAGGGGTAGGTCCAGCTTGGTTTAAGAAGGGATGAAGATTCAGTACGTTTGTTATAACCAAATCTGCATCTTGACTGCTGTTAAGTGTAGTCTACTAGTTGGCACGGTAACAGCTAATGACATTTAGACAATGTATGACCTTTTTATTCTCAATTACAATGTGTGAGACTTTCAAAGAAGAAGTGGTTGGCGATGATAGGGACAGAAAGTCAGGAGAAGTGAAATATTGGGATACGCCAGTTTCTTTGAGGATTGCAGCTGTAGCTTGTCTATTTATCTGCTGTTTGTCAGACTAGAGAAATTCACTGCTACCTGTTTCATGACCTGCATTGCAGGGAAACTCCACCTGCTCCCTGGTTTGAGCCTGAACCTCTCCAGGACCACACACTAGTGAAAAGGAGCCTCCATTTGTTCCTGCAAAACCTCCACGGCTGGAAATCTCATAGATGTGCTTTGCTTGCTCTGGCTGCTCATTAGCAGCTGCAGGCTACAACTCACTTTATCTATCTTTCAGGTTTGAACATGGTTCACCAAGGTGCAGAATATAAGACAAGACACATAAGGAAAATCATATGGCACTTCCTTGTGATCTGGATTGGCTAGTCTTACTTCAGGCTGTGAGCAAGATCAGTTCACCTCAGTTCACTAGAAACTAGTTCCTCTGAGAAAGAAGCTGTATGTGAAATAACCTGATCCATCTGGAGAGATCTGAGTTAAAAAAAAGGAAAGAAAACAATGTTGTCCTTCTTTGAGTCAGCATCTTTGTAACACAGACAGACAATGTCCTGAAACATACAGTGCCTGCTGTAATTCTTGTAATTCCTACTGATATTACAAGAGGAAATGAATTTATTTCCTGATATCTAAATTCTCTCATTCTATCAGACAGGCCTAAATTATCTTGGGCAGGGGCATATGCACAATAAACACTTTTTCAGAAATCCCCGTTGGCATGAAGTTGCTTAGTATTATCATCTGCGTGTTGCACTCTTTTCAGATTCACAAGGACAAATCAGTAATTTTAATGGAATCCTAGTGCCTTCCCAATAAATAGCATCTTAGTCCTGAGCAATGACTACACTATAGTTCAACAGGTCTCTTATTTAGCCATTTCATATTTGAAACACAACATTTTGCATAGAGCTTATTTGAAGTATTTGAATATGACTCTTCTCTTTGTTGGAGCTCATTTATCCATTTTGGAACTAAAAGTTGTATTGTGAGAACTCTGTTTAATGAATATTCCTTCAAACAAAAACCAAGAATGCACATGACTTTGCCTTTGCCACCTTGGTTGTTCCCCTTCCTATTGCTGTATGGAGTTTGGGCTAATCTTTGCCTGGAGCCTGGGTTTGGGTGAGGGGTAAGATCCTCTCCCCCTTCTCTGGAAAACCACATGCCACTTCTCTCTGCCAAGTCACAGGATCTAAGCTGCAATTGTGGCATTAATACCGGGCAGCTCTAAGCAAAGTGTGCACCTATGTCAACTCTACAGGCTTGCAATGCAAAGCCAGAAACCTGCAATCAGGCAAATAGAAACCTTTTGCATTGTAGAGACTCTAAATGCAATGTTCATCTTTGCAACATGCAATGTTCATCTTTGACCTGAAGGTTTTGCCTAAAACTCCAAGTATCTATGTCACTTGGTGGCTTGAAATGTCTTTTTTGAAACATTGTTCTTTCAGACTCCTGCTGGCACTGATATGCCAAGAGCATGAGTTTAACACATGTTGGGAGCACATAAAATCACTGTAGCAGAAAAGCAAACGTATGAGCAATGGTGGCACTGAGAAGCATCATATATCAGCCCTGGCATCAGTAAGATTAAAGTGTCAATGAAAAATGGAGAAGCAGTGGGGTAAGAGAAGAAGGCAAAAGAAAAAAGTGAATAAGATAGGAAAGAGCTTGTGAAAAGATGACCTATGTTGACATAATTTGTCAGATACAGTAAGAATTATTCTGGCAGAACTTTTCTGAATAAACACATACTTTGTGTTTTGATTAAATTGCACCCAGGAGTGACAAGTTTGTAGATAATTTTAAAGCCCTTACAGCACAGCCATACATACATTATATGACAGTAGAGATAAACTGTTTCCGTCATTCTCCTGCAAAAGGCAGCTTCATATAGGACCAGTCCTGAAATAAATGGTATTTCTTTCCCCTCCTCCTGCAAGGTCTAGTAAAAATTAGCACTCTGAGTACAAACTCAGTTTCTAAAGCGGTATCAGTATTCATGGCTGGGAATGAAAAAGTGAATTACAGCTGAGTGCATTCAGTATGCCAGCTGGTGAATAAAGAAAAACAGCTGCTGGTGGCCACCAACTGTGAAGCTCATGTGGGCAATGTTATGTTCAGAACATAAAATGAACAAGTTGCATGCTGGCATGGAGTCTATTGCATCAAAAGTGCCCAATGCCTTGTAAAACTTTACAAATGGAGTCCAACTGTACAGATTCACTGTCTTTTAGAAGCAATGCAGACAGAAATATTGTAGTTGTTGCTACACAACTGCTGCAGCTAGCACGGGCCTTGTCTTGCACCATGCGCTGGAACCGAATGTGAACTATGCACTTCCACTGTAGGGTTTAAATCTGATTCCCGCTAACCTGGCGAAAAGGATACAGAGAACTGGTGAGCCATGAAACCACCCTTCAATATCCATGTCTTAGCCTAAGCAAGAGAAGCACTAATTCATGCTGACAATTTTATAGATCTTTCTTATTTCAGAACACTTTCATCAGAACTGGGATCCATAGTTCGGAGTGAAAACATGAGTCCACATTAAGGAGAGGCAATACTCTGTTCTCCAGCATGAGTATATGGACTGGGAATCAAAAGACTTGGAAGCCTGTTTCCAAATCACTTCCTGGTCAGCTCTGCCACCTGGGCAATTTCCATCTACCAATTACAAGAAAGGAGGGTTGGCTCCTACCACACTTTGGCTGTGCTCATTACAAGGGAGTCCAAGGTCCACAGCAGTACCAGGGATGTCCTGGGAGTTCAGATCTTCTATGATTTGCGTGGGAAGTGTGAAAGTCCATGTGACCACATCTCCAAAACGGTGGCAGTGTGCAGGAGGATGGGATCACTTGACAAGTATATCTTGTCATGGGTGACTGTGACAGAAGCATCCCTTGTGGCACAGCCCCTTTTAACACAGAGATGTGTCTTCTCCAGGTACAAGACCACATCTCAGCATCTTTTATCCCTCTTATCTGCTGCTGCAAACACAGCCCTCAAAGTACATAAGCCCTGAGCAGTCTCATGGGAGTGGGAGGCTGTGAGCTTGGCACACCGTGCAGAGGGCTCAATGGCTCTTCAAAGGATAGCAATTCATTGCGATGCTAAATCACTTGCATAGGGCAGCACCTCACTTGCTCCTTATTTACTAGTGATGAACATTTCTCCCTGGCAATTCTTTTCCCTCTCCTCCTGGTTGTGGGAACCCTTGTTAAACTTCTCCCTGCAGGCCACTACAGGCTGAACATTTTTGAGCAGTTAGTTGTTTCTCCCCTCTCCCATTTCCCGAATATGGTCTCTTTCCTCGTCAGAAGGCCATTTGTTAAGCTACTTCAGATATTTTCTATTTCTAATGCAGCAGCCACCTGCCAGAGAGAAATATGGATGCTGTTTGCAAAGGCTGAGACATTTCTCTCCGTGTGCACGAGATGTATTTCCAATAGACACCTCCTCTAGAGACAGTCGTTGCACTTTGAAAGCTCCTCCCACCTGGGAGGTTTTCACTCATTAAAAAGGTGTTCCCCATTTTAAGTACCAGAGATGTCTCCCATCAGAGCCTCTCAGAGGTTCATGTGGCCCTGGTGACTGCCACATCTGACATTTCCAGCACTTCTCCTGGATGTGTCCCTGTGGGAAGAGTCCAGGCCTGTTTCACAGACATATGGATGGAGGTGCAGAAAGGCTAATGGTGGGATCGAGCTCACCTCACTTCACCTACCCCCAAAATCAGGCATCTAATCAGAGCTAGTCATTTAGACTCTCACTACAGTCAATGAAGAAAGACAGGTACCTCCAGAGCATGATTCATTCCTCCTTTCTTGGACAACTATCCTAAAATAGGTTGAATCGTACTCCGGAGATGCCTGTCTGTCTGCCTGAATGATAGAGGAGACCTAAATAACTAGCTTAGCTGAGATACCTATCTGCAGGATGGCTTCAGCTAAGTGCTGGGCTCCTGCTCTGAGTGACGCACCCAACCTCAAGTGGGGAGTCTGGGGCAGAGTCAGGAGTCAGACTTTTTCTCCCACCTCCTGGGCACCTGCCTAACTAGAGGGTCCTTCTTCTCCACAGAGACATTCTTTAAAGCAGGAAAATGTTAAAAACTTTCTCCCTGTGCCTCTGACATCACATCTCTGACACCATCATTGTCCCATCCAAATCCTTTTGAAATCCAAAAGCTACCATTAAAACACAGATGTAGAGTTTTTCCACTGTCTTTCTGTTCTTTCTTTAAAACAGCAACAACAACAACAACAAAAACAGACAGGCAGGAAAATTCAGGAAGAAAAGGCTCAAGGCTAAGTCATGGTTTCTATCTAATTTGAATTCAAATAAGTTTTTCATTATTTTTAAATTTAATTGTAGCCTTCAAATGTATAAAACTGCATGTGAAAATAGTACATAGAGCTTAAATATACCATAGAACACCAGACAGAATCACAGACACTGCTAATTTTCAGTCATGTTATTGTCTTGATCAGCATAACATCACAATACCTTCCTTTGTGTCCTCAGCCTGAATAAGTGGATGGAGAAATGTCTTTTATATACCTTACAAACGTATATAAATATGGCCCTATCTGAGGTTCAGTGAGCAGATTTGACCTTTGGAGGGGATGCTGGGACTGCTTCTCAGTTATAAAGTGCCCTGGAGAATGTAACTGGAACCAATAATTTTCCAGAAGTACTGTTTAACTAACCATAATTATTCTTATATCACATATATAATTTCCTAGCAAATGCTATTGGAGATTTTCAGAACTCTCTGTATCTCAGCATTAAAATACAGTGCAAGTGTCTCAGAGGCCTTCCTATAACATCCCCTTTTGGTCCTGTTGAACCCTCTTGGCTCATTCCCATTACATTCTCAACAACGTTATTCATAGGAATAAGGGCCCAGGACATGATCTCATCCTTTGCTCAGTGCTTGCACAGAAGTCTATCTTATTATTTTTCAGAAAACACAAGTGAGAGTGGAGGTAATAGTGAATTGCAGCAGGTTTTTTCTTTACAACTCCTGAAAGGAATTTCATGCAACAAACGAAAGGTAGGTCTTTCACCCACAGGCTTTCAAGTTCTTTTGAGAGTAGTAAAGATGTCAGAACCTCTTCAAAAACTCTTTAAATATATTATCTTTGAAGTATTAGGTAACTTAATTCAACAGGTCATTAATAGCTCTCACAACAGCATACCAGTAATAATGAGCAGTTATGGAGCTGAATGGGGAAGTTCACATCTTTCCAAAGACCTGCATTTTAGTTTGTTTGTCTGCTTGTTAAATAAGACAGACCTGCAGGGCTCTGAGACGTACCCAACATTTAACTTGCAGCCAGAAAGGCGAAAAATGTACAACGGTTTCTTCTTTTCTTTTTTTTTTTTTTTAATAATGTGAGTTCAAATTCTTGTTCTGGGCTACCCTAGAACACATTTGTCGAGAATTTAATGATGGATTAGTGAATTAATTCAAACTCCAAATCTGTGTCATGCCAGACTAAGAAAATTTGGGGGTTTTGTTCTGCTTCTAGCTCAATGTTGAATTCTTTTTTATTGTCACAGATATTTCAATTATTGTGTGTACAGGCTTGTGTATAACACAAACTGCTTCCAGTGACAGTTTGCACACATAGTTTCTGCTTGCCCCTTGGCGCTCAGACCTCAGAATTTCTCACACAATTCATGCATGGATGCGTACAGCTCTGATCATGGAGATTACAGCATGTGTTGGTGCTCAGAAGAGGACACAAGCAGTTTTTCCTGCAGCGACTGATATGCACAACGTATTTTTCATCTAAAGGTCAAAGAAAAATATAACATTTTATTGGGTTTGCGTGGCAAAGTTTTGGTAACGGGGGAGCTACAGGGGTGGCTTCTGTGAGAAGCTGCTAGAAGCTTCTCCCATGTCCGACAGGGCCAATGCCAGCCGGCTCCAAGACAGACCAGCCCCTGGCCAAGGCTGAGCCCATCAGTGGCGGTGGTAGCACCTCTGGGATAACATATGTAAGAAGGGGAAAAAACTGCTGCGCAGCAGCTGCAGTCAGAAGAGAGGAGTGAGAATATGTGAGAGAAACAACTCTGCAGACACCAAGGTCAGTGGAGAAGGAGGGGGAGGAGGTGCTCCAGGGGCTGTGGTGAAGACCATGGTGAGGCAGGCTGTCCCCCTGCAGCCCATGGAGGTCCACGGTGGAGCAGATATCCACCTGCAGCCCGTGGAGGACCCCACACTGGAGCAGGTGGATGGGCCCAAAGGAGGCTGTGACCCCTTGGACAGCCCGTGCTGGAGCAGACTCTTGGCAGGACCCGTGGACCTGTGGAGAGGAGCCTGCGCTAGAGCAGGTTTGCTGGCAGGACTTGTGACCCCATGGGAAACCCACGCTGGAGCAGTCTGTTCCTGAAGGACTGCATCCTGTGGAAGGGACCCACACTGGAGCAGTTTGTGAAGAACTGCAGCCTGTGGGAAGTACTCACGCTGGAGCAGTTCATGGAGGACTGTCTCCCGTGGAAGGGACCCCACACTGGAGCAGGGGAAGAGTGTGAGGAGTCCTCCCCCTGAGGAGGAAGGAGTGGCAGAGACAATGTGTGATGAATTGACTGCAAGCCCCATTCCCCATCACCCTGCAGCACTGGAGGCGGGAGGAGGTAGAGAATTTGGGAGTGAAGTTGGGCCCAGGAAGAAGGGAGAGGTGGGGAGAAGGTGTTTAAAGATTTAGTTTTTATTTCTCATTATCCTACTCTGATTTTAATTGGTAATAAAATTAAACTAATTTCCCCAAGTTAAGTCCGTTTTGCCCATGACGGTAATTGGTGAGTGATCTCCCTGTCCTTATCTCAACCCACGAGCCTTTTGTTATATTTTCTCTCCCCTGTCCAGCTTAGGAGGGGGAGTGATAGAGCGGCTTTGGTGGGCACCTGCTGTCCAGTCAGGGTCAACCCACCACAAATACATTCATTGTAAATTTATAGCAGTACACTGGAAAATTGAGGAAGTACAGTGTGTTATTGCCATGAGGAAGTGAAATTACCTGCCTACAAAAATGCAGAAAGGAGGTAAGGTCATGCCACCCGCTCTTTCAGGCACGGAGACCTGAGCACGGCTCCTGTTGGAGCTGCTCCTAACCTGCGGGGCAGGCTGCTGCTCATTGGAGACCTGGCTTTGGAGGACTCTGAGTCAGACCCTTACCCAGCCTGGCCCCTTGCTGCTGGTTCCCATCCCATCCCACCCCAGCAGGGTCAGCCACCAGCTTCCGAAATGATGAGCAGCTACCCATGCCCCCTCCCACCACTCGGGGCTTGCAGAGACCCTACTTGGCCAACTCGATGAGAAACAGAAGCAAAAAAGGGTGCATGAGCCTCTCTCGTACTGGCATAAAGTGCCACCAACAAACTGGTGGCCTGACCAAGCATTCGTGTCTAGGTCTCACTCTGTCTGTCGCAACATTTTCCCTTTCGCATGCTCAGGATTTTGGTTTCGCCTTTGGAAAAACATCTCCAACCTACAGCCAATGTGTTCCCCCCTCCATTAGTAAAGTTCACGATAACTTGGCTTCATTCCCACTTGGAAAATGTCCTCTGCACTAACAAGCCATTGGCCAAATTTCTCCCTGGGTAGCCTGAAACCTGCCAGACAGAAATGAGATCTGTAAAACTGAGCTGACAGCATGAGGTCTATATAGACTTTTCCAGGCCATTTGCCAGGCCCTAGTGGCATAGTTTTAGAAAGACAAATTGAAACCATAACTAGCTAGCTAAGCTCTCCTCAAACCCTTTTAGAGTGACAAAACTCTGCCCTTGCCAGGCCTAACTCCTAGTACTGAGATAATTGCCAATGGCTCTAAAAAGACGTAGTAGAAGTAGTCAGGGAAATGCCGATAGAAGCAAATCTGAGAGACCTTCCAGTCACTTCTTCTGTGTGAGGCTGCCCAGAGGGATGGGGCGGTGGCAGGTTCTGGGATTTCCCTTCGTGTGTTCTGGAGGTTCTCTGCTGGGTACTGAAAAGGAAGAAGACAAACCCCCAGGATCCAGCAGTGGAGCAAGTGCACACCTGGGAGACAGCACGAGAGAAAAACTAACCCAGAACCTGCTCTCCTCCAGTGTCCCTCTGGATGTGATCCTGCAGCCTGCTCCTTTCCCCCAGGTCACCATCCTCTTAGCAGCGCCCACCACCACTGCTGCCTCTCACATCCCATGGGCTGTCCAGGGGTCCAGCTTGCCTAGGGACTGATTTTCAAAAGCCAGGACTTTAAAGGGCTGTATATTATCCACAGCTGGTTTTGTATGCATGGAAATCCATGTAGGACGCAAGCCTACAACAATTTTGAGGCACGCGTCCTAAACACCACTTGGAGGTGACATTTGGGCTTAAGTGAATAACATGTCCTTTCAAGAGCGAGGAAGGCATTGCCATTGCTTGACATTAATGAATGTTCTTTTTTTCTTTTGAATGAATGTATGCATAGGAATTACTAGGGCCAGAAAGTGGGGTTTTTAGGTGGTGGTACTCTTCTGTTGTTAATGTGCTGTATTTCTCGTAAATGTATTGTGGAATAAAGGGGAAGTACAAGTACTTTGTGTGCTCAAGTATTAGTGGATATCAAACAGAAAAGTACATGAGATCTGGTGTTTGCAAAAGCGAACTATGCTTATGAGATACACAAATGACTACAGAGCCCAGCTCTCTGAAGACTTAATGCATTTATTTATAGCTGACTGATTTGGGACTAAAATATTGGAACATGTTCACATGTTCTTGTTTCTCCTGCCTCAGCTTATAGTTGTTTTATCATTTTTTTGCCAGAAACCAAAGGAAAGAGAACCTTTTTTAACCACAGCACTTGACTCCTTTCCAAGACATAAAAAAATAAATAAACGTTTACTAAGCACAACCCACAAATTGAGGGGAGGATCTTTTCTATCCAGCAGTCTTTCATCCTGGAAAACTAAACAATAATATTGACTTTCTCTTACACAAAACAGCAGTGCACTGTAGAAATCTTTCAGTAGAAAGGGGGAAAGGCAACAGAAAAGCAAACAGTCACAGCATTTTAAGGGAGAGAACAAGACTTTGATTCTTCAGCATTCAGTGCAGCAGCCCAGTTTGGAACAGAAAGGCTTGGGAGTGGAGAAATAAAATAATACATATTCCCTGGACAGCTTCCTTTTACCTTAACCACAGTTCCCCCAGTCCATAGTTTTATATTCTTGAACTCTTACCTTGTTCCCTGGTGCATAAAACATGTGTATGCCATTAGTGTTTTTTCTGCAATTAGAAAACAGTTCTTGATGTTGATTTTGATGCTAATCTGTGATATTTGGACACATGTTGCTGTATATCTTGAAAAGTCCCTGGCAAGTAATCGTGGTTTTTAATATGCTCGCCTGTATATTACCTAGTTTGGTGGAGAATCTTGCATAAATCTTTTCCTGTATGTCTAGGTTTGCATTTTGGATAGTTTATCCTTGCCCGCTTTTTGTCAAAGCTTTGCAATGTATCAGAAGATGAGGCTGTTTCTCAAGAGTACACTTTGTGCTATGTATAAAACAACATTAGTGACAGGGTGTGCTTTTTTCAGTTGGAACTGACATTTGATACATTAGCCAAAAGGGGACCACAGCCAGATCATAATTGGATATGTATTTTCAACATCCTCAGCCCTTCAGCCAATTGGCTGGGACTCCAGGAGGCTTATTAGTAGAAATGCAGCTTTATCTTTTTTGTTAATCTGACTAAAGTGAAACCATCAAAGAAGGAGCCAAAATGAGGGAAAGAGAGAAAGATAGAAATACCAGACCTTAGGCGGCAAGCTGCAGTTCAAGAAAATTATGGCTCATTAGGCTTTGCAGGCAATGGCAACGTGCAGAAAAGGTAACACAGAATGGCTTTAAGATGAAGAATATTTTCAAGCTGTACATATGTGTTATAACCAAACACTTAATGGCCTAAAGGAAGATTCCATAGGGGAATATTGGCCAAAACCTGGAGACTTTCATTCTGTTTTCATTTGCTGCTAAAGCAGGTTGAAAAAAGGCTGCCATTGAATGCATTTGCAAAATCACACCAAGTCTTTTTCAGGCACATCATTTTGTCAAATGTTTGTCATTGTGCATCTGGAAGAACAGTTTACATATGATGTCACACAGGGAAGAAATTGATTAATTTAGATTTAATCCACAGATTTTGTTGGCTACATTCAAAATGAAGTAGGTTAGAAATCCTTCCTTCTTGCATGATTCATCCTGATGAGGATTTTAGTGCATTTTAGTGAGTAAGAATGACCATGACAAAGGGACGGCAGGAACTGGGGAAATGGCTGTTGTAAAAGGCATGGAACAGGAGAAGTTTTGCAGGAAGATTTGAACCATGTGCAAACTATAAGCCCAGCATTTCTGGAAAGAAATCCTCCAAAATAGATCTAAGCAAAGACTCCTGCTGAAGCAAGGCAGCACATGGATACACCCACACATAGCTCATTGCAAAACAAAAGCTTGCATGTTCATTTAGCAAGCTTGCAAGCTGTAAGACACTTCAGTAAACTGTGCTTTCGCATGCCTACTTCCAGCTGCTATCATCTGGTGCCTTTGCCATGTGTGAACTGATAGGTTCTGCACGGGCTTGACACACAAACTTAAGCAATGAATCAGAAGTAGTGACTGGTGAAAGTGGAAGCTGTAACAAACATGGAAGTGGCAATCAGCCATTATTCACTGCTGGACAACAGTATGAATACTAAAAAGCAAGATTGCCACCCAAAAATTTTCCATGAACAGTTCAACTACCATAATATGGAAATGCTTAGAAAAGGTTTATCTGGACTTTTTTGTTTTAAGCAAAGCAAAAATTATCAAACCCAGATCAGACAGTGGTCTAAATGGTTTAGTATTTTGTACCTGACAATGATCAGTACCAGATGCTATCTAGAAGCATTAGGAGTTGACTATGCTCCTAGGTTTTCTTCTTAAGTGGTTAGAGTTAATATAAAAGTCAATATAAAAGTCAATATAAAAACGAGAAATATGTCTGAGCACTTAGTTAATTTTAAAGCCAGCAAGACATCCATCTTTTAGCCCACAGAACAAGGAAGGTAATTTAAACTAGTTTAGCAAAACACTTGAAGAATCAGCATCAAGCAAGTTGAGTTTCACCTCCCATCTACCACTGGTGAAGTTCAGTCACACAATGGCCATCAGGGGTGAGATGAAGTGCGGTCATTTGTTCTTCTCTGGTGTTTTTCCCATGTCTGAACCCCATGTGGAGTAACTGGGAGGGTCTGTCTGAAGGTCTCTCACAGCATTGCAGGCAGCAGGGTGCCCGGTTTCCTCCGAGCCACAGCTCTGGGATGAGACATGACAGGCCTCAGGGTTTTACCCCTTAGAGAAAATCCATCTGGCGATGGCTGTTTGGTCTCTATCTGAAATGTTCCTCTTCCTGAGATGTTCCTGATGTATAAGCGAGGGGCTGAAGGGGTGTTTCTAAACCAGAGCAAATTCAAATCTAACAACAAAGTCCCCTGCAAAGCCCCATCGCTCTTCCCATGGTATAGTGCTGCCTTCCTTCTCTTCCCCTTTTCAGCTGCTCCCAGTACTGCCAGTGAAGCCAGTGGATAACCTCTTTCCCAATGGTCAGAGCTTTCTGTTCTGCCCTGCTACATTGACCCCTGGGTCCCTGGCCACAGAGCTGTCCCCCCCCCCCAGGGCACGGGGATGCTTCCCAAACACTGCCTTTCCACTTCTCATTGGGGATAAAAACCTGGAGCTTCAGCCACTTTCATGGTTTAAATAACAAGTTTAGCTTCACAACTAGGGTGGGCTAAAACCAGGCAAGCAGCAATTTGATCACTTACTATCATCTGGCCATACCCTTGGCTAATTTCTAATCCATAACAGCATATTACGCAGCCAGACAATATTTATAGTTTTTCATTAGCCTCTGGAGGTGAGATAATGAGAAGGGGGGACTAAAGTCCAAAATAAATTGTTCTACAGAATTCACTGTTTTGCTCATATTCACAAGTAATTCAAACGAGCCCTTAGCTTTAAGCACATGGGGTCTCTAAAAGGTAAGGATGTAAGCCTGTGCAGACTTGGCTTTTTACGAAGTATGGTTCTGTTTCTTTCTGCAGCACTCCTAATCTATCTTTACATGCTGCCTCATTTTACGATAGATGCTAACATTCTTTAAGGATGTCCACTGAAAATCATTCTCTTGAAGAGTACAGGTGGCTGTCTAAACATCACCTCTGCTAGAATATCTGTACAACAATGTGCTACCAAAAAGTTTTTTTGTTTATACCACAGCCATAAGAAGCCAGCACTGGCCAAAGCCACAGAGGTTGTAGGTGTCAAAGCTGACTATACTTCTCACAGATTTTCCAGGCTAAAACTCAGTGATTCATGGGTTGTCCGAATTGGCTACTGTGAAATATCTTCTTTAATTGATTAATTTGCTAATATTCTGCAAGAATTGTTTATCTTCTCCATCCCCTACAGATGACTTCTGTTGTGCTGATCAGTTACCTGGCCTTTTTATTCATCTCATTTAGTGAAGACATTCAAGTGAGAAGGATAGGTGATGGGTAGCAAATCCAAACCACATGCTTCTGATAAGAAGTCTCAGGTGGCTAATCCATCATGCTGAAATACATGAAACTTTCGAGATATCAAAAAATTATTCACAATCACTTTGTTACTGGACTGTAGTTAATCCAGACCAACTATTAACAGGTAAGGAAGCAGGTGCAAGGGTCAGAATTACTGCAGGAAGCCAAAGAAATGAGGGCAGCAAAACATCATCTTCAGGGAGAGTATAGTATAATGATGAATTAATTTACTGTAAATCCACTCTGTAAGTACAGTACTGGTAGCCTGCAAATACATCCTGGAAGCAAAACCTCCATCTGGCTGCCTCATTCTATGTTAAAAGTTGAAATTTTGCTGTGTCACCCAGAAAAAAAAAAAAAAAAAAAAAAAAAAAAATCCCAGAACTCCATTTCTGAGCCTATGAAATAAAAGTGTTGTGAACAACCACAGCACAAGGGGCTCTGTAAATGCATGAGGATGCTTGCTGCTAAGTGGGGTCATTGTGGAGTTGCACCATACCATAGTGGCATATACGTTGCAATAACTGCAAGCGCATGAAATGCACACATAAATTTTGATAACTGCACTTTGGAACTGCATGGTGATTGATTTATAGTACCACTGAGTAAAACCCAAATCAAACAAGTAAGCCACGGTGTATTTCTCTGTTTAGCTGATACTTTGACCAGGCCCAAGATGTTATCTTCAAATAATTGGGGGCGTGTCTAGAGAATTACGCCTTCTTTTTCAAAAATTGCCTATCTGCCTATCTTTGCTCTTTTGTGGATCCCATTACTAGCAGAGCTGGAAAATTCCCAATATGATGAAGAGTTTATACTCAATACAAAGCATATTTAATTGTCTTTGGCTTGTCTTAAAAGCAAAGGTCTTTAGTCAGGTGAACTCCTGTTGACTATAGCTGCAGTTTGCAAAAATCTCTTTCAACATAATGGATCTTTGTCCAGAAAGGAATGCAGGAAGCAAAATCAAAATCTCCAGGAACAGCCCTCAGGATTTAATCCTTTACCATTAGTGTGGGTCTGGCCTGAGGAAAGACTGCAAGCTGTCTAACTGGATATAGAATCATAGAATCATAGAATAGTTTGGGTTGGAAGGGACCTTTAAAGGTCATCGAGTCCAACCCCCCTGCAACTAGATCAGGTTGCTCAGAGCCCTGTCCAACCTGACCTTGAATGTTTCCAGGCATGGGGCATCTACCACCTCTCTGGGCAACCTGTTCCAGTGTTTCACCACCCTCAGCGCAAAAAATTTCTTCCTTCTATCTAGTCTGAATCTACCCTCTTTTAGTTTAAAACCATTACCCTTTGTCCTATCGCAACAGGCGCTGCTATAAAAGTCTGTCCCCATCTATTTTATAAGCCCCCTTTAAGTACTGAAAGGCTGCAGTAAGATCTCCCCGGAGCCTTCTCTTCTCTAGGCTGAATAACCCCAACTCTCTCAGCCTTTCCTCACAGGAGAGGCGTTCCATCCCCCTGATCGTTTTCGTGGCCCTCCTCTGGACCTGCTCCAACAGGTCCATGTCTTTCTTGTGCTGAGGACTCCAGAGCTGGACGCAGTACTCCAGGTGGGGTCTCACGAGAGCAGAGTAGAGGGGCAGAATCACCTCCCTCGACCTGCTGGCCACGCTTCTTTGGATGCAGCCCAGGATACGGCTGGCCGCCTGGGCTCCGAGCGCACATTGCCGGCTCATGTCCAGCTTTTCATCCACCAGTACCTCCAAGCCCTTCTCGGCAGGGCTGCTCTCAATCCCTTCACTGCCCAGCCTGTATTGATACTGGGAGTTGCCCCGACCCAGGTGTAGGACCTTGCACTTGGCCTTGTTGAACCTCGTGACGTTCACACGGGCCCACTTCTTCAGCTTGTCCAGGTCCCTCTGGATGGCATCCCATCCCTCAGGCGTGTCGACCGCACCACTCAGCTTGGTGTCATCTGCAAACTTGCTGAGGGTGCACTTGATCCCTCTGTCTATGTCATTGGTGAAGATATGAAACAGTACTGGTCCCAGTACGGATCCCTGAGGGTCCATATATAGGTAAGCAGCAGCAGGATGCAGGTCCCCAGCACTCGCTGCTAGTGTGGCCCGGTGAAACACGGTGAGGAAAGCTACGGCATGTCAGCTCACAGGGATGCATTGGAACATGCCAACTTTTTTGCTTTGAAGCTGCTTGGTGTGTCAAACAACCTGGTTTTAGCCATTAAAATGATTGCATGCTGGATTGCAAAGCACTATGACCTGGCTGCACACAAAGAACGGGAAGGCAAAATCTGCAGGATTGTTGCCACCAGCTGAACCCTACGGGCCAGAACAGACTAGTAAGAAAGAGGCCTCAGCTACGCCAAGGTGTCAGGAAGTCTCAGGGCCGTTCTGCAGCACGGGGCCCTGAAGAGGGTCTGCAGTGCAGGTTGCACACATGGAGCGAGCTGGCCCTGAGGGCTGTGCCCCTCACGCTCGCGTGGCCAGCAGCAGCAGGGAGAGGACAGACAGCCGTGCAAGCTCCAGGAAAAGGGACTTTTGCTTTTTCGCTGATGTAAAGCCAGGGCAGTGGCACTGGCTTTGGTGCTGTTCGTTCAGATTTGGCTGAGGGCTAAGACCCCAGCCCAGACCTGGGGCCCCAGCAAAGCTGTGTAAAATAAAAGGAGAGTGGGGGAGAGTGAAGGGGAAAGGCAGAGGAGTATGGAGATGTTTATCATCTGGGGCCTGTGATGTTTCCAGCTCCTCTTTCACACTGAGGTGGGTGGGAACGTGCCACCTTGAGTGAGGGAGCTATGCCCCTTTCGGTACCCTTTGGTCAGCCTTAGACACAGTGCTCCAGCCTGGCTTGTGCATGCGGTCTGCAAGCGCCCAGCTGAACGGGCTGGCTCCAGAGCCTTTCTGAGACATTGTGCCAAGGACCTGGGCAGATGCAAGGGCACGAAGCCCCAACTAGCTGTCTGAGAGGCAGAATGGGGGAGCAGTCCCATTGTCAGCTCCACTGGTGCTTCTCACATGCTTAAAATCAAGCATATTCATGCTTGCTCTGCTGGTTTGCAGCCAGATTCCTCTGCTCCAGACACATAAAGTGGACGAAAGGGTGGTGTTTGGACTGGTTCACAAATGGATGACTGTAGGACTTGGAGGGAGGCTATGTGAGAAAACACCTCCCGGTCCCCCAAAGCACATGTACCGCTCCTAGACCAGAGTCCTGCTAGGATTAGTGCAGGTCCAGGCTGAAGGACTGACCACCAAGTTTGCAGCCTAATTAAGGTGTAAAAAGAGGCTGTGGAAAAACATCACATCCACTTCAAAGTACGTGGTGAGCAAGATGCCATTAGCTTGGCAGTTGACATCTCCATGAAGCAAGCACTCCTGCCAGTAGCTGTCCTGCTGCAGCACGGCATGTGCTAGGGTTAGGAGATTGCCCCAAGAGGAGAGCTGGCAGAGTGGCTGGGAAAGATGTACACTGGCCCATGGCACAGTTTACAGATCCAAGCTCAGGGCATGATGATGAGGTCTGCAGGACACTACGGCTGGCTTGCACAGCCAAACCATTCCTCCCTGCTCTGCCCCCGTCCGCTGCACTAGTGCAGCCGCTGCACGACTCCTGCTTCGGCATGTTGCGTTACGTGGTGTCTTGTGTGCTGCAACAGAATCTAGGCTATATCAAGATGAAAACATAATTGTTCTCAACAGCGGTATAACTGTAATAGCTGCCTCCAGGAACAACCCCTCTGTATGTGAGGTTTATGCCAGAGACTCAGGAAATCACACATCTGGTTTGCTTTACCTCCCTTCTCTGGGCTCACGGAGGACTAGGCTGCGGATTTACCCTCTAGCCCAGAGTGAAGGATGATTTGCTCCCTGGGACAAGCTAGGGAACGAATTATAATTCAGCTACTGTCCAAACTATGTTTCTCTGCAGCTCCATGCCCAGCCCAGCCTCCTGCCAGTGCAGACTGGCCTGGGAGCTGGCAGGGACACCAGCACACCGTGCGGGAGCCATGAGGTGCAGTCCTTCCCTAAGACCTGTCCCCACAGCCCCTACGCATCATGGGCCACCAGGAAGATCCCCAGAACAAGAGAGACCTTCACCACAGATGGAGAGAGGTGGGAGGTCCGTGCAGCGGAGGCGAGGCAGACATTTTACTATGTACTATAGAGAAAGTTGTTACAGAACAGGCTCAGTCTTCAAAGCTTCATTTACAATCAGCATCCGCTGCTGGCAGGAGGCTGGGGGACAGCCAGCTGCTGCTGCCCGAGGGAAGGGACACAGTGCCAACCAGTGCACCAACGGCCGAGCAGCTGCCTGCTGGAGGCCATCCCTCCTCCTCCTCACAGGGCAAGCGGCTGGAACATGGACAGCATTGGGACGGGACATTGGAGGTCTGCTTCTCCCGCTCAGGGTCCCACAGAAGTAGGCTGAACACCCTGGTTGGTATTAGAGTGTGGTGGTGCAATAGCCAGGTCCTGTCTTGACTGTGTGAGCACCACCGTTGACCCCAGTTCTCCATTTCTGCAACAGAAAATAGCTTTTTGATGAAACACAAGTACAAAAGAGGGAAATGCTTTCACTAAAAATGAAGGGTTCATGGAAAGTAGCAAGGGCTTGGSAACTCAAATTGTTCTCTCTAAAGGCAGCAGCACTGCAGAGAAGAAGGTTAATGAACACTGATTTTTAGTGTAACTTTGTTACAAACACAGGTTCCCATGTGCTCCTAAGAGCCAGCTTATTCCTGACCTAATGAGCATGCTGAAACCCAGCTTCGTGTACGCTGCTGAAGGCAGAGCCAGAATACTCCAACACAATAAAAATTGTCTTTTGCCCTCAAGCCTCCATCTAAAATTGTATCCAAACCTGAACTGAATTATTTCTGAAAGAGTAATCACTTCTTGACTACTTTTTACCAACCTTTAGGCTCCCAGGCTCCAGGCAGAAGTTGAACTGTCAGATGTCAAAAGGGAGAGAAAGAGAAAGAAAATGTTCGTGCAGCAACTCCAGCCCAGCTGGAAGAAAGCAGCATAATAAATCTTTTCTTGTGGGAGCTCCAGACCACTTTCCAGAGGCTGTGTTTCTTCTGATGCATTTCTGATAAGCCTCCAAACCCTGACAGGATGCTGACCTGCCCTTGCTGCACGGTGCGGGAGAGGAGGGGAGAGCTTGGCACCGGTGGTGCATTGCAGAGGACAGAGCACATGGAGGGCAGACCGTCTCCACCGAGTCCCTCTTTGGCCCCCCATGGAGGTGGGCTAGGAAGGGGTATGGTCTTTCTCTCCAACCCCAACCACAAGCCAGCACCGACCAAGAGGTCATCCGCCCAGCAAAGAGCTGCTCACCACCAGCGGGTTGCCCAGTGCCATTGCTGGTGTGGTGCAGAAGGGAATTGGTGTGCGCTCCCCTTGCCAGGAATCACCCACCAGCCCTCGGCCAGACCAGATGGTGCATTTTCAAACTCTTCCTCCTCTCCAAGCCTCAGTCCTCACAGAAAACAGTTCAGGAGAGAGGGCTTGAATTCTTCCCTGTTTGGCTCTGCCTTGCCTGGGCATGACAGCAACTTTGCACGCTGCCCGGCCAATTTTCCACATCATCCTGTGCAGCACACGAACCACCTGCATGCAGACATCCCCGCTGGGGCCAGATGACAGGTCATGCAGGCTGGGGATTTTGTAGCCCAGCGCATCACCTTTCTGTTGCCTGCTTTGCAAGCCCAGGAGTCCTATCATTGATCACTCTCTCTGCACAGAAGCCATTTTGTATTCCTAAACCTTCTTTATCACACTTTTATTTAACCTTTTCCTTTCTGAGCAGGGGTAATGTGTACTGGACACAGTATTCCTGGAATAAATATGTTTCTGTTTTCTGTGGCAGCATGTGCCACTTTCTCTTTTGCTTGTTACTCATTTTAACCTCACACCCAACTTTCTTAGTATGGAGCTGGTGTTATTGAAGAATTGTTTTCTGTGATTCCAGTCTTCCTGGATTTCTTCTTGAGAGACTTTTGCTCATTTAGAGTCTATCCATATGTGTGTAAGGCTAGGGTTGTTTTTCCCTGCATGCATAATGCAAAAGGCTCTTTTTAGCATTAAACTTCATCATGGCAGTTTATTACCCAGTCATTCATTGTCTGTGAACACTGAGAAGGTAATTTTTCCCCAGCACAGCTAATGGAATTATGCATGGCTTCTCCTTCTTGGAGCAAATATCACCAGTGCTGCAGCCCTTGACCAGATGTCTTGGTTATAGCTGCTGTATTTGAGTGAAGAATGCTGCAAGGAACTTGAAGCCTAATTCATTCTCAAAAGAAAGAGTCTGATCCTGAACATCTTTTATTCCTTTAAGTGTTTTAAATGATGGCTTCCTTCCTTCATTTCTCTTTGATTCAGCAGATGCTATGTAGCATCAGGACTAGTTTGGGTAATATTTCATACAAAATCACCAGGCACTGGTTGGGTTGGATTTATTTCCATAGGTTCCTTCAACCACAAGGGTACCATATATTATATATTCCTCAGTATATCAAAGCCTAGTGGCAGGATGTGAAGTTTCTGTCTGTGTGTATGTGTGGGGGCGTGAGTTCGTTTCTAGGATGAGAAAGGAAAATCAGAAGAGGGGRCACAGCACAAATTGGTGTGTTATGTGGGACCTAAGGTTTCCGTCTCACACATCAGCTCTACCATCTCAAAGAGGCTTTGGGGAGGAACTAAAAATTCTATTTTCATGAAACAGTGGAGCACAAACAGGCCTGGTTGAGGGAAAGCAAGGCTCCTGTACTGACTGTAGTGGGTGCTAACATCAGGCAGGACGAAAGGGAGCTGTCATGGGCTTTTAGACCAAGAATAAGGTCAATGGGCTTCTTAAGAAAGCCAAAGCCAAGGAGAAAGCTCAAAGGAGACCTGTGTCATGCTCTTGACCAAATGATCCAATTTCAATAGAAAGATGCTAATTTGGATTTTAGTCCAGGTTCCTTGTGTCTGGGTGAGGACTGGCAGACAATTCAGCCTGCTCATGGATCCAGAATGACAATAGTGTGTAATTAACAGGAATAATTATTATTACTAACTCTGAAACATGCAAAACCTACAAGAAACATACGTAGCTCAAAGAGATGCCCATCATCAAACCACAACAGTTTCATTTGCCCTGAATAGTGGGTGTATGGGCAAGCAGGAATTCAACTAACAGAAAATCGTAGCAAAAAGAAAAGTGAATCTTTGACCAGAAAATGACAATACTCCATGTCTTCCAATTCACGTAGCTGTATTCTGGTTGTATCAAAGTATTTTGTGTTGTTGTCTTCAGATATTTCTTCAGTTACTGATTTTCCTTCTTAGGCTAAGCAACTATTCTGTTCAAATTCCCTCTCATTTTTTAAATAATTTAAAGACTTATCTTCTCACAGCAGGTCATTCTTGTAAAAATCATACATGACTAATAAATGCATATTTGTCTTGTTTACTGGGTATCTCAACATCTGTTTTTGAGTGCATTCTCTTTTTTTATTTTAGAGAAGGTCTGTAAGACTTTTGATGACACATGACTGTTTCTCATACTCATAATTAATTTCATTTAGAAAGAGTTGAACTCTTTAAAATGAACTAGTAGGTGGGTATTCAAACAGAATAGAAATACAGGAAGAGAGAAAACATGTTTAAAAGCTTAAACTAATATTTTATTTTAATCAGGCCTTTTATTTTTCCCTCAAAGGGTAATAAAAAGAATACACACAGTCAGCACGGTTTCATTTCCTCAGGAGCTGCACAGACCGAGTCTTGTATCAGGTGCTACAGGGGCTTCTGTGGGAAGTGTGGTTTCTTTGTTTGTCCTTTATACCTCATCAGGCAGTGAGTGAAATCTGAGTAACTTCTTGAGACACAACCTGTGAGTTTTTCTCCCCTCAGTTTTTTACTGAGGCTGGGTGGAGACACAGATGTTGGTGGCTGTGGGGAGAAAGCCAGCGGAAGAGGAGAGGGTGAGGAAGGAGGCTGCAAAATCAATCCCTAGAGCAGGTCAGAGAGGGAACCCCAAGGCTTGTGGTGACAGGGGCAGGCTCCACAAACAGGATCTGATTTCAGCAATCTCCATTTTGATGAGAAATGGGCAGAAACAGGAACGATTTTCATTTAGCAACACCTCTTTGGCCAGCTGCTTAACTCAAGTGGCTTGGATCAGGGAGCTGTTTTATTAAAACCAATCACGTTTGCCTGGCTGATGTTTCAGATAGCTAGCTCTGGTTTGGGCTCGTTTTCATGTGCAGCCACAGGCTCATGCTCCCTCACTGGCTACTTTTTGCAGCTCCCTTTGCCCTAGCCTGTGGCTGCTAAAAGAGCGTTGTTAGAAAACCAAGGAATTGGGTTTATCTACTGGGAGTGACCAAGTTAGAGCAGAAGCCAGTGGGGAGAAAACACATCTAATATAGTTTATCATTTTGAATAAGCACTGAAACAACTGCTAGCCATCCCCTGCATACTTCAGTCCTTAGATCAACAGAGGAGCCCTGCCAGACATCAGATTATATATTCCACAGCAGAAGTGTTTGCATAACTTTTCAGTGGCTACCATTTAAAGAAAGAAAACCACTGATGGGCCTTTTCTTAATATATTCCCCCAAGTTTGACATGTTCATGGTGTACTGCCAGCAATCATTTTGTACTTGGAAGGCGAAGTTACTCATATCTCTGCCATGGCCCCCGTGCCAGCTAGCAAGACAGGACTGGCCTTCCCCATTTTCACAATCTTGGCACTGGACTGCAGGCAGTGCTGGGGGCCGCCCAGCCCTCCGCACCCACGGTGGGCTCCCGCCTCCCAGCCCAGGAGATCGTGGACTTGTTGGAGTGCCAGTCGTGTGTTATCGATAATGATACCTAGAAAACATTCATTTGGCCATTTTGGTTGGTTGCCCAGTGACTCAAAAGAAATTGTCTGGTATTTCTCTTTGGAGGAAAGGAAAACGTGACTACATCCAATTTCAACATTGGCTTTTGCAGCATTCCTGTCACTGCCCAGATTTTGTCTTTACTAAGGAATTATCCAAGAAGCAGATTTCCTCTTCTGAGCAGAAGGTGCCCAGATAAGCCTTTGGCTATTGAGCACATGTCTCAGTATAACTTTGCTCCCTTTGAACCCTGAGGGTTTTCAAACTCCTCTGGGTTTTTTTTGCCAGCTGTCACCCTCTCTGGCTTGCTCAAATTATGGCTTGGCCAAATCTGTGCAGCCCACATACCTTCCCCTTGCAGCGGGCTAGTGCTTGGGCAGCCTGGGCCACTCTCCTACTGACAAGAGTGAGCTGAGATTTTCACATTGGAGAAGGGCATTTTCTATTATTGCTGCAAGCCGAAGCTACCAAGTATCGTCTCTGAAATGACAGGCTGTATGCCAAGTGAGAATTCACAAATGAACCTTGTAATTAGATAATGCATTACAATCAGTGAAAAAAATGGGTCAGGGAAGATAATTAGCACTCTGTTTAACTGTTTTTGATTCCCCTGTTAAAGGGCAGAGTGACACCTTTGACGTTCTTCCATAGCTGAGACATACTAAGACCACGTGTACTGGCTTACATTTTAAGACTTTGCAGTGATTTTTTTCCATCCCCATTTCTCTTCTGTACCATAAAAGAAAGCAGGGTCTGGAGTTAGTGCAAACAAGCAGTTTTTCCTAGAAATTTTCTTAGAAAATTGCCCTTTTTCAGAATGCTAACCGTCTCCTATTTTCAGGGAAAAAGATAGCCTCATGATACAAGTTAGTTATATATATATTTATATATATTATTTTTATATTATATAATTTTTATATATATATATATATATAWAAAAAATAATTTCTGTATCAGAAATAGTGTGGCCAGCAGGAGTAGGGAGGTGATCATGCCCCTGTACTCGGCACTGGTGAGGCCCCACCTTGAATACTGTGTTCAGTTTTGGGCCCCTCACTACAAGAAGGACATTGATGTGCTGGAGCATGTCCAGAGGAGGGCAACGAAGCTCGTGAAGGGTCTGGAGAGCAAGTCTTATGAGGAGCGGCTGAGGGAACTGGGACTGTTTAGTCTGGAGAAGAGGAGGCTSAGGGGAGACCTTATTGCSCKCTACAACTACCTGAAAGGAGGTTGCAGCGAGGTGGGTGTTGGTCTCTTCTGCCAAGCAACTAGCGATAGGACGAGAGGAAATGGCCTCAAGTTGCGCCAGGGGAGGTTTAGATTGGACCTTAGGAAAAATTTCTTTACTGAGGGAGTGGTTAAGCATTGGACCAGGCTGCCCAGGGAAGTGGTGGAGTCACCATCCCTGGAGGTATTTAAAAGACGTGTAGATGATGTGCTTAGAGACATGGTTTAGTGGGCTTGGTGGTGTTGGGTTGACGGTTGGACTTGATGATCTTAGAGGTCTTTTCCAACCTTAATGATTCTATGATTCTGTGATTCTAATGAACAATGAGATGGCGCACACTGGAGGGAGATGAATGGTTTAGGAAGAAGAGAAATTACATACTTTTTTAGCACCTCTTAAACTTGTAGGAAGTTTCTCTGCACACTGCTAAGGAGTTATGGCATTTCACCCCAACAATACCAGGGATTTCACCGCCAGGGATTTCTGGTAATGGATGTAGTAATTTGTGCACATGCATTGTAAAATCCTCAACTCCTAAGAAATGAAACGCTGTTGTATAAATGGGAGATATTATTTATGTCTGCTGACACTAACTTTGAACCTCCTGCTTGGAGCAGGATGTTAGACAAAATGACCCCCAGATTTCTCTTATAGCTGAAATTTTTCTACAATTTTCATTAGCTCAAAAACCCATTCTGTACCTGCTGTTAGTGTCAGTCAGTATCTTCAGACAAGCTATTGCATATTGCTACATTTTTCTTGTCCTGTCTATTCAGACATAAACACATTTTTCTCCTTTTATTTGCACCTTAATACGGACACTATGGATGTAGACTGCAAGAGCACACTCTCTACAGCAACATGCTTTAGCACCCATGAAATCCATCATTCCAAAGATGGGATGCTGCTCTGAAGGTAGCAGGCTTTTGGCTACCTTCAGGTTCACCCGTTCCTAACCCCTGCAGTGTCAATTCTCTTCCACCTCCAGTACAATAAATTCTGGGTTAGGAGAGTGCTACAAAAGGGTTAGTTTTTATGCAGCAGCACTGGGGGTGGTTGTGCAAGGAACCAGCTGGCTACGGCCCAGAAGGTTGGTACCCCAGTGAATGGTCATCTGAACACAGCAGCAATCCAGCTCGACCTCCTTCTTGCTGACTGATTTACCAGCATGTCCTGTGGCATCTGAGCCTTGTTGTGTGCCAAGCTTCATTTCCATGCCAGTTTCTCCAACTAGCTGGCTTTCCACCAGCTTTCCATCACCTGAGCAGACTTGAGGAGCAGTGCGCCACTACCATAGGTTGAAGATTGAAGGCTGCCATTGTGCCCAAATTCAGCAACTGCTAGACAAGGCAGCAGGGTCCCCAGACAGCCCTCTGCTCTGTAAATGACAAAGGGAATCCCAGCATGGGGTTTCTAAAATCTTTGCAGGTTCCACGTAGGGTAGAATAAGTCACAGGAACAGATCTAGCTATTTTATGTCTGTGGAAAGGCATGAACAAAGCCTAACTTTGCCGAAGAAGTCAGTTGAATCCCGTGTAGATTGACTATAGGTACCATGCAAAAACTCAAATCCCTGCAGTGTATATCGGGTTGGGATTGAGAATCCCTCTCCTTAACTTGCAAACTATTTTTCAAAGCATTTTTTTCAGGTTAAAACCATCTAACTTTGGCTGTGCTCCATTTTTCAGGCCGTACAGTATTTCACTGGATTCCTTTTTGCATGTGGTTTAACAATACCCCCACACCAGGTCTTAAGTGCCGAAGAAATCAGGGAGTGGAACAGCACAAACAAGGCTGTGAGGGAGGGAGAGCATGCAAGAGGGCTTATGCGAAGGCAGATGCCAGGTAAATATAGATTCCTGTTAACTTCTTTCAAGAACAAAGAAAAATAAATAAAAACAGAGCATTATATAGCCTAGCTGAACCTACCAGCTTCATCAGTTCTCATTATCAGTGGCCTCCATCACTTTGTTAACAGCTATGCAACCAGTGCTTTTGTAAAACATTATTTGTTCACRGGCCTTCTCTAAACAGACACCCTTTACACACAGGCACATACATACCATTTAGGTGGGACATTTTTGCAAGTTCCGCCTCTGTCAGTTTTACACAGAACCAGAGGATTACTGTTAAGATCATCATTAGTCTAAAGAAGCAATACTTCATACTGCTAGGTCATTTGCTAGGAAGCACGGCTTAAAAGTATTCTTGAGATACACATTTTTCTCAGGGTTAAATTCTCTCACGCTCTTCCTAAAAAAATGTTCACAAAGGAAGGAAGGAAGGAGGGACTAAGCGTACAAACTCAGATGGTGGGAGGAGATGTGCTGATGCAAGCAGAGCTGTGGTCACTGCTGTGTCACTGTGGTCAGTGGCTCTCCAGTCTCCATGCAGACTTTTGCAGAACGGCTGGCCACCCATTTGAAACAGCTAGGGGCCAGGGAATACATATAATTTGCAAAAGGGCCATGGGTTCTTTTCAGGAGACCTGCTTTAGGTGCCAATTGGTAAACAAGAAGTCCAGTACCAGCTCATCACTCTGTGGTGGTGCTCCACCACTGATCCGAGGAAAGACAAGATGCAGGCTTAGGAATAAGAAGAATTTTAGGAATTGATGAGACTCTTTATTCCAGCAAACCCCTTGGTTCTGGCCTGGGTGCAAACCACAACAGAAATGTCCCCTTGCTTGGAAGCAGTAACTGCTTCTCTCTGCTGGGCAGAGAAAGAGCCATGCTTCAGTAGCCTTGGATAATAGGCAGAGGGTGTCAGCATCGTGCATTGTCCTCTCAAGCTAAAATACTCCAGCTGCTGTGGCGACTGAGTCAGGCAGCTACTCTAGATGGGCTCTTAACTGACTAGAGGCAGGAATTGGAAAGACAAAAGTCCGTTCAAAAATCAGTTAGGCTCCCAGAAGATTTTCAAAGGTGCTTGAGACCACTGATGGATGTCTAGAGAGACACAGAAAACAATTGACTTTCCAGGGCAATAGGCTTTGACTTCTGTAGAGTAAACAGGGGAAAAGACATTTATAATTTAAATTAAAAATAGGTGAGAAGAAAAGCTTGAGGAATCTAAAACTATGTGCAAATTTAAACCTATAAATATAGATTATATATATGTTCTGAATAGAGTCTTACAGGAGTTAACTGATGAGCTTACTGAACCACTCACAGCAGCATTGGAAAAACCTAGGTTCACAGGTCTTCCCCATTTCGTCACACTCAGAGGCCTTTAGACCAGATGTCACCACCATCACTAGCATTGAGTCATCTGTCACCTCAGATGTGGTCTTGCTGGAAATGAGCGGAAACACAGTGAAACCGGGCAAATATTTTTGCTAAGGAGTTCACTTAGTGACTACAGATAAAAGCAAAATTGCTTTCGCATCTGCATATGCTTGAAGACATTTATCTAGTATTAGGGTTTTGGCTTTGGTTTTCTGAAGATTGGCTACCAGTTGGTATATATACAGCTTGCAAACTTGGTTTCACTTTAAGAGTTGGCACGTGTTGCATTTTTCTTGTATTTCTTGTGGTAGCACTCACTGCCTTATTCATCTGCAGGAAGGAAAGGAAGACTAGCACCTGCAAGTCTGCCTCTGAATCGGCAAGGTATTAAAAACAATTAACAAATAAACGGTCTGTTTTCCAAGCAGAACAATGAAATGGCTGCCATCTAGATAAGAAATTGTTTTTCAAGCCTGGCTTCTTGGGGGCTAACCCAGCAAAAGACAAGTGGAGGCAGCCCTTGATTATCTGTTGTGATGTTGTGATGTTGAGGTTGACATGTCAGAGGAGGCTGGAAGTTATAAAAAGACAAGATCTGCTGAGACGTGGTGTGAAGGCAAGACCAAACAGGAAGGAGAAAGTGGGCAAATGCAGCAGCTTCGTCACCTTCCCATACAGCTAGTACCTCCTGGGGTGACAAGCAAACTGSGGAAGGGGTATGTGGGGTTATGCTGGGTTTTTGGTGCCTCTCAGGCACCATCTGCATGCAAAACGAAAACAGCTCAGGCAGCTTCTTTGCGCCCTGTGTGCATTCCTGCATTGGCTACCCCGTGCTGTCTGGGGGTGCAGGCAGGAGGGCAGGTCTGGGACAGCGTGCCTATGTGGCCAGTGCCCTTCGGAGGCCTGGACTTGGCACAGAGGCTCCCAAAGGGCACTGGGCCAGCAGGCTTCTGTGACAGGGGCCAGAGCTGGTGATCCGGGCAAAAGCCTGCCAAAGTCTAGAGGCTGCTAAAGCAGATTGGCCTCAAGATACCGGTCTGACACAGTCATGTGGAGTAGCTGGTCTGGCCTGAGACAAAGAGTCATTAACCTCTGAGAGCACCCCTGGCTGGTAATGACGCTGGGCTGGGCAAGGTTGTTTGCAACCCATGGCTTGGCGTTGCAGCTGCACCTAGGCTTTCTCTCTGGTGTGGCCAGGATCATGCCAGGCAGGACCAGCAGCAGCGGGTGGTTGATCTTCAGAGCCAGGAGAGGCCCATAGCCCTTGCTCTGCCTGTGGCCAGGTGGGCAGGCACCTCCTGGCACTTTCTTACCTTACTTTGCATCTCTCTCTGCCATGATGCAAAGAAAACCTGCAGTGACAGCGAGTGAAGTGCTGGTTCTGTTTTCCACTTCTTAGCATGCACACAGACACCCTGTGTGCATCTGTGCACACGCTGGAGCTGCCCCCAGGAGCCCCTGCTGCCTCTGCCTCGAAGGAACAGCGTGCCCACAGTGCAGTTCATGGTCTTGCGTGGCCAAGAAGGCACCAGGGTACTTTCATTCACAGGAAGCACAGCCAAGGGATGCTGCTCCAGACATACACCCTGACCCCAGGCTTTTCTCATGTCCTCTTGCTCCACTGTTCATGTTTGCATGAATTTCTTGCTTTATTTCCACTGAAACTGTCATGTGAGAGGGCATTAAACATCTCCATTGACAGCATACTCCTGCACCATTTGCCCTACCAGCACATCTGGATAGCAGGATGAGGCAATCGCTCTTTGCTGTCTTATCCTGGATAAGCCAATGTGAAACACACCCCTTCACCTGAGCTCTCTGTATCTTGAAGTGGGTAAATGTATAGTGTATAAGCATTTTCTGAATAAGCTGAACTCTCTCAGTTCCTACTTTTTTCTCGTCTGAAGCTGTCTCCCACTGCTGTGTTTTTCATTGCCAGCTTGAATTCCTGTATTCTGGAGACCATCACATCCTGCTCCACTCACCACCTGGTCTGGTGCAAAGTGGTGACTTCTGTCCCAGCATCACCAGTGACAGCAGACTGGCAATGCTCACAGCATTTCTCCCTCCTCCTGACTCAAGGCACAACCAGCTCTGCACAGGAGGGCACCATGAGGCTCTGACCCAACGCACAGCGTGGTGCAATGGGGATAGGAAGACCCATTTTGATTGGAAATACCACTGCATCTGCCATGGGTATGACAGCCAAAACAGAGCGCTATATTTGCAGTTACATAGGAAAATGTCACCCACAGCAAACCACAAAGAGAGCCTGGACTGCAGATGGGCAGTCCTCTGCTTGTCCTGGACGGCTGAGGCTGGCACAGCACCGGTGCTCAGCGCAGCATGCTTGACCTTCTCACCATGCATGTGGCTGTGACTGGTGCTTCCCCAGGGACGTCCATAATCCCATCACATGTGATGAGGTCACCCAGGCATGACCGTTTTCAGCAATGCTTGGAGACCGCAAGTATGCTGGTGTCTGAGCTCTCTCATTGCTTTGCCTGATCCAAGCAAGCCGGGTATGTCTGACCAGATTTATTCTCCAGGTGACACCTCCAAGCTCTCGTGCTCTGCCAGAAACAATCTGCTTCAGACATCGCTGATTAGTATCATCACTTTTATGCTGGGTTTCACCATCACACCTCTACCTGGTGTGTCAAGCAGGATCCAGAAGTGAGGGACGAAGGACCATAGTGGCTTTAAGCTGCCCCTCAGCTTTTCTGCAGCTGCAGACGCTCTACTCAGTCTGGTTTTCCAATGATTTCTCAGTGACACCAACATTTCTTGAAGGTGAGGTATACCTTTGGGAAGTAACGTATACTTTCTAATATGTTTTCCAGTTCAGTGCCATAGCCCAGCAGCCACATGCCATGGACTGCTAACCCTTTCTTCAGAGCTATGTTGGCTGTCCTYGATTAATATGATCAAAGTATCACAGCTCAAATCCCAGATTTGTCACTTCTTCCCGAGCTTCCATGAATTAGTCCCAAATGTCATCCATTGAAAAAATAATCTTTTTCAGAAGAATGGAGCCCTTATTGAACAGTTATATACCTGCTGTGAAGTGTAGCAAAGCTCTGTATATGCCACTGTTTGGCTATTTGATATCATTTGCCCAAATGTAGTCAAAATTGGTAGTTTTGTTTTGTTTTGTTTTATTTTATTTTATTTTATTTCATTTCATTTCATTTCATTTCATTTGATGCACTAGGTTTCTTTGATCACAATATGTGTCAGGCTCAGTAGTGAGTTCCTTTCCTAGATTTTCTTTGCTGTCCTCCTCAAAGCTAAACATGATCGTAGGAATGGAGTAATACCTGAAAAGGCCTGCAAAAATTAGCCTCAGTAAAGCAAAATTAGTGTCATCTGCATTCGTGCCTTTGTTGAATTTGCTTCCTAGAAACATTCCAGTAAATACTGGCAGCACATTGTCAAAGAAAAGTGGATTTGAATTAATCCTGACAGAACTTTTATTAAAGTTAATTATAAGCTCATAATTGTACCTGTTTGCAGCCAAAATCTTATTTTAGGAAATACACATATACAGCAAGACAGCAGAAACATTTCTATGCATTACTTTGTGTGTAGTTAAGTGTTACTAATATACTTCAAATGTCAAATGCTTGGAACAAGCTGTTTGCAATCACTAAGTTGATAATTTTTTGTAGGATCTGATTTCTTCTGTAACTGATTTTAAATAGCAAATGCATTCAGTAAACCTGCAGGCACAAAGAGCAGCTAAAAATGCAATAAATTGCAGGTTACATCCCATTTATTAAACTCTGCATAATTGCATTTTTGCAATGCATGTCAAAAGCACAAACAATGCCTGTAAAACAAAAGTGCCTGGCCTACAGGTAAGATATTTACTGCTCTGCAGACATCGTCCCACAATGAAGTAATCATTCCAGGGGTGCTGACAGTAATGTGACTGCCATTCACCTACTTCCATGTTTCCTTTTCCAAGGGCATAGGAACTGAAGCAGGAGTGCAGCATGTCCTATCTCCAATCCCAAAAGCACGGATGCATGGCTGCCTGACAGCCGACCTCAAGGACACGCCAGCTCTCATCGTAAGAAAGCAGACACAGGCCCATTAAAAAAACCCAAAGCGCACAGCAGGCTGATGCCCAATGATCCCCAGCATGTAGCAGGTGTGCGGCAGGAGTCCGYGGGTTCATCGCTCTTGTTTGGCACAGGAGAAAAGTCAGGGCGCAGGCACAGCAGAAACCCTTTCTGGTACTGGCACAAGTGGATCTGCCCCTTGGTAGCATTGATCCTGAAGTCAGCAGGATTAGGTACCTGCTGGGAGTTAAGCGCACGCTTACATACACAGCTGGGTCAACACCAGCACTGTGCATGGCTGAGCCCAGACTACTGCCTCCTGTGGTGGTACTCAAGGAAAGGTGAGGGATATACAAATCTCTGGGCATACACTGAAACGTTCGCAACAGCCTAACACCTTAAGATAATTGTATATATATTTTTGAGTGAATATATACTGAGCGGGGAGGAGCATAAAAAAATGACAACTGTAGGATGACACATTTAAGTCCTAGACATACAGAAGAGTAGCAAAGTTAATGTTTGTGCTCAGTCTCCTTGGTAGCTACAAATACCCTTAGCTCTTCATAGCCTTTGCCTTACATGTATGCACACACACACACATATATATATGTATATGCCCTTCACTTTACTGGCTTGTAGGCTAGCCCTGAATATTTGTGTGGGAGGTCAAAGGAGTCAGAGCTCCAGTTTCCACTCCAGCGGCCTCTCCAGGAGAATCTGCCCCATGAGTGCAATGGGCAGGAGAGACGAAGCAGCCACATGCTACTTTTCCTATGGCCAGCCATGTGAGTTCCCCTGCACAGTGCTACGTCATTCCGACGCAGAGCTGCCCAGCAGGCAGCCTGAATGTCCTTCTTTTACATTTTTAACATTATATGCTCTGGTTGCAGCATAAAACTTACTGAGCAATCTTTATTCTAAATGCAGGAAGTGCATTTAATTTGCATAGCTCTGATGGGATTAAAGGAGGCATTAGAGTAATTAAGGTCAGAGGGGTTTGCCATTTACTAAATCCCTAAATCCACCTCTGCTCCAACATAATTCAGTAATATCATGGGGCAAAAGGTCACTGCAACAATTTATGTCCGTCTAGCCTTCCATCACAAAGAGATAAACCCTTTTTTGGACAAAGAGCGTTTTTGGACATGACACGTATACATTATTTTCCACACAGGCATCACAAGAAACTTTGCCTCAGCTACCATCTGAATGCATTAACTACCCTGTGCCTTGAGTTTGGCTTTTTCTGGTTTTGGATGGGAAAATTAACAATACCTTTTATGCACGTGAGCTTATACGGTTTCAGTTTAAAAAAAAGTCTAGCTGATACACATCTTAAATATGCATTCCAATAAAAGTCTTCCCAAGTTTAAAATATTAAGGGACCCCTCTGTTAAAATGAGAATAATAATGCACAGGGAACATTTGGAAGATAATGTAATATTAAATATTGTGTGTTCTTATGAGTAAGCTTGCAGCTGTTATTACTTTTAATTAAATGTACATGCATTTGACACTGCTGAAGGCCTTAGCTCCCAAGGCTTCATTGTTATCTGTAATCTAAAGCTGCTCGATTCAACTGAAAGAGCCCTGAAACAGAGTAATGCTGAGCAAAGCTGCTCTGGGGACTGACAGGCATGCTTTTATTGCCTTTTGCAAGTTCAGTTAGCTCCAAGCCAAACAGCTTGTGCTGGGTGCCCTTCTCCACTTACAGCCTTTAGGGCCGACTCGCTGTAAGCTATGTCACCCCAAAGGAGTCCTGGATGGACTCTGCAGTGCCCCGCGCCAGAGGAATAGGTGCCTTGCTGGACAGAAAAGGAGTTTGCAGAGCTCTCAGCCAGGTAATCACTTCGTAATGATGTTTTAGTGATGACCCTGCCACTATGTCGTACTTGACCCATCATGTCTCTGAGCTCTCCCAGGTGGCTGATTCAAATCTCCTAGCAAAATAAAGGGAGTTGAAGGATGAGAAAATGGTTTGAAACTGAGGACATTCATTGAAATTGCTTTAGCTGTACTATGGATAAAGAAATCATGGATTCAAAACTGGTGGAAGCAATTGAAGCAGCTTCAGCCCTGCTAAGTTTGTCAGAAAGTTGTCAAGTTTTCTTGAGACAGCTTTGGTGACACACTTGGACCCATCGGTGACATCTATGTCGCTCCAGCCCTGTGTCTGACAGAGCAAGTAGTGGTCTCAGTAGTGGGACAGCATATGCAAGTGGGAATTAAACCCCAAGCAACAAATTTCATGCCAGAGATAATCAAGAATTAGAAGGAATTATTTTGCTTCTAAGCAACGAGGGGCAGTGAACGTGCAGTGCAAGGCCCCAGTCCGTAACCAGGTGCTGCAGCACAGCTACAGGAAGGAAATAAACTGGGGGTTTCTCTAGCAAGGGAGTTAGTGTGTCGCCCCTGCACAGCTTTGCCCCTGGGACGGACTGTCTGGGGAGTACAAGGAGACTGGGGGAGGACTTTTCTTAGCCACTCGCTTGTCAACTTGCATTTACATAAAGCAGCAATTTTGTTGAGACTCCTGGTTTTGTTATTTCCCCAAACAAGATGTTTTTCTTCAGGTCCCCACATGCAGGGGTGCTTCCTCACTCCTGGCAGACCCGTGCCTGGCTCTTGTGCAGAGCGGCGTGTGTGTGTGTTTGTGTGCATGCGTCCCCATGCTCCCTTCTCACCAGAGGCTGGTGCAACACTGATTTCAGGAGAAGCCCCATGGGCAGAAACTGACCCTGSCTTGCTGGTCGAGGGAGCATTGGCCAAAAAGTCAAGAATAAATCAAGCCATCCTTGGCTATAAAGAGGCCAACATGGTGAGAAGAGACAACAGAGCCAATGTGGCAGATAATGCCATCCTGCTGGCGCTTAGGCTGTGCTGGTGTTTCATCCCCTGGCACAAGGCAAAGATGTGCCCTGCCCCTGATGAAGGAGTCCTGCGCGGCTGCACTGCTGCTGCACGTGCTTGCCCAGGCTTGCTATCACCCTCCTGCCTCCCAGAGCTCCTGGCGCCTCTGAGCTGAGAAGACCTGGGACTAGCGACCTGAATTAATTTCCAGATGCAAACAATGGCTGGATCTGCAAATAGCTGGCTAGGTATTGCCCAGGATGTCCCTCCACACAGCAGCTTCCCCATGCCCCTGTCCCTGTCCTCGGCAGCAACATCTAAAGGCAGGGGTGGCTCTGCCGAGGGTGCTCTGGGTGTGGGGTCACTGTGCTGTACAGACCTGGCGAGGTTACACTATCCCAACCACATTATTGCAACAATTTCTCCACCCAAGAAGCCAAAGAGACAGGTATTTGGCAATTATTTTTTAAAATAAATCTTCCAAGTGAATAAAGAAGAAGAAGGAGGAATCTGCTCGATGCCCAAAAGGATGCAACTTCACAAAGAAAACATAAACAGAGGGAGAAAAACATGCTGTGAACAGGCGACGCTTGAACACTTCTCTTAATCAGAGGGACCAACATGTCTTTTTGACCACTGACTGTTCCTAGCATCACTAAAAGAGTAGGAGAGATGTCTGTGCTAAGTAAACAGCATCTGCCATCTGTTTGAAAGTGCTGACTAGCTGGTGAAGAGATTAGCACTGTCTGACTCCTCTACTAATAACTGATTTGTTGCTCAGGCTTGGCAGTGCCTTCCTAATTGTCAGTTAGAACTGCTGACATTCCTGAATATTGCTCTTCAGATGTAAATAATATTTATTTGAGGGTACTGTGGCCTCTGTTTTGATCCTGTGAGTTCAGGTGAGTTCACTCACCTGAAAGGACCAAAACAAGTTTTACCTTGGATGGTACATCCATTTCATAACTAACATGTCATTACAATTGTCTCCCTTACAAGGGCATATTTTAAATCATATGCTTGAAATTTTGGTAAGTATCTTGAGCTGGGCTGGAATGGGTAAAGCTGCTTCACAGTGAGTTTAGTCTTTGGGAAACCATTAAGCAGCTCTTCTGAGTGCTGAAGAGTGATGTTTGAGTAGTTGTGTCTGAGCAGGGCCATGACTAGAAACAATTTTTTTGAGAGGCAAAAATGTAGACAATTCCACATTCTTATCAGAAAAAAATCAAATGTTGAAAGGACATGGCTATGTTTTGTCTGTGATTTTTTTATGTAGATTATGTACCGGCTAAAGAAAGTGCCTTTTCTGAAATTCTTACTGGGGTTATTCATGCCACTGTCTTTTAAAATAGTCTGGGAAAAATGTTCTTATGAAAATCATAAGCATGTAGTTGTTTTAAGTTCAAAATATGAAGTAACCAAGAGTTGTGTCTTTATTCTGCTTTCCCCTATTTTAATTTCTTTATGCTTTTTTACTACATCTCTGGTGAACAGATGGCCGCTAGCTCCTGACAACGATACTTCACTAGTCTTGGCAGGATGATGATGGTTCAATCACCCATTAATCCCATGGCAGATAATGGCTGAAAGCACCAGATCAGGTCACTCTTGTTGACCAGATTGTGCAAATCTATATGGGGGGGGGGTTTCACTGATTCCTTTGAAAGCTTTTTAATTTGAATGTGCAACATTCATGTGTCAGTCATTTTGAGTCTCATCACAAATCCTCACCCTGTCTTCCTGTGATCCTCCCATCTGGTGAAAAAGCCTTCACATTTTTCACCTGCAAAATAAAAATTGCTCCCAGAAATGATGGGTTTTCAAGAAAACCAGTCCTGTGAGACAGTCACGCCAGTAGACGTGATACCTGATCTCTATTCACACCTGGAGGTCAAGATGCAGCCCAGCACAGAGACCGACCCAGGAGGCATTGCACCCTCGCCGGCTGGGCACTGCAAATCCCTGAGCGCTGAGCGGGCGCTGGGGCAGCCGGGCCCCCTTCAGGGGCTGCCGGCAAGAAGCGGACAATCAGTCCTACAGGCAGCACACAGCAGGAATGGGAATCACACCCTGGCTCGCTCCCCCTTCACCTGGCGTGCAGCTTTGAGATGTCCCCATTTTCTACACACCATAATTCCAAGCAGTTTCTCCATTTAAAAAATAGTAATTAGTGAGAAACGAAAACAGCAGACCATGGATCAACCCTGCTATTTTGATTGTTCTCTAAATGAGAAAAATACAGAATAATTTTACTTGCCTTTATTTCTTTCCTGCCTGCTTGCATTTTACCTTTTTCCTGTCATTGTGTGGACACTGAGCAATCTCTCTCTCTAATGAATATAGACAGTAGTGGTAGGTAGGGAGTTGCTTATTTGCATCCTTTGCACCCCTATGTGAAATTCATTACTGGATTATGTTATGCTGAAAGGCTCTTGGAAGATAGTCAAAACACTTGCAAACCCTCACTGTCACAGCCTGATGAGTATCGCATGCAGGTCCGAACTGTGGAGTCATTATTCAGCCCTTACCCGGGCAAAACTCCCCATGCAGCCAACAGCTGGGAAAAGGTTGAGGTTTGCAAGAAGAGCTGTTGAACTGGGAGCCATCACCTCCTACAGCCACAGCTGTGACTCCCACAGCTGGTTGAGAAATGCCCAGATTTAGCAACTGCCCCAAAGAGTCGAGTAAACAGGTACTCTGACAGATGCACCAGCAAAGAGACTGTGAAAAGGGATTTTTGAGTGTGTTAGGAAACCCCTAGCACCACTCCCAGCAAAGTCGAAGGGTGACGTTAGCAATGGATGGGCAGAGGAGGCTTCAGCAGTCGGCGGCAGCCAGAGCTTTGCCAGGCTCAGCTGTTCTTGAGTCACCTCCCTGATCTGAGCCTGGCTGCTGTCAACAMCTGGGGAAACAACAGCAGGAAAACACAATGAAAAGACAAAACAAAAAAGCGGGCAGGTTTAGCTATGTGTAGAAAGTATTCACACCCTCAGGGCGTGCTGCTGCACGATGGAGGCAGAGGAGACAAGCCTTCCCCCAGAAGGCACTGGCCACAGAGAGCCTTTCCCATGCAGCCATTCGGTGACCAAAAGCTCTGATGTCCCTCTGCTCTGGGACAGAGTAAAAAAGAGGTGCATTCCCATTGTCTTCTTGGGAGCCAGAAGAGGATGAAATATTATGACTTTTCTTTTATTAGCTGTGTGCTAGCTGTGTTTAGCCTGGATGTTTTTCATTAGGCCTGGCATGTCCTTATCCTCTGGTCATCTTGCAGTTTCTGACAACCTGTCATCAGATAAGTGGTCACCCATCTGTGCTCCTCTGCTCCTCTGGATGCTCCTGGAGAAGGAGTCAGTGAAGTCCCAACCCTGCAAGCACAGCTTTGCTGAAACAGCAAAGCTCAGATAATGACTGGGACTTCTGCAAAGTTCAAAGCTATTGGACCCCAGGTGTGGACTAAGCCTCTTACCTTTTTTTTTTTAAGATAACCCACCAACATATATGTCCCTTCTGAAATACCAACCCCCACCAAGTGCCTACCTAAATTGAGTCAGGCCAGCGGGCTGACATGGGACATTCAGACAGATGTTTATGGAATGAAAGGCACCCTTCCTTCGCCCCTGGGGCTGAGGGTCCCTCTTGTTTGATGTGTTTGTAAATAAACCTCTATTTCCAAGGAAGCTGTTTCCTGTTAGGCCCTATTAAACACTCCTCCTGGTGCCCTGGCTTCCTGTGTTTGAAAGACCTGAAAGCAGTTTGTCATTTCACCGTATCTAAATACCCTAACCAAAGCAAAGGCTCCTTTACAGCTACATGAAATGGATGTAAACAATGACAAATATGCTCACAGTAACAAGCATGCGGAGAGACAATCAGAGGGTTTTGGTTATGGGAACAGACCAGACTGGACCAGTGCTGTTGCGGGGGCCAGGACAGATCCACAGAACCAGAGTTTCGGCACTGGGAAAAGACTAAAAGGAACAGCAGAGAAGTATTTTCCTTCCACAGCTTCAAAATTTGAAGACCCCTTCATAGAGGAAAACATGTATCAAACCACATTTTATTTATAAACAGGGGTATTAGAATCATAGAATCATAGAAGGTTGGAAAAAACCTCTAAGATCATCAAGTACCTAAGGTACAATCTCCATTTTCTGTGACTACTATCTTCTCCTTCCTATACCCAGCTAGCTTTAATCCCCTTTATATCAAAGACACTTTCTGCATGTGAGGATATATATTTCAGCACAATAAACAGGTGGAGCAGCAACTCAGTTTTTCTTCCTAAACCTTTCCTTGCCATTTTTCACAAAGGCTTTTCTATAAGGCTTTTCTAAGAGACCTCTAAAACCATCTCGGTGAACTGTTGACTTGCCTACAGCCTTTCGAATTCATCACCACCCCACCCATTGGGTTTAGGTTCTGTTAGTCAAAAGTTCACATCGTACAGAAGAAGGTACAAGTGTCATGTGGCACGTGACATAAATTAAGCTGAGTATCAAGTTGGACAAATCCAAATACTTCACTTAGGTGAAAGAACATCCTGTAACATGCTCACCCATGTGGTCTGTGAGTATTTATAAACCATTTGTAGCCCAAAAACAATTTCTTGTTGGAATTCATGTCTGGTTTAGAATAGGAGTGAAATTCAAAGCCTTCACAACGTGTTTACAAGCAATCTGCAAACACGTAAGAGGACCAAAGTAATGTGTGTGTATCCATTGCAATTAGCTCACAACTAACATCTGTACACTGGACTTGCACAGATAATTTTAAGCTTCGTTTTGAAATAAATTGCCACCTTGAAGGCTAGAATTATCTTCCACAGGTTTTCCACTGAATAGTTACGTTGACAAGGACCAAATAAACTGAAAATATTTAAATGTCATTGCATCATATAATCAATGAATAAAATAATCATTGCATAATATATGCTCACATGGAAAAATCAGTCTGCTTTTCTCTGATTCAATTATTTCTATCATACATAAATGTTGAGGTCATTGTGAATTTTGCCACTGAMTTCAATGGGGCTCAGGATTTCCCCTTAAGAACTGATTAGTGGGAAGGTCAGATTTCATACAGAAGACTAAATACAGACATTACACGTTGGCATTATGAACTCCTTCATCCTGTTGAATGATTAAGATTTTGCACCGTATTTCTTTTCAATGCTGTGCGAGCATGCTTACTTTGTTCAGACCATTAAAACAAATCAGTAAGATGGGAGTGAAGTTAAGCTAAATATTAAAGAAGTTCTTCACAAGGCCAGGGGCATTTATTACTAGGCCCAGGAGTGAATGGCTGTAATAATGTGCCTGGAGTATCATGCAGGAGGTGGTTATAAATATGGCTTTTTTTCTTTTTTTTTTTTTTTTCTTTTTGTTGAAATGTGCAGAAACTTGGATCTGCACAAGTTACGAAATTTCTTTTTCCTCACAATCCAGATTGTTTTACTTCCCACCTTGTGCAGCTACTTCTCAGAAGGGACAAAGGTCCATAATTACACTAACAGAAGCAATGTGTCTTATACAATCATTTGAACTATCAATTAAACTATCCTGTGTGTCAAGTATTAGAAATATCACCAGAAGCCCCCAGTTCCCTTCCTTGTTTTCCCTTGTTCTTTCTGTCTAAACATGTTGACCCGCCTGAGGTGGTCTTTACCACTAAACTTAGAAGCGGCACCTTTCTAAGTTTCTTCTCACTGTAAAGTGAGGAAAATGTGTTCAACAGATATCTTGATGTAAAAACTGTAATCATATACCTTTAATGCCTATTGAGAATAAATACTGTTCCAGAAAACATGTTTCTTACTGAGTACTTGTAAAGGGTCTGTAGCACCTACATGATACAGAGCAGGGAAAGGACAGGGAAGTGAAAGAGCTACAGAACAGGGAAACTTCCATTTTCATACTCTGGTTTTCCAGAAGTAAGTTTGCAGCTAGTCTTTTCTGTTGAAAGCTAAAGAGGATTCAATTCCAGAAATGTCCTGGCTGAAGGGCAGTTCTTATAGGGATAGCTCCTCTGCTTCTGTGTTATTAATGTACTATAAGTGACGTTACACTTAAGTAACTGATGAACGATAAAAGGGAGGGACACTGTGCCAGAAGGGCTGCTAAAGAGAAATGACAGTTGGAGCTATTTGTTGCTGTATAAAAAAAGATGCTCATGATCATTTTTCTCCAAGTAGAATAATTTTTTAAGAATTGCCATCATTATTTTAACTCATGACGGTGCTACTATTTTGAGAACAGGTTGCCAGGTCTGGAAAAGAAGGACATAAGAGTTACCGAATGGGAAAATAGGAAGGAGTGGAGACCTCTTATCAACAGCAAGTACGTTGAATCTCACCCAGAATATCACTCTGGTTAAAAATCAGTTCCGGAGTGCTCACATCTGCTGAGATTATTGTGCAGGCAAAGGCCACAGCTTTCCCCAAATCACGCTCACACACAGGCTGCTGCAGACAGCTCATGAAGATGAGGTTGTTTCCTGACCTGTAGACACTTTTCTTGTTGCACAGCTGTGCTGAGTGCTCCCATGGAATCCAGGATGGAATCCAGGATGAACTCCAAAAGCAAGCAAATTTTCTCGCAGCCTGTTATGATTCACGATACAACAAAACCTTCCAATTAGCAACTGTAACAAGAAGAAGGAAGTCAACCAACTAGAAAAAAAACATAAATACAAGGATCCCCAGTTTCATTACATGTAAATGTTGTTCTACACGATATACTGATAAGTAAATAGGAAAAATACAAAGTATTTGAAGGCAAATACAGGATTGAACTCCATCAGGATTTAATTGTTGACAGGAAATCCTGTGTGAATTACTACTGGCCTTACTACAAGGGCTGGTGTTGATAGAGTCTTTTTTTATACCTGCTTCTAAAGGTGATGATCAGCTTCCCTGCACCATCCCTTGCAGATACGAAGCTGTAATCAAACACAAATGCAGACATCTCTTTTTCAAGTCTGTGCCTAATTCATTTCCATGTAAGCAGGAGCTCTGCATGCACGGAAGCCAGGTTCCCCCCGGGCTCCCAGCCCTGGGCTCCCCTATCACCCTGAGCACCACAGTGCAATTAACGTGTCTGAACCTGCCACTGCTTGCAAAGGTGTAATCTTGCCATGAACTCACTACGTCAGGAGATCTCTTAGCTGTGCCAAAACAGCTGCAAGGTGCAGGAGAAACTTGAGCAGGTAAGATTGCTATCAAGAAGATATTTCTAGTTTAGCAGCCTCACCATGGACTCGTTGCTTTCTCTCTCAAGCAAGAGAATGAAGCCATTTTTCTCATGTTCTTGCAGTTATTGATGTGGTATGTTTCTGAGAGCTTATTTTGATTTGAGCATTGCCCTGAATCATTCTGTCTGCATCAGCAAATGCAGACAACCTCCTTTCTGGCCTCTCTTCCAGCAAATACTTTTGTTCAAGTGCATATTGCTGGAAAAGTTGGATTGAATACAGCATATTCATTGCATACACATACTTCTCGCCAGCCTGTATGAGAGTTCAAGCACTGTATGTTTCAATTCTTATTTCCTGCAGATTGTCAGATAACCTTATTTTTCGTCTGTATTTTATTTGAGGGGCCTCCTGACTTAGACTTTGTCCCCCCTGGGATATTCCCCAGTTCTCTACCGCATTCTTGCTTTTCCAAGTTATTTTTTACAGCTTAACTCCAGCAAAGTTATCACTATTCCCCTTCTCTGTTGGTAGCAGCTTCCAGCCATGGTGCATACGCTGCTTCCCAAGTTACGGATCCAGCCCAGGACTGTGGGCTCAGTGTCTCCAAGCCCTGCTGAGTGATGTGAACACTGTCATTCCCATCTCTTTCTAGAATAACAMCACAGTGGACAGCCCGTTCAAGGTCAAGACAATACCAGTTCAGAACTTCTCGATTGTTTTTCCATTAAAGTACAAACTTTCCCAGATCAAACTCGGGGGGGGGGGGGGGAAGTTTGCTTTAAGGCAACAAAACTCAGGAGGGAGCATTCTCTTTTTCACCTGCCTTTAAATGTGATCTGACAAAGTTGGAACTTAAAAAAATTAGCAATTGCCTTTTGGACCAACAGCTGTTTCTCAGTCACTTAAAATAAGAGCAACTCCTAACATTTGACTGAAAATAGAGGAAAGCCAGGGTCGGCTAGAAAGTAGCCCCCCCACCAAAGCCCATGCTCTAGATGCTCACTCTCTGTGCTCCTTTTGCTGTATTGAAAGTCCTCTGTCCTCTTAATCTAACCATCAGCAGCAAGGGGAGGAGCACCCTTCTGCACCGCAACCCCTGCAGCAAACCGAGCTGGGTGTAACCTGCATGCAACGCCTCATGAGAAGAGCTTTTCTGCGTGCTGGGACCAGGTCTGAGGAATAATATCACTGCTGCAAAGTAGAGTCCTTAATTTGGAATTTTTAGCAAAGAAGAAATACATAGCAGGCCAGGTCAAAAAAAAAAAAAAAAAAAAAAAAAAAAAAAAAAAAAAAAAAAAAAAAAAAAAAAGACTGCACTGATGTTCGGTTTGCAATAAAAAATGTGGAAGATTTTGTGCCAAGACATAAGATGGATTTCTAAGTGCCCACCGCTTCTCAGAAAAAAGCTTCAGGGCTGATGGCTCCACAGTAAAGATGGACAGGCTCCCTGCTTCCCTCCTCAGCTCCCAGGAGCCCAGGGGCCCTGGGGGCCAGCGAGACGCCCAGACTCCCTGCCGGAGGAGCACATCCCAAGAGTGCTGTGCGGGCCACATCTAGCCGGCACCTGGCACCATCTTTATGACAGAACAGACCTGCCAGCTCACTGCTGCCCTGAGATACCTCAGGTTTGGTCAAGGCTGAGGCAGGAGAAAAATGCCAAAACAATTGATAATTCTAGCTGGAAAGATGTTTTATAACTTCCCTGCACCTGTGAAAAAATAAAATAAAAATGAAGTCATACATAGAAAAGCTGCAAAAGCAGGGAAGAATGCAATTCAGCAGCATCCTTGTTAGTACACTCAGCACTGTAGCCTGGGATCATTTCTCTGGGGAGGGAAGCAGTTTTCATCCTCTGAGCTACTGTCCTATAAAATACTCATTACCATCATTGCATGGAAGTTTGTATCCAAGGCTAAAGTTCAGCCAGCGATGTCTGGCAAAATTGCAGCACTTTTTAAACAGCAAGGATGCCAACTCCAACACTTTTTACTTAAATGTTTTTATGTTGTATCATAGCAATCCTTGCTACCAGAGAACTCCAAGCACAGACCCAATTTATACACATGCATATGTATGTATATGTGTGTTTAGTTATGCATGCTCCCCCTAGGCATTTGGGCTGGGAACCAGCCACATAATGGCCTCTTGGCAGCAGGCAGTGCAAGGACCTGGGCGTGCAGGGTGGCTCAAACATGACCTGCAGCCTGAGAAGGCCTCTCCTCTAGTGCATTTTTTACAGCTTCTGAAATCTTTACCACAATCTCTTTCTTGTGTTACTCTGCACCCATAGAAGCTTTAATTAGCAGGGGATATTGCTGGGTGAAGTGATGCACCAACGCTCTCCTCAATGAGGTGTCAGCCAGGATGCGCCTTCCCCTGGTGTGCCTCTGGCAAGCCCACGCCTGGGGAGAGCATGTCTCCCCAGCGAAGAAGGGCCTCTGTTGGCCCTCAGCAGACCTGCCTTATCGCAGGTGGGTGCTCTGGTACTTCTGAGCTGGACTTCTCCTCCACAAGAGAGGCTCTGTTTAGAACATCAGGAGCTCCCGTGAGAAGAGCTGGACTAACAGAGATACCACTCTTCTCTCTCTTCCTTGGAAACAGTCTTTCTGCTTTTCCTGGACCCTAACTAGATCTTGCAGCATTTTCTTTTCATTTCAAAGCCCTTTGTAGTGCCGAGGCCTGTGACTTCTGACCCTGCAATCTTCTGCCATGGAAGCGCATAATCTAGCCCAAAGTCTAAGTCATGAAAGGAGAGGAAGGCAATGATTGTTTTCCCTAAAACTGGGTCACACATTTTCACCCTACCGTGCATGCCTGTGGGATATCAGACTTTAATTTATTAAGTTTTTACATGCACGTGGTCAAATTCTATCCCGCTAACACCATTCACCTGAAAGCAATGTCACTGAACCCCTGGCTCAGGGCTGGAAGCTGGCATTTAGACCATAAGCCGGCGATATGTTTCACAGTACTAAATGACTTGTGTAACCCGGTGATGCAACAAATGACATTTTAATCTACAGGCAACCAGAGCCCCAAATGCCCCCCCGTTCAAGCAAGTTTTATGTTGTTGTGCTGTTACATCTTCAGGGGAGCCGCTCCTGGGTTATGTCTGTGGAAATGAGACACGACAAAACAGCACTGCTCCCACGGGTGGGCTTTGGGTTACACACCCTTTCTCCTGCACTGAATCTTTGCAGCCTTCACTTGAGCTGTCCCTGTGGTTCAATATATAAAAAATGCCCTTTCAGTCTGGTATCTACTTTTCTTCAAGTAAATCCACAGAATGGCCCTGAGTCGGATGTTAGACAGTGCCAAATATCTCAATGCATTGCAACGTGGGGAAACAGGCCCAAGGTGTTCAGTAACTAACAGATGACTGTATTCATTCGTGTGAACACACCTTTGCTCTTTGGGCTGTCAGGTTTGTGGGCAGATCGATGCACTCAGTGAAGTGATAGCTTTTACAAACACGACCATAAATTTTCAACCTCTTACCATCTGGCAATATTATTTGCTGGCGGGAGGCGGGGAGGACTTTGGCATAAACCAAATCCATCCAGTCTAACATAATAATTTCATTTTGGTTATATCTTAATCCCACCTTCCTGTTTTTTGCACGGCTTTGAAACACTTGTATGGTTATATAACATCGGTTTCTGCCAGCCTGTTTATAATTATCTCTAGTGCTCAGATCAAAGAGCACTATCTGCCCTTGGTTCTTCTGCGATATTACAGTGCGGGGAAAATAACGGCAAACCCAAACTAGGAACATCCCGTCGCCTTGTTAGCTGTGTGGCAGGAGGCGAAGTGGGGAGGAGGCAGGAGCAGTCCCAGGGCTGCATCCCTCTCCCTGCCGATGGCTCAGGAAATCACATTCCAGCCGGTCGACCAGGGTCCCGAGGGCTGGTCGCATGTGCATGCACGACAGGAGGTAATACAGTATTGTACAAGATTAATAAAAGAAGGAAATCAAATAGCCCTTTTCGGAAGGCCCCTCCAAGTGCTAGAAACCTGTATCAGTTATTTCATCTCAGAGTAATTAAAAAATATCCATCTTTTAAAACTCGGCATCTGTAGGGGAAGTGGGAGGCCCACTCTCTCAGGATCCAGMGCTAATGTGGAGTCGCCCTCTCCAGAGGAGCATGTCTTAGTGGAGACACCCAGATTTCTGTGGGTGCTGCTGGGGCAGGGAAGAAAGATTTGGTACATGAATTCACCTGGTGACATCCCTTGCTTAATAAAGCTTGTAGAGGACAAAGCAGCTGAGGAGAGACAGTGGTTAAAGTGTCGGAAGCAGCAGAACAAGTAGTAGATGAAAACCCAAACTCTGGAAGAGATGCCCAAGCAGACCCTGGGTAGGTGCCCACTGCCATAGCCCTCGGTGCTGGCTCCTGCCGTGGTGCTCTGCCAACAGGCCAGGCTGCTCTCATACACTCTGCCAAAGACCTGAGAGGATACAYACTCCCTGGGAAACAAAAGAAAAATTTAAGGCAATTGGCAAAATTCTCAGATTATGAAGACTGCTAGGATATAATACAAAAACACTGGAATAAACAGGGATGGAATTGGCATTCCTGCTTCACAAAATGTGCCAGCATTTCTAAGAGTTGTCTGCCTGAACTTTAGCCCTGGTTGCAAACTTCCATATAACTATGGTAATGAGTATTTTTCAGGCCAATAACAATAGCTCTTGGGATAAAGAGGAGTATTTCCCCACGCAGTTTATCTTGATCTCCGGTGCAGCATTGGGTATGTTTTTGTAGGAATGTAGCAACGTGTTAGCTTTCTAACCTCAAACTCTACATATACATCACTGCACAAGGTTTGTTTGCACATGTTTTTTTTTTACTTGCATGCTTAATTGCTTAATGATTTATGGCTGTCATTAAACACTGTTGCTCTGGATTTGAGAGGCTCCAGGAGCAAATGGAAGTGACTTGGAATGGCTCCATCACTTTGCCTGGTGAGGAACAGAGAGATTCAGAGGCATAGGCGCTCCTCCACATCCTTATCTTCTGCCCATGGGTGTCTACAGAGCCTGTGCTCCATCAGAGCAGGACAAGTGAGCGAGGACACACAGGACTGAGCTAGCTCCTGCTTCATCACATCTGACAAACTCGGCCTTTTCCCCAAGCAAGGCAGGGCATCCCTGTCCCCCTCACAGGACTCCTGCACGTTCCCACGTTGTTCTCCACAGGCTTGGGAAAGGGGCAGTATGGCGAGCTCTCATGGAGGCTACAGGAGGCTACATTTCATATACAGGAAGAGTTAAGGTTGTTGTGAAAGTGGTATTGCAGAAGGCAAGTTTCAAATTTCCTGGTGTTGGGAGGTTTAAGTCAATATACTTCAAGTCTTCAAGCACTGGCTTCACGTTCTGGAAAGTATCAGTAACCACTAACCTCCTTACCTTATAGCAATTCATTTTTCGGATGCTTCGAAGATGTGGCAGCACTGCTGCTTTTCCCATGCAGTCTGATGGCTCCCATCAAATCAGCCATCACATCCCAGTGCCACCTACATGAACTGTGGCAGGGAGAGGGCTGGGGAAATGTCACTGTGGGTACGTGGGGCAGCTGCCTGAAACCTGCGTGTGTGTGCACCTTTCCCTCGCTCACACCTCTCCTTGGCACCAGGTGCCGCTCATGCCAACAGCAAACTTCTGCATGGGGGAGGATTGGTGCGTCCAGAGGGCAACGCTCAGTCCCACAAGCTGCTCTGGGCAGGAGGGAGGGAGGCAAACCAAGGGTAGCCCCAGGGGCGAGCTTGCTCCGGGACAGGCAGCATATGGCTCTACCAGTGCTGCGCCATGCCCACATACACTGCAGGCACGGATGGGCCCCTGTGAGTTTGCTGCTGGGTCAGTGTCCCTCAGCAAGGGGTCTCTGTTGAAATGCTAGATGCCAAGTCTCTTCAAACAGAGGCAGTGAAGCATTTGGACTGTGATAACATGACATACTTGAAGACTGGTGCAAGGTCAGAGAGGCTATTTGTGGAGGGTTTGGTGGTTGTTTTTTTTCCCTGCTATGCACTGCAAAAGTTGTGAGAGTCTGGCAAATGCCGTAAGCAGCTCTCTTTCTGTGATCCACACCCCAGGTACTCTTTGAGAGAAGGACTCCTCATTTCCACCAAACACGCCTGCTGCAGCAAATTACTATTTGGGCTTATTGGCATTGGGCAGGCTGGAGGTTTTAGAGCAATTTGGATATGAAAAGCAGCTGCAGATGTGCGTGGGGCAGGCAGTATCTACAGAACATGCTGTGTCAAGTGACCCCAAACTAAATTTATCCTCTGGCCTTGCTAAGGCATAGCAACTTTCAGAACAGTTCAAGCATGTATGTGGGTTTCAGAGCCCATTGAAACATTGGCTTTGAGAACGACAGCTTTGCTGTCAGGGCCAAAGTATGACAAGAAGCCCTTGCAGCTTGCAGGTGGAAAGTTAGCAATGCTGCAATTCATATCCCCAGAGCTGCCAGCAGCCCCCAGCTGTCCATAAACCATGTCCTGCTGTGCATGCAACCCTAATTTCCTTTACCTTGTCACCTTAACCCAGAGAGATCCAATCTGTACTCCCATTATTTTTTGTAGTATTACCTCCCTAAGGGTCCTTGGGTGTCAACCACCATACCATACCAAACACCATACTCCAAGTCGATGACCTGATAACATCTTGGAGAGGATCAGAGCTACAGTGCGATATCCAGATGTGTGCAACCAGTAAATGAAGTACTGTAACAGCAGTAACATTTGGATGGCATATGACTTTTTTAAGAAGGAGTTGCATCTTAGGAGTTCTTTGCTCAAATTACCTCAAATTTGGCCTCTAATCCAAACTTGGAGAGCAAGTTTCAAGGGAATTGTGCTATTCAGATGAATTATTTGGGTATGTCCGCATTGCACAATGCAATGTACTGCAGAGCTCCTCAGTCTAACACTGGATGAGCTGGCTTCCAAACCAGAAAAAGCACAGCTGCCTGTCGTAGTTTAACCCTGGCAGCACCTAAACACCACGCAGCCGCTCGCTCACCCCCCGCTCCGGTGGGATGGGGGAGAGAACCGGGAGGGCACGAGTAGGAAAACTCGCGGGTTGAGATAAAAAGTTTAATAATTGAAATAAAACAAAGTAGAACAGTAATAGTAACAGTGATAACAACAGCAACAACAACAATAYACAAAGCAGGCGATGCACAATGCAATTGCTCACCACCCGCCGAACCGAACGAGAGCCCGGGACCCAGGACCCACCCCACACACCCTAAGCTTTTATACTGAGCATGACGTYAMATGGTATGGAATACCCCATTGGCCAGCTGGGTCAACCGCCCTGGCTGTGCTCCCCCCGCCAGCTTCCCATGCACCTGGCAGGGCATGGGAGGCCGAAAAGTGCCCGGTGCAAGCACCACYCAGCASCACMCAAAACATCAATGGGCCATCAACGCTCCTRTTATACCAAACCCAAAACACAGCACACCCCCMCCAGCTACTGGGAAGAAAGTTAACTCTGTCCCAGCCGGAACCAGGACACTGCCCCAAACGTGAGAGATGCTGCCAATATTCAAACTTATCTCCATACACACTGTGTCATTGACATGAAGGTTCAGTCGGAGCTTGCTCAGGACCTAGCGAGGCACCACACCACCCTGTACAGACATGCCTTCAGAATACAGACAATACCATGAAATAGTATGCTAACCTCATTTTTAGCCTGACTTCCTAAGGAAACTAAACTTCTGTAACAACAGTGTTTATGTCTGTCAATCCCACATCCCTCTCAAAAGTTTTTGAACCTGTTTGCTTCCTCGCCAGTTAAATTGGATAGAGATGGAGGCAACGTGTAATGGCATTAGGTGGCAACATAAAAGGAAGGAAACCCAAATGAATATTGCTGGTGAGAGAAGGGCTGCAGTGTGAGCTCACCTCCAGTGCTGGAGAGCAGGAAGGGTGCATGGGAGAAAGACCCAGAAAACCAGGCTGGCAGTGCACCAGGACGGCTCGGGACGGAGAGTGTGAACACCAGCCCTGGAGAGCAGAAGTGGGGAGCTTTGAGCAAACCCTCCTCCCACACACGTTTCAGCATCCAATAGCACCACTTAAGATAACAACATTAAAAGGCAGGGGCTTTTCACTACTTATCTTGAAAAACAGTTGTATTTTTCACATTGCTTTCACACGGTGCAGCAAAGTTGGGAGAGTCCTGTTCCCCAGCCACCGTCACAGGCTGCTTGGTGTCTCTGGTCCTCATGCTGCAGCAGCTGGGCCTCTGCTCTGTGGGGACCTGAACTTGTGCACAAACCTTAAACAAAACAAACAAAATTCAGGGGCTGAGGAAGGAGGAATGCCAATTTTCTAAAATCATGCATGCCTTGATAGAGAAGACAGGGTTTAGCGTGGATGATTTATGAGTGCTTGGGCCACTCCTGCCAGGCTGGGACAGGATTTCTGCACCAGAGCAGGAAAGGCTGGTTTGTCTCTGGCAGCTGCTTCAGAAAAAGTCCAGAGAAATTCCTACTGGCCATTTCTAACAGCCTCCTAGCAAGGGAGAGACCAGGGGCACGGGGAAGCAGGGCCGGCCTGTCACAAGCCAGCATGGGTCTGGTGAGACTCATTAGCCTGGCTTCAGCACCTCTCCAATGGTGTGATTGCAGCTCAGTTCAGAGGCACTCCTCTGCAGCTGCAAACAGGCACCCTCAGGCTCCAGAAAGATGGATAGAGAAAAACAGGAGTGTAATTTATGCCACACCTTCTTATCTCCTCTTATTGCCACCAGGATGCAAATTAGTCATAGCTTTAGTAAGTGATTACATAAGCATCATATTATTTTTGTTCATATTTCCCCAAAGAAATCAGCAAATTGTCAGAACAACTTGGACTCGCTGATTTATTTTCCAGGCATCATGGACTATTGGCAACTGGGGTGAAGTCATTTATCATTTCACAACGAACATAATCTGGTTAACAAACCAAATTTCTTCCACAAGAAAGAAGCAACAGTAAGCGAATAGGTAGTGACAATCAAAAGCCACAAGAGGGTTTGGAGGAGAAAGCAAATTTGGTTCAGTCCATTGTTTTTTGTGTTGCATTCTCTAGAGCTGCCTGAAGATTCATTTGCTCCTATCCAGAATATTCTGTTATGCAAAGCAGTATTCAAAGACAGAGGGAGAGACTACACATTCACAGATGCAAAAAGTCTGAAGGGAGTTCAGTATACAAATGTCCAAACCCTTCAATCCTGTGAGCTTTCAATAGCCCCAGAAGACCCATCAGGGTGCACACCTCCCACAGACTGCCGCCTCGTGCGACTCGTGCTGGATAATACGTGCACGACTGTTGCACTGGCAGGAAAAATAGGTTTGATGAGAAAATTTGCTGCTGCATCCATTTTCTGAGTGCAACAATAGGACAGAGGGAAGGAGCTCTTGGARGGCGTGTGAAATCCCCTTAGCACAGCTTAGAATGACTTGAAGTATGCCAGTGAAGTAGATCCATGGGGCCTTTGGCCAGCCCTGGCTCCGCTCGTCCTCATTGCTAAGTGCCCTCCTGGGAAGAAATAGCTCCTTGAATTCCTGTCTGAGCTGAGGCAGGACCTGCCTGACGCCTCTTCAAACACTGGGCTTTTGCTGGCTGCAAACCTGGGACCCAGAGCTCATAGAAGGCCAACGCTTGTAACGCCTGTCTTAAACCTGGGAGCAGGAACAGGGCTCATTCTGTAAATAAAGTGAAATTCTTTTACCTTCCCAAGGAATATTCTCAGCCATGAGCACTCTGGCTGGGGACAGGCTGATAAATACCAGGAATCTCAAACTGACAGTTTTATTATTTGTTTCTTGCAGCAGACAGCCTAACACGCAGAGGGGACGAAAGACGACACCTGAGCATAGGGCTGCCAAAGGTCTCCAGCACACAGCCCTTCGCCTGTAAGCACTAAGCAAATACAGACCCACACAAGCTCCTCCATCTCCCCTGCAAAATTTGTCACCCTCGGGCTGAATGATGCCACCTTGCAGTTCCCCCGTGGGGACAACCAGCTGCAACAAACCTGACAAGGTCCCTGCACAGGACACAGCAGAGTGCACAGTAGCCCTGCTGCTGAAATACCCTTTACCACGGGGTCCGTGGCGAGGAGGGCAGCAGGAACCTGGCAGCCATCGGCTTCCCCTGCCCGTCCTCAAGGAGATGTTGGTCCAGCGGATTTCACCAGGGGTGCCCAGCCCTTCCCAGCGGCTTCCCCCCATTAGCTCTTTGGGCTTCCAGCAAAGCCCCTGCAACCTCACACCCTCAGGCGAGAGTTCTCCAACTGGGGGCACTGKGACAGAGCAGGACAGAACAGACTATGCTAAAAAATATGAGGAATGTATCTTTCCCAAAGTTTGACGCCTGGGGAGTGCCCGAGGAGAATCAGGCATCTAAAAAACATAGCTAAACAACTAGCAAGAGTATGCCTTGCATCCTACCAGTCCCAGCAACCTTTTTTGACTGCTGGTCACCCTCTCCCTCCACACAGGGCTGTCCCCAGGCTTTCTCTTGAGGTGACACAATCATTACAAAATAAAAGAAAAAAGGTTGTGTAAAAAAAGCCCTTTCAAACCAAACAACTGGAGGAAAATGTGCTTCTCTGCTATTCAGTGGCCAAACAGAGCACTTGCTTAGAGCCAGAGAAACTGTGGCCAGGTCCCTCCTCAGCTTGATGGGGTTCACCCCAAAAGCTCCCTGCAAAGCTTCCTCCCACACCAGTGTGTTCAGGAAAGCCATGGCTTCTTCCCCCTACAGCCCTTCTGCTTTGGGTCAACACGTATTTGCCGGATTAGAGAGAGAGAGGACAGCATTCATGCCCATGCCATCTCCCCCTCCTTCAATGCTATCCCAAAAGAGCATCAGAAGAAGAAGATGACGCAGACAAACACCAACACCTACACACACCTGCTAAGACCGTGTCACATAGCACCATGCTGCCTGCGTGCCAGGTCCCTGTCCTCCCAGGCGCAGTTTCCAGCAGGAGTGCCCTGAGCCCTCCCTTCTTTCGGCGTGCCACTAGCAAGTGCTGGGTGTGACGGGGGCAGCTGTGCTTTCCCCCATGCTCGCTGCGGGGCATCATCCCGTGGGTGCCTGCTGCACCAAGCCCTGTGGGGAGGGGTGTGGTGAGGTGGGCGCCACACCGTCCGGGCTGGGGCAGAGCCACCCATGGCAGAGGACAACCCGGTGCCAAGGAACAGGAAATGCTGGAAACCCCACATGACCCTGGGCTCCAGGCAGCCCTCCAGCTCAGAGGAGGGTTTGTGCATTGAAATGTCAGACCTGGGAGCTGCCTGTGGCAGCCAGGAGCTTCATCCTTCTTCAGGTGAGGCGACCATTCACTGCAGACTTATTGGAGACTGTGACATTTCTTACAAGCTGTCTCATGGCCATCAGCTGTAGGCACCACCATCACTGCTAGTCTGAGCTGCATGTGATCCACGTACAGGATTTCAGGTACTAAACAGCTGTAGATGAGTACAGTAAGGAATATTTCTACACTGGTGAGATGATGAGCATAGCAATCCAGCTAACACTTCTTCTCTTTAACTTTTAATTATTCTACACCCAAGAAGTTACTGCAACAGCCAAAACTGTATTCTATGGAGCTAGAGTGATTTCTACATTACATTAAGAGCCACAGTAGGCCTCCTAGAGCATGCTTGGCCTCTGTCTGTGTTGAACGATTTCAGTCCCACCTCTCCACTCATCTGAGGAGTTTAAATCCTGAGACATTTAAGGCCTAATCCAGCAAAGCGTTTTGGCATGTGCTTACCCCCTAACAGCACAAAAAGTTCTGCTGGAACCAGTAATAAGAGAAGTCAATTTGAGTTTTAGTTTATTTAGGAGATATTTAGTTGATGTAGTCAGAGAAAGCAACAATTAAAAGAGCTATAAACTTTCACTCTATATATCTAGATTATATTACAGTAACATTAGTATCTATATAGTTCAGCTGCACCAGCCATTTTGCTGCACACGCCTGCAATTCAGAGGTTAGCTACACCTAGGATTCTGCAGGGGCAAGGGGGGGGGGGGTGTGTGTTTAAAAATGCCTGAAGCAATTTCATTAGCATAAGATAGTCTTTTCCACTTTATCATATAAACTGTGGTTGCTATACAGTGAAGCAGCTTAAAAGCAGCTGCTTTTCTTTGATAGATGAATTGTTTCCCTTAAATTATGGAGAGATGATGGACTATATATAAGCACTCTTTAGATTATATTTTTAAAGAGCAGAAGCACAACATATTCTTAAATAACTGCTAACCTCCAGCCAACTGGATTTCTTTGCAATTTTGTACAAACGATGATTTGTTTCCAAGCTGAGATTTGATATACAGAGATCCAGCCCCGAGCACAATTCTGAAGCCAAGCTCAAACTTCCTGAAAATGAAAATTCATTATGAAACGTAAACAAGTCTTTAACCAAGACATGGAGAATAGGAACAAGAGGTGAAATCATTCTGCTGTGATAAGAATAATTTTTCTCTGCAGTTGAATCATTGTTCTAGACTGAGCATGTGAAAAGAATTAGGTTAGCCTTACCTTCCCTGTCTTAGATTTGGACAAGTAATTAAAAGTTAACAGAAGGTAGACTAAAATTAGCTCAAAATGCCACAGCCATATGATAACCCAGAAATAAAAACCATAGGCCTGTTCATTGCGATTTAAATCTAAACCAGAATGGGACTAGACGTAAAATGGTTCCCATTGCATTAGTTGCGGGTCTGTCTGCTCTGCTTGCACACCTGCTGACTGCTTCTCTCCTCTGGAGGAAGCCCTTCCCTGATCTCACCTCTCCAGGATCACAGTTCCCAAATTTTACCCACAGGCTTTCACAGTCCTGCAAAGACTCAGCCCTCTGTCTGGCAAAGGCACTGACCCCATAGCTGCCATGCAGGTGCCAGGCCAGAGTTACCCCCCTTCCCAGCAACTCCGACGAGCGCTGCAGCTCCCAGTTCAGCATGCTGCATCCTGGCTTTGCTCAAGAGACACACCCGGGTGATTCGTTCGGTGGCAAGAGAGTGAGTTGCCTTGTTGGGGCATGCTGAGATGTTGGTTGCAGGAGCCTGCCTCTCTCCACCAGGCACAGCAGGAGCCTAGGCAGGTGCCATCAGCATCTTCCCACAGCCAGGTCACATGTCTGCCTAGATACCTCCAGAGAAAGGGAACGCTGCCTCCAACAGCTTTGACTGCAGGGACAAGACAACTTCCCGTCTTTGACAAAAGCAGGGGGACTCCATGAATGTTGACTTCCAGCTTTGCAGTGGTGACCAGGTGTCGACAGCTTTGTCCTGAAGATGCAGACAGGAAGACTGAAAATGATCCTACTGGCATGGGGAAGTAAGACTCTCTTTGGTGCATATGTGCCCGTGGATGCTTACTTAGACCCCGACTGCAAGTTGGGACAAGTCACAAGCGTGGGGTGGCCTGGAGAGGTGGCCTGCTGCTGCCATCAGCAGTGGGGATGGCACTGTGACAGAGTGTCCTGAGCCAGTGCAGCCCCTGGCAGCAAAAGGGCTTCACCTCCAGGCACCGCCGCAGCCCAGCACTGCCCATCATCTGGTCCACTGGTACCAAGACATGAGCAAGGGAACATCTAACACCTGCTTGCAGCCTGCTATGCCATTTACCAGTCAGTGGCCAAGCAGCCCCCTTCCCACCTACCTTGACATACTTTGGTGGCAAAAAACAGGGTCTAACATGGCTTTTGTTGCTAGCAGGGAAGTGAGCAGCAGTCAGGCAGGAAGGCACGCGTACAGAGCAGACCAGAGCATGCCGGCTGCCTGTGCTTGCTTGTACCCACTCACCCTCCTACAGATGAGCAAGAATAGTACCTGATCACATTGCACATGTGGCTTGCCTTCCCCTGATAAAAGCACTGCAACTTTCGGCACAAATAATGCTTCAAAACTCTTCTTACAGTCCCACAAATGGCAGGCTCGTACTTCCCTGCGTTTGTGAACAGTCTGTTCATTCCTCAACAGCAGCCAACAGGACCGGTGCATACCCAGCAGGGTTCATCTTCAGGGCTGTGAACACGTAACTCAGCTGCCTTTTTGTTAGGTAACCTAGAATTAGGGGTGCCTGTGGGATATTAGAGCAACAGACAATAAGACACCCCCAATTCTGCATTTCCCTTCTAGCCTCAGTCCACTGGGCCCCACATGGGATCCTCAGTCTATGCTGCCTTTCCCTGTGGGGTCCTTTCACATCAGAATCATGACCATACTTTGAAGGAGACACTTCTGGGTACTTGCTACATGCAGCTCTGGTGATGTCAGTTCAGAAACGTGTGGGACTCTAACTCTTAAGCTACAAAAAGAAACCCCACAGCAATCCCATGTTGTATTTTTTACCTGCACGATACAGCACCTTCAGCTTCCCAGAAACCACAGTTTGGGTGTGCAGCTAATGCACTGCTTCCAGCACTTTAAAAAACAGGGCCAAGGAGAAGATATGCAAGTCTCTGGGAGACTTTACAGGGCCCAGGGAGGTAGGAAGAGAGGATGGCTAGACATGCCCTCTGGAGCTGGAAGGGTCATGAAGATGTGTTCAGGAGGTAAAGGACCCACGTAGCACTCAGTACTCATGATCCAGGATCCCATGGAACATGTCGCCATTTATCTGGATGGAAGAGGGATGGACACCTGCCTGAAAGTGTTGCAAAAATAGCCAGTCTTGCCTAATAGTCTCCAGTTCATGCTCTCCTTATTTACCCTCTGTCTCTTCCTTCGTACATGCTCCTCTTGCATGTTCTTAAGAGTCAATATTATCTGTGTACTGCAGAGCTGCAGTCCCAAAACATCCTCCAGCCCTGTGAAGAGGCTTCTCCCTGGGCATGGCAAGCAGTGCTTGGCAGGCCTCTGCAGGTGCACRAAACCCGGTTGCACTTGTATCTTCCTCTTCAGCTTGCCTTTCTGGCAGCCAAACAATTTCACCCACTCGCAGGCACATGGAGGCATAAAGACAGGATGATCCTGACCCAGATCTTGTGGTTGCTTCAGAGTAGCCAGAGTGTTGGCACCTCTGCAATGCTGTGGCCGCTGAGGATTTCGTACGCCATTGCTGTAGAGGGTTTTGACCTTCATAGAATCATAGAATCATAGAATAGTTTGGGTTGAAAGGAACCTTTAAAGCTCATCGAGTCCAACCCCCCTGCCATGGGCAGGGACATCTTCAACTAGATCAGGTTGCTCAGAGCCCTGTCCAACCTGATCTTGAATGTTTCCAGGCATGGGGCATCTACCACCTCTCTGGGCAACCTGTTCCAGTGTTTCACCACCCTCAGCGCAAAAAATTTCTTCCTTCTATCTAGTCTGAATCTACCCTCTTTTAGTTTAAAACCATTACCCTTTGTCCTATCGCAACAGGCGCTGCTATAAAAGTCTGTCCCCATCTATTTTATAAGCCCCCTTTAAGTAYTGAAAGGCYRCAATAAGGTCTCCCCAGAGCCTTCTCTTCTCCAGGCTGAACAACCCCAACTCTCTCAGCCTTTCCTCACAGGAGAGGCGTTCCATCCCCCTGATCGTTTTCGTGGCCCTCCTCTGGACCTGCTCCAACAGGTCCATGTCTTTCTTGTGCTGAGGACTCCAGAGCTGGACGCAGTACTCCAGGTGGGGTCTCACGAGAGCAGAGTAGAGGGGCAGAATCACCTCCCTCGACCTGCTGGCCACGCTTCTTTGGATGCAGCCCAGGATACGGCTGGCCGCCTGGGCTCCGAGCGCACATTGCCGGCTCATGTCCAGCTTTTCATCCACCAGTACCTCCAAGCCCTTCTCGGCAGGGCTGCTCTCAATCCCTTCACTGCCCAGCCTGTATTGATACTGGGAGTTGCCCCGACCCAGGTGTAGGACCTTGCACTTGGCCTTGTTGAACCTCGTGACGTTCACACGGGCCCACTTCTTCAGCTTGTCCAGGTCCCTCTGGATGGCATCCCAGCCCTCAGGTGTGTCAACCGCACCACTCAGCTTGGTGTCATCTGCAAACTTGCTGAGGGTTCTCTCAATCCCTCTGTCTATGCCATTGATGAAGATGTTAAACAGTACTGGTCCCAATACGGACCCCTGAGGGACACCACTTGTCACCGATCTCCATCTGGACATTGAGCCATTGACCACTACCCTCTGGATGCAACCATCCAACCAATTCTTCACCCACCGGACAGTCCACTCACCAAATCCATACCCCTCCAATTTAGAGAGAAGGATGTTGTGGGGGACCGTGTCAAAGGCCTTACAGAGGTCCAGATAGATAACATCTGTAGCTCTTCCCATGTCCACTGATGTAGTCACTCCATCATAGAAGGCCACTAGGTTGGTCAGGCAGGACTTGCCCTTGGTGAAGCCATGCTGGCTGTCTCGAATCACCTCCCTGTCCTCCATGTGCCTTAGCATCACTTCCAGGAGGATCTGTTACATGATCTTCCCAGGCACAGAGGTAAGACTGACTGGCCTGTAGTTCCCCAGGTCTTCCTTTTTTCCCTTTTTAACAGTGGGGGTTATGTTTCCCCTTTTCCAGTCACTAGGAACTTCACCGGACTGCCACAACTTCTCAAATACGATGCATAGTGGCTTAGCAACTTCATCCGCCAGTTCCTTCAGGACCCGCGGATGGATCTCATCAGGTCCCATGGACTTGTGCACCTTCAGGCTCCTTAGATGGTCTCAAACCTGATCTTCTCCTACAGTGGGCGGTTCTTGATTCTCCCAGTCCCTGCCTTCACCTTCTGCAGCTTGGGCGGTGAAGCTTGAGCACTTGCCAGTGAAGACTGAGGCAAAAAAGTCATTGAGTACCTCAGCCTTCTCCATATCCTGGGTAACCAGGTCTCCTGTTTCCTTCCAGAGAGGGCCCACATTTTCCCTAGTCTTCCTTTTATTCCCGATGTACCTACAGAAGCTTTTCTTGTTGCCCTTGATGTCCCTGGCCAGATTTAATTCTATCAGGGCTTTAGCTTTCCTAACCTGATCCCTGGCTGCTCAGACAATTTCTCTGTATTCCTCCCAGGCTACCTGTCCTTGCTTCCACCCCCTGTAGGCTTTCTTTTTGTGTTTGAGTGTGTCCAGGAGCTCCTTGTTCATCCATGCAGGCCTCCTGGCATTTTTGCCTGACTTCCTCTTTGTTGGGATGCATCGCTCCTGAGCTTGGAGGAGGCAATCCTTGAAAATTAACCAGCTTTCTTGGGCCCCTCTTCCCTGCAAGGCTTTATCCATGGTACTTTACCAAGCAGATCCCTGAAGAGGCCAAAGTCTGCTCTCCTAAAGTCCAGGGTAGTGAGCTTGCTGTGCRCCCTCCTCAGTGCCGTAAGGATCTTGAACTCCACCATTGCATGGTCACTGCAGCCAAGGCTGCCCTTGAGYTTCACATTCCCCACCAGCCCCTCCTTGTTGGTGAGAACAAGATCCAGCATAGCACGTCTCCTTGTTGGCTCCTCTATCACTTGGAGAAGGAAGTTATCACCAATGCATTCCAGGAACCTCCCAGATTGCTTATGCCCTGCTGTGTTGTCCCTCCAACAGATACCGGGGTGGTTGAAGTCCCCCATGAGGACCTTCCTTTTGTTCCATTTTGTTTGATTTATTTGCTTTCTTGCCCAATGGTTAAACACTTTCCTTTCATGACTTGCTGCACATTTTTAGTTCAAAACCTGAAAAATGGTACGTTTGCTACACTGAGGGAAAGAACGAAGCACTGGGATAATCTTGCCACTTACTGCCCCAGTATATCTGAGGAGTGTCAACTACTTAAACACATCTGCAGCTTGCTGATTGTCTGAAAACCATGCAGCTTGGCCAAATATCCATTTTACAGCTCTGTATGCCTCCTGGGCAACAGCCCCTTCTGCTGATTTGCTAACTGTGAGCTGGTTGGTGGGAAAGCACAGGCACTATAAGGAGCTGCATGCTCTAGTCCATGTCTTCTCCATGTTCAATGCAGAAATGGGGTTAGATCAACACATTTGTCCAAGGATTTTCTGATCCTCCTTCAGTGCACAATCATCTCCTCTGTCTTTCTCATGGACCCAGAATGGTGCTGGCAGTGCAGAGGAACCAGGTTCCCCAGCACGGCATCATCTTTGCTCTGTGGCAGAGCTGGGTCCTGCTCTGCCTGGCTTCTATGCAGGCCAGGCAAGCTAAATTGATGGGCATCACCATTGCACCCAATCTGCTGCAGTGCATGCAGCTGAGGTTCAAAATGTATCCGTGAATCTCACAGCAGGAGGCACGTTCAAACGCAGTACCTCTTATTGTCTCGTGTAGTATTGGTGTTTGCATGCTAGTAAACGTCCATGCTACTGGACTGATCACTCTGACTTTTTGGAAACCCCTTGTGGGTTAGCACTGGAAAGAGGAGGCCCACGTTTCCAGCTCAGCTTTAGTCCCTCAGTATCTTGGTGTCCCACAACGCCCTGACAGAGGCCTGCCATGGGTTTGGAGTTCACAGACCACATGAATTCCTGGTATGAGTTTGCCTGGAAGAAGACAATGCTACCAATTTCTGTGTTAGCACTTCATTCATTTAAAATTTAGAACATATCTTTGTGGAGGATCATATTTGCTGATTGTCTGTTTTATACCTGTGGAGATTTGGGACTTTGTTTTTATTTACACAGAAGCTGCTTGTGATAAACTAAGAAATGCCTGTATTATCTTGTGGGAGATGGAGCATGTTGAAGCATGTCTGATTCTGATGCTTATGTGCTGTGGATCAAAAATCACTGCTAACAGAACCGAGCAGGAAAGGTTGTACATGAGCCCAGGTAAGGAGCATCCATAGTAGACACCAAGAAGCAAGATTATAGCTTTGAAGAGAAAACTCCTCCACCCCAAGCTCCCATGACATGGCTGGTTCACCAACAGCGAGGAGAGAGAGATAAAAGAAAAGTGAAAAATATCACAGACCTGCATGTGTAGAAAGGGAGGAGGACTGACCGCACTGGGAGAGGCTGTCCAGAGGGTGCTGGCCAAAATGGGCAGGTTGGTGAAGGAGGACACGGCTCGCAGAGGCATGTGCTGCAGGCTGCCAGGGCTGCTCCTCCAGGCTGGCGATGGGGCTGGTCAGGAGCTACGGATACCTGAGGTGCTCAGTGCTAGGGCCCGGCTCTGGAGCAGAGGCTACATTCGGGCTACCGGCTGAGGTGTCATGGGGCCATCACATGAGCATCTGACCCTCAAACCCGAGAATATCTCCCACCTCCCACGTCAGATAACTACTCGTACCTCAGCTGAGTGGTTTAAAGAGGCTCCTCTGTGACATTTACATGGGTGCTTCTAGGAAGTCCTCTTCAGGCTAGCAGTGCAAAGGGGCTGGTGTCCTGTACACACTGGCAGCAGATCAGAGCTGCTCAGTGCCCTCTGCACTGCACTGCTCTTTGTTCCAACCAGCATGAGGGGACGACTATCTCCGAGGCACTATCAGTGGTGTAAGCAATAATTCAGGGTGTTTAAAAGATCACTTTTCAGATTCCTTAGTAAGACTGAGCCCCTGGATATATAAGACCTGCGGTAAGCTTGGCCGCTCTCTGCTACGTCCCTGTGCAGATGAACAGACACATGTAAATACCTGCTGGGGTATTGCAAAGGCAGAAACCATCACGCAGAGCAGCACATTGCCTCGATGTGCCTCAGTTCCCAAAGCTTGTGCCCTGTTTTCCAGTGTGTGGAAACCATGGGGTAGGCTGGGAAGGGGAAGAGAAGGAAGTCTGCATATGATGGGATACCCGGGGCACACACCTGGACCCCAAACCTGGGACATGCTCTCACATGCTGGTGTAAAGACCTAGAAATCCATAATATCCAGCAAATTTAGTAGGTAGCAATTTCCCACTTGGCAAGTGCTACGTAATAGAGAAATGATGGTTAATGTATTCCCCTGTCAGATCCTCTACATGTCATGGGGAAGGGGTCTGTAGGGGAGCTTGGACTATAAGAGGGAGGGTTTGGGTGTCTCTGCTCCACTGGGTCCTGAGATACAAGGAAAATTAGCCATGCTCCCCACCAAAATGCCAGGTCTGACCCAGAGCCTGGTCCAACCCAGAGGTGCCCAGCGAGTGCTGCAGCCCCCGGCAGGGTCCCGCTGCCCAAAGCCAGAGCTCAGTCAGTATGCTCAGCTGGTGCTAGCACAGCATGGACTCTGTGGCTACTTTGGCTGTTTGAAAGAGTGTGAGAAAAAGCCATTGTTTGCAAATGACCCCATCACTTCTGCTGGCTGGCATGTGGGGTAATACTGAACAGCAGCATGGGCGCTCACGTAGGAAATACAGTTCATGGCACGTTGTCGCTGATGGGCTTTGGCCCAGGGTAGGGGCAGTGCAGCAAAGTCACCCCCACCGACCACAGTGGGAGAGAGGAGAGGGGCTAGGGCTGTCTAGAAGAGGTTAAAAGGGAGGGGGACATGAGCCGATGTGGCTAAAGGTCTCCCATCTCTCACCCCACTCTTCATCACTTCAGGCTTCACCCTCAGTAGGAACTAAGCCAAAAGTCAGCCCACACTGCCACAATGCTGTGGTTCTCTACCTCTAACATCTACATGGATATCCCTTTCTGAAATGCAAATTACATGGCTCTTAAAGCAAGTTCTTTGATTTTCTTAAGTGCATTTAGTGCATGGCTCTTAAATTGTAGACTTCTGCACTTGCAAATAACTTTCAACACAATTACTGGGTGCAAATGAGGATATAGTCTGCAAATGATCAATCACTTGATTGCAGCAAATCACACTGGTAGATGTCTGTGTAGTCTCATTTGAATCCACAAGGAGTTGCAGGTCCAATTATTGGACATATTAAAATTATAACATGCAAAACAGGAAGCAAAGTAAAGGATGCTTAAAAAATTAGAGACAGCATTTTGTGGACAGTAAAGCAAATCTGCTGTCCTCTTCACTCCTACATGTAGGAACTATTACTATAGCTCATTAAGATACTGGCTAATACCTAGATTTCTTTGTCTTTGCACTTCTTCCTCTGTAAATGTGCAAACTAAAAATGTTGCATTGTTATATAAAATTAACTGTAGGTTTTTTCTGGTTTTAATGCAATTGTGGTTGCCTCTAAAGATACTGATATTTATTAGACTATGACTATCTCTCAGCTAAAGCTCTTCCTTTGTAATGCTCCTTCAGCACATCATATCCTCAAGTACTTACACAAAACCACAAGTTAAGGATGAAGCACTGTATGTCTCAACTTGCAGATACATACTTACCTTACGCAAACTAGCACTGAGCCAAAGAGCCCTTAAAAACTCTCTCAAGAAATGTCACTTTTTATTCATTGCCAGATCAATAATGTCTCAAGTGCAATCATTTTCCCAAAAAAGTTATGTGTTTCTTTGATAAATACCTTTTGCTCAGTAGATTGCTCTAATAGTGAATATGCAAGAAACAAAGCACCATTGCCAATGTCCTGAGCTGAAGCGTGAGTGAGACTTCACAGTTACGGGCCTTACAGAATGATCTTTTTTGGAAGAACCTGGTTGTCTCGGTGCCGTGTCTTTTTGACTGTTTGTGCTGGAGTGTCTTGGCTGTATGAAGAGTTCTCTGTTTCTTTTAAAAACCACAGTAGCACACAGGAGAATCAAATCCTCCCAGTGAGGAATGGCTTATGAAAGGATAGCAATTACTTCTTTCCAAAACATTTTTTTGGGAAAAAAGCCACAAGGTCAGAAGTTTACCTCCGAGTACAGTTTTTTGGCCAAGGACAGCGCAGATTTGACCCACAGGGATTATCACATTATGCGGTGTGTTGGTGCCAAGCCCCGGAAGAATGCCACACCAGTCTGACTCCTACCCGCGGTGCTGCAGGCAGAGCTGAGCCCTCTGCACAGAGGAAGAAACTGGCGTGCTCAGGAACACGCTGTTCAGCATCATCCCCACAGCAGGAGTTCACAGAGGCCTCAGAGGCTCTTAGACATAGCTATTAGGAGGTATTTACAGAAATGAGGTGTAAGCGTGTCACTGAGACTCCTGTTCAGGTACTGGCTCTCTGTAAACAGCTGCCTAGGAGAGACCTTGTCATACTGCAGCCATAGTAACTAGCACACAGAAAGCCCCAAGTCCAGCCATGGAAATCTTTGTTTACTGATTGCAAAGAACAGGAGGGACACGCAGTCACTCTGAACATCCCTCTGCCCTTTGAACAACCATGCCGACTACAGTGTGAGACAGAGGTGAGCAAATAACATTTCATTTCTTTCCCATCAGTTAAACTAACCAAGGACCCTAAGCAGTGTAGCAGCACATGCTGCCTCAATTCCAGTGAGCAAGTGAGCAGCATCCCTGATCGCTTACCAGCCCAGCTTCCCCAACAATGCTGCCCTCTCAAATGATTTTCTGCAAGGAATTCTTCTCCAGAAAACTTACCATTAAAAGAAAAGACAGCATGTGGGTGTAGCCAATCATTTGGAAGATATTTGTAACTCTCCTGCTAAAGGCTTGTGCTGTTGGACTCAAGACATTAAGCAATCATAGCTCTAGAGATTGAGTAGAAAGATGGTAATAATGCACCTCTGCCAATGTTTTATGTTTTTGTAATTGGGGGAAGATGTGAGGTAGCAAAATGAATTTGTTTCACACTTGCCTTGGGCTTCCATATGTGCCTAAGGATTTTCCTTGTTCTGGATAATGCAGCCATTCCCAAATGAATGGAGCTTCTGTTCTACACTGAGGTGTTCACTCTCTCTCTCCCTCTCCCTCCATGTATGTGTATTTGTTAAATACACAGTCACATTGTCATATCATCCCTTTCCGGTACTCTGCTGTGACACTCCAGCTGGTACTCTGACCTCAGAAATCAGAAGCAACTTCCTGAGATGGTCTCATCTGCTCTGAGCATGCCATCCTTCATCCCAGGCTCTTGCACTTCATCTAAACAGGCAATGATCAACAGCTTGGCAGGTCAGTATTTTGATTAAATGGTCTTCAGCCCTCTGAATCCTGATGCTTAATGACCATTCTTTGGCAACCTCTGTCTTCAGTGCAAAAGAGACTGCATTTTTATATCAGGATAGCTAACTCATAATAAAATGTGATCCATTAGCCATTTTCCTATTATAGCTAGTCCAACAAAAACTAAGAGCATGCACGAATTTGCGATGAACTTTTACAGTAAGAACATGGTACAGTGCTGGAAATGGTTGCCCAGAGACACTCTTGAACCTCCATCCTCATAGGTTTTCAGGGCTCAGCTAGACAAAGTCATGGCTGAGCTGCTCTAGCGTTGGACGATACTCCAATTTTGAGCAGGAGTTTTAACTGGGTGATCTCCAGAGATTCCTTCCAAGCAATATTTCTAAGCTCCTATGAATTTTTGTGTATAGAAAAGTAAAAACTACATGTACATTGTCTCTAGAAATCTCTGTTATTTATCTTGACATAAACCCCAAAACATTTATTTTCAGTGTAGATAAACTTGGGCAAGAATGATCAGCCATGTTAAAAGTGGTGGCAGCAGCTGTTCTGTTAACACTGAATGAATAATTGCACCATCTTTGTAATCCTGTTCTATCTATGGAGATATTTGATTGTTTTCTAATGACTTTTTAATCAGCTTATGTGAAATAAATTATAAGCAGGAAACCTCAATAGGAACCTCTGCAATAAAGCAGGAAGAGATGCATGTCTGCATCTAGGTTTTGCAAAGGAATTTAGCTTGATTTATTGGATGTGATTTCCACTACCTCATGCCTTGCACAAGCATGTGCAAAGTGGGGGCAAAGGAAGTGTAAAATCTGGCCATTCCCATTCAGAGCCACCCAGGGCTGAACACAGCATCCATCCGCATCAGCCATGGGAAGGCACAGTCTTCCCCAAAGCAGCATGTCTTCCCACGCCTGCCCCATGCCAGGCTGACGTGCAGGGCTGCTCTGTCTGGAGGGAAGGGCTGCCATACAAAGACAGTAGCCAAGGACACTTTTTCTGATTTCTCAAAAAAAGTACAGATAAATCATCTCGGGCTGCTCAGGCATGAACTTATCCATGTCTACAGCTGAAACTATTATTGGAGATTAGATGCTGAGAAAAATCCCAAATGAAGGACACTTGAAAAGTGTAGGGGATTGGAAAATAATTTGCAAAAAAAATCCTCCCAGGTAGGCTTTATAAATCCCAGAACAACCAAAATACTTCTTATTGCTACAATTCCATATAGCATTAAGTGCCCATGTTACTTTCTGTCTGCCTGAAGAACGCAGTGTAACTGGAAAAAAATTCTTTGCCACTCAAGAAAAGTAAAAGATCTGTATTGAATTGCTGGTTTTCCTAACTCCACCTCTAAGAATAACATTTACAGTAAAGCACATACAAAGATACTTCCTATAAATATAACACTAAAGACAATATTTAGTCAGTCATTGAGAAATGAACAAAGAATTTTCCACTCATGTTATTGTAGCTGGTAAAGGTTTACATTCTGATTCTTATAAAAGGATTTATATAGTGCTGTAAATTTACAAAGCACTTTCCAAACATAGATAAGACATATTCCCTGTCAAAAACGTCATGGAAGACAAATGCAAGAGGAGATGCAGGAGGAATCCTTATAAAGAATTAGGGACTACAGAGTCTTGAAAGCGTGTGTTAAGTGGGTATCAGTGCTTTGGAAAACACAGAGCCTGATTCTTCAGCTTCTTGCATCAGCTCATACAGGTACAAATCAATTTTTTGAGGGACCTGACTTCTGCTTGACACCAATAAAAGCAGAAAGATCCTGCTTCTTCCATTCTGGCACCAAAAAATTATTTAGAAATTAACAGCAGGTAGAAATCTGACCACTAGATTTGAACCAGAGAATCAAAACTAGATATGTTCAAAACCAAACCAAAATCTTAAATATCCTGAACCAAAAACCAAAACCCAATTTTATGACAAAGACAATTTCTAAAATGGGCTTTTCCAGAATTAAAAATCAAAACATCATGAAGAGATTCAATCTTGAGTCCAGTTTTGGATCCAGACTTCTGACCTAGTCCAACTATGCTAGAGATTTAGGGCTGCTTTCCATGCTGTCCCATGGTTGATGAGACTTGGGAGCTCAGGGCTGCTCAAAGTCACTGAGCTAGCACAAAACAGTTGCAGCATTCTGCAGAATTAACACTAGAAATGTCTGTTAGAACAACTCTGTTCAAGCTGTATATTTTCTCTCTCCTTACTGGATTTTGCTGCTGTAGCAGTTCTTCTTTGAAACGCTCTATTTCATTTTAGATGAGTCAATGAACTGGTAAAACTCCATTCCACGAAAGCTTGTTTAAAAGTCTCAGCTTTAAAATCTCTGAAATACTGCTGTTAAGCTCTACGATTTATTCCCAGGGCCTGGGCTTGGGCCTTCAGCTGGGAAACCTTTTGTCCAACTCTGTTACTTTAAATATGAAACCCTGCTTGTGCAATCACAGTGTCCTCCCACAACAGGGAAGGAAAAGAAAGTGTTTCAAACAAAGAAGCAAACAAACAAAGACTGAAAGAGAGATTAAGAGGGAAGGAGTGCCCTGAATGTGGCTTTTCTGCATCCAAATCATGATCTGAAAACCACACTTCAGTTTAAAGCAACCTTTGCGCAGCTCTTACTTATTTCCAAATAGGCATCAGCAACTTACGGTGAGGATCACATCCATTTTCTGGTGCATCAATATTTCCTGAGACCCTGAAGGTTAAAATGCAAGTCTGTGCAGTGGATAAAAAAATTATAATAAACATTGTCAGAGCCCTTTCGATAGCTCACTTCCTTTATTAACCTTTCTGTCAGCAGGAGCCCTGGCCAGATTTCAGTAAAGGAAAAGATTCAGAATTTCTCATGGGAAAAATGTTGGCTTTTCTGGCAATATTAAGAGAGAATGTTAATATAATAATAATTCAAATCTGCACATTGGGGCCAAGCTCTTTTACAGCTCTGCAGTGATCTCTGAGCTCCTCAGACCCCACATTTTCAGTTGCGTGAAGCAAACACCTGTGGGGTTTTGGCGCTCTGCCCTCCTGAAGTGTGGAAAGTTGAAGGACTTCCAAGGCGCAAAGCCACAGTCTCATCCTTTCCTTATCACATGCCTCCTTCACACATAATACTTTTCYAGTTCTCCTAACGTTACTGCTGCTTCCTTGATCATCTTTCAAGTCTCCCAACCGAGGAGGATGACAGTGGTGCCACCTGCCTTCCTACCCATTGTGCCTCCTAGAGCCCCTGTGTTACACCTCAGCTGCAGTCCCACCTCCTCAACAATGCCCAGAAGTGGATTCAGCATTTATGGCTGGCTTTTAAGGAATTATCTAGCACAGGTACTCCAGAACAGATGATGGCATGGCTTGCTTCAGTCCAGTCAGCGTGATTTTAGCCTGTGCCTTTCTTCTGAGCCTCTTCAGAAAAATGTGAGGAACAAGACACGCAGAGCAAGTAGATGATATCTACCTGGGCTTGAAATTTGGAAATTCAAAGATGGAGAGGATCCTGGCTCATACAGAAAGGCAAGGGGATAAAATCAGAGAGATAACACTCCAACAGAGCTGGAGTGGTGGGTATCAGGCTGTAAAACTGAAATATCTGGTGAAACTAGTAAGTGAATTTGTTGTAAATAAATTTGTCAGCACTTCTAGTCCCCTATAGCCCCTGGAATCCTTCTGTAGTATAGTGATTTAACTGAAAATAATCTCCAGTTTAGTAGTATTAAATAACAAGTACAATTAGTATACATTCATTAGAATCATAGAATCATAGAATAGTTTGGGTTGAAAGGAACCTTTAAAGCTCATCGAGTCCAACCCCCCTGCCATGGGCAGGGACATCTTCAACTAGATCAGGTTGCTCAGAGCCCTGTCCAACCTGATCTTGAATGTTTCCAGGCATGGGGCATCTACCACCTCTCTGGGCAACCTGTTCCAGTGTTTCACCACCCTCAGCGCAAAAAATTTCTTCCTTCTATCTAGTCTGAATCTACCCTCTTTTAGTTTAAAACCATTACCCTTTGTCCTATCGCAACAGGCGCTGCTATAAAAGTCTGTCCCCATCTATTTTATAAGCCCCCTTTAAGTACTGAAAGGCTGCAGTAAGATCTCCCCGGAGCCTTCTCTTCTCTAGGCTGAATAACCCCAACTCTCTCAGCCTTTCCTCACAGGAGAGGCGTTCCATCCCCCTGATCGTTTTCGTGGCCCTCCTCTGGACCTGCTCCAACAGGTCCATGTCTTTCTTGTGCTGAGGACTCCAGAGCTGGATGCAGTACTCCAGGTGGGGTCTCACGAGAGCAGAGGAGAGGGGCAGAATCACCTCCCTCGACCTGCTGCCCACAAATTAACATTGACATATTGACACCTGCTAATGTTAAAGGTAAGATTGGAGGAGAATTCAAAGACTAAGTTCAAGTTGCAAGGTTGACTTATGGTCTATATGAGTGAGGGCAGAAATTGGCCAAAGTTTAGCTCCTCTTGATCAAACTTTTAGAGCTGCAAATGACACTTTTCATAGTACTCTATAGCAAAACAGAGGCAACTTAGTCTCAAAAACAAGACTCGCCAAATTTTTTTGTAAGATTCACCTAACATTTAAAATGCCTGCAGTGTTCCTAAGTGATCTGCCAGCCTTCACAATCAGGAGCTCTGTGCAGAATGTAAGCCAGGTTTTCAAAGGCATTTTGGTGTCTGAAGATGCAGGGAGTATCTAGCAGGGCTTACAAATGTGGCAGTCACTAATTTGAACTGCAACTTGGGTTAATAGCATGCATCTGCTAGGATGCTTTTAAAATTCAGTGAAGGTGTTTTCTGCATTTTAAGACAACAAGGTATTTTTGAAAACCTGGACCTTTTACTGTCTGGTGAGAAGCTCAGTTTAGCAGAGCCTGTGGCCAGCACCCATATATTCCTGGCGATCTGAGGTTCCAGACCCAAGCTCAGGCTGCACAAAATGCTCAAGAAACCTCCAAGGTGACTTAAAATCACCTTTGGTCCTGGCTTTCAGCTAGTATTCATTTCGTCTTGCTAATGAGTCTTGTAAACAAGTCCTGACTGTGCATGTAAGACACGTGAACATGCTATTTGTTCTGCTGTATCTAGAGTTAGGTCTTGATTTAATAATTGCATGTTTATCACACTAAGAAGCAAAGAAAGTAATTGTTTTTCTGTAAATCCAGCAGTATAAAATAAAGTTTGTGTTTCTAAAACAAGTGATTTTAGAAATAGTGAGRACCAAAAAGCATGTATGGAAAAATCTTCCCAAATGAATTGGCCTGTGTTTTTTTCTATGCACTATTTCTTTCACTGGGTTTTCCCAAGGCCTTTGTAAAGAAACCAGCTGTCACTTGGCCAGAAGGTTTGGTATTCCCAGCAAGCTGGTTCTGRGTGGGATTTGTTGACAAGGCTGCTGGAGATCATTTAATGGTCATCAGAGAGATTTAGGTTACTCTATGGTGCCGTTGAAGCTGAGTGTGTTCCTTTAGGTTGATTTTGACCCTAGGCCAATTTTGAGAATCCTTCAAGTTTGATGAAAAGACACTTGTGCCTCTCCGGAAACACTTTTTACAAAGCCCAAGGGAGCCTCCAAAGTGCAGTCAGTTGGTGTTATTTATCCAGATCATTGTATGCAACCACACTTTTTAGTCATTCCTTTAGCCACAAAACCTTGATTTTTTCATGGTGCTACAGGGGAGAGATGTTTCTTACTCATTTCCTACAGCTTAGCCTGCAGAAGCACCATGCAGCAGTGCCTTTACATAGGTATTGCTATTGAAGACAGGCCAAGAGTAATCATGATTTAAACACCAACATTGTTCTACTGGGGGGGGGAAACCCACTAAAAACAAAAACCCAGAAGCCTTCTATGTTCATCTTTTGCCAAGTGCGTATAGTGCACCCACTTACAGTCATCCTGACTTATCTTTGAAAAGTATCTTTGCCTGTCCCAGTGGTAGAGGAGATGTCACATTGAAAGAAGGCATAAATCTGCAGCCATTCTCATTGCAAACTTTTGTATCTCTAGTGTATCTCTAGCCCAGCACTGTTTCATTAATGAGTTACAGCAAGTTACATACGTATCATATCTTTCCTCTGCATTCACCCCTTTGGAGAAGAACCACCAACTAGCAGAGCAAGTCTTAAACCGTGGGCAGTAAATGTCAACTGCCTTGAGGAGAGCTGGCTAATTACATCAGTCTGGCTTTCCTCCTTGTCCCCAGCTGCTAAAATCACATTACAAAATATCTGCAATGCACAGAAAATTTTCCCCAATATTATTTTGTCCTTCAAGCTATGGACACTATTCTCAGAAGACTATAGCTGAGAATGGAAGAGGCAAAACCAGTTTTCATGGAAAGATCTTCCTAAGCTTTGGAGCTCTTGAACATGTGTGGAGACCTGGCTCTTATGAAGTCAGTCTCAGGATTTCAGTTCAGGGTATCTTAGATTTCTTTTCTCAGCTCTTTTCATTTCAAGATACTTAGCACTGGTCTAGTACATGTTAGGTACCTTACAGCTGTGCATGGGATCACGTAGTTAGGATGACTCACCTGTGGGGCCAATGACCCATCACCACCTTGCTACTGCATACAGTAATTCGATTTGAAATGTATAAACAATTTTGGGAGCAGAATCAGGGCCCTAGCGTCTTCCCTCCCATCTGATAGCCATACCCTCCTCCCTTTGCAGACCTCCCTCCATCACTTGCCTATTGTTTTCTTGAATAAGTAGTTGCTGTAGTTCTTTTTTATGAGAACATTAATCCTTTTGACGCAAGTTAGGTGTGCCCTGGCAACAGCTTCTGGACTAAGCTCTCCTGTTTGCAAAGACACCTGGTTCTTTGTTCCAGTAGGCTTGGGTATCAGTTCAATTTTAAATTTCTCTGCCCTGCCAAAGTTGGGGCACATTGGGAATGAAAAGAAGCAAAACATGAGGCATCTAGGAAAGCTTCCATTAAAAAGTGAGATGCCAGTGGAGCTCAGGTGAGCAGGGCATTTCAAAATGTTTTTGATTATATAACTAAATTATACTTAAGTCTGAGATTAAGTCTATGAATGGATGTAGCTGTTAGGACCATGGGAAGATTTATGGGTGTCAGCCTTGGTGCGTATGGATACTGGGCACCTCTGGATTAGACAGCAACCTGATGAGCTTAAAGAATACTTTAAGAAGAAATTTCAGCACCCAAAGAGACAGTTAGATATGAGCTGACAAGTGAGGCTTTTTGTAGGTCTAAATATTTTCCTGTCTGCAGTTCAGACCCCTTACGGCTTACCATTACACAGCTCACATTAAAAACATTCTGCAGCAAACATTCAACATGCTCTGTTTTTCAAGACAGTGCTACCACAGTTGCATTGTTGTTGGTTGCTTCAAAATAGTAGTAGTATACGTTTACTTACATGTATGGAGATATAAACACACACACGTACATGCACACATACCCATACATGAGCACTGTCAGATTAAAAGCATTAAAAATAGTACCACATCATATTTTTCAGCCTGCCTCTCACCAACAACTAGAAAAAACCAAGTTCTGGAATGACAAAAGAATCAAGTCAAATTAGTGAGGCAAATTCTCAAGTAATATAAGATGTCAGAGCTACTAGATGAAGGTTGGGTCAATATATTTAAAATGAGGTAAAATTTCAGGGAAAATTTTGAGTATCATATTATTCTTTCTAGTTCATAATTTTCCAAATATGCAGTTTCAGACATATTCCTCATCATGGGTAATGAACAGATTGTAAGCAGCATCTCATTTCCTTTCTTTTTTTTTTTTCTGATCTTCGCTATACTTGCATTATCTCTGCTCCTCCACCACTCCACCTGGCAGTCTTGGTCTGCTGATAATTCCTGTTCTGGCTATCTGTATTTACAATGGGGCAGTATTTAAAATCTCAAAGGTAAAGTCATACCTGTTTCAGTACGCACTTCAGCATATTAATATGCTGAATATGGCTATGTCTACACCAGCAATACAGGCTGCCCTCTGATTCCCAAAAGCATGTTAAATTGCCCTGTGTCCTTATGCAAAATTTGCCAGTTCCCTGAAAACTTGAGAAAGACTCTTGTGCTTTCTAGGGATATGTGCTAAAGACCAGTGTCCTGGTACTCCTAAATTCCTTTCCTTTCTTTCCTTGCTTTACGCACAAAAGGGTAAAGTTGTTTTCCTGCCCTGTTCTATTGACATTGTAGATCTCACTGCTGCCTTTGACCATCTAAAACCTTTTGCTGCAAGCTTAAAGGAGCACAGAAAGCACCTGCATCCACTTTACTACTATTTACCAAATTGCATAGCTGCACTATCAAAACATTTGAGATGTTGTGGACCTCTATGTGTAATACCATGAGTAACACTACTTCAATTGAATACTTACATCATCAAAGACAAAAAGTATTTTGTATGACCCCTATTTTACTTGGGCCATGAATAAAGTCTTACACAAGTTATGATCACTATAAAATGGAAAAACCTAAATGTTAGAACAAGTCACAAAGCACACAGTGTTCCAAAGAATAAGCCAAAGCCCCAATTACAACATGAAGGGAACACACAATTTGCCCATACAGAAAGGAACCCTTGTCCCCAAAATTTGTGTAGTACCATAAATACATGGGGCATCACATGGACCAGATACAAAGTATGTACTTCAGGCAACCAGTGAAAAATGAAGACGGCAAAAAATCAAGTACAATTGCTGGCCACAGGAACTGTGAATTTTTCTAATTCCTTCTTTTACCTTTTCAGAAAAAGTTCTGGTTCCACATGCAGACTATATTAACCATTCTCTTTGGGTTTTACACAAGCTTCACTGCCATGGTATCTTCTGAACAGCGACAACAAATAGGTTCTTTGATACCTGATTATTTTAAGGTTTTTATTAGATCAGAGAGTTTAGAAAAGGAAAAGAAGTATTGATTCAGCTTTGGCCAGTCAGGGATTATAGCCTCTGTTCAACATGGTTCTTTACTATGGAGAGCAGGAATCTTTCACAAGTCCATACAGACACTCAGAAAGAAATTCCTTGGTGTGCAACCATCCCAGTTTATCAACATCTGACCAACAGGTCATTGGAGATCCACCACCTGTTCTGAGGAGCAGAACATTGATTTCTCCTTGGACACCTGAGAAAAGGACACTTGAATGAGAGTGTGCACAACAGTGAGAGAAGTCACAGCTGCATGGAAGATTCTTCATTTTTAGTGTCATGATCAATGGTCACCTGGTCAGATGAGAGCCCTGATCTTTCTTGTCCCCCCTCTTTTTGTCTTTCCAGCCATTCAGCTTCCCACTACCCTTTCTCTATTTATGCTATGTAATATCAGGAGGATTTCCTGCTTACTCAAGATACACTGGAAATAACACAGAAAAAACATGTGCTTTGGCCTGCCAATAGACCTGGTTGAGAGACCGCCTTTCAGCATCTCCAACACCTTCTCATAATGCAGTCCTCAGGTCCTCTAGTGCCCCCTTCTCTGCACACTTCGTATTATTTTTTTCTAGTTTATAATAATGCCCAGTTTGCTGATCACGCCCCTCTCTCTTTGCTTCTTCCAACACACTATCTCACTGATATGTCTCCTCTTCCTTATGAAATTACTCCAGCATTACTAGGCACATAGGAAGTGCTGATGACTGTTACTTGCAGTCACAGCTGACATAGCTGATCTTCTTCCACTGTAGCTGCAGCTTATAGTGAACATATAAAACAACTTCCAGCTGCTCTCCCCAGAGAAACAATAGAAAGCATGGAAAGAAAGGAGTCAGAGACGTGTCCTGCCAGCTCTCTGCAGACCGCAAGTAAATACTTTATGAACAGAGTGGAACCAGGAGCCACAGCCTGAGCCTTAGCAGGACTCCATTACTTCTAATTACATACTGGGTTTGCCCCACAGATGCTTCCCTTTCCTTCTGAGGGGACAGGATGACTAGAAGACAAGCCTCATCACACCTTCTCTTTAATCACACCTAGCCGAGTGCATGTATTTTTTTCCTGGAAAATTTCCCCATAAGCCTGTTCCTCTGGCGCTTAAATATTTTTGTGGTTCTTTTAGTAGTACAACAGGAAATAGAACCAAAGTAGACGGAGTAAAGTTGTGCTGACTTCAAGAAGTCCAGATGTTTGGAAGGTATACAAATGTCTAGATCAAAATCACTTTTTGGTCTAGAAGTCAATCTGGAAAATCATGCCAAGAATATTAACAAAGCTAATTTTGGTAGTTTTTCTCATTTTATCTCTCTTGGAAACACTAGAAAACCAGCCTTTGACATTTCCATTTGGAGTCCCACAGAAATCAAGGAAGTGGAAAGGCAGAGGAAACAATAAAAGTCAATGGTTGGTTTGTTTGAGGCTTGGGAAGAGACTCATGGCAGTTTATATCTCTGTCCATTTGCTCATCCCTAATTTAGGACTCCTGTTAAGTTCAAGCTCTTTTAAAGCGCAGCTCTTAGTCATCCTTTCTGTGATGCCTGCTGTGATAACCAGTGGTCAGCTGAAGCTTAATCTGGGCACTTGAGCTCTTATTTGTCCCCTCAAGTCCTCTCTCTCCCATGTGTGTCTACGGTCACCATGAAGAGCAGCTCCAGTCCTGCTTGACTTCTCTGTTAGCCGAGAGCAATACTTTCAACCTGGAGACACTGCTCAGCCCACATGTCCAGAGCACTTCAAAATCTTCCAGCTGGCTGCACCCAACCTGCCTAAGGCACTGCCCATGTCATCCGGGCAAAGGCATCACCGAACTATGCTGTTTGCCAGCTCCTCTCTTGAGGACAGAAATGCCTTTTTCTCCAGCATTGCCAAACGAAGCCACATCCCGCTTTCAGCACTCATAACACTGCTGTGAAGATCATTCCCCAGTTGCTTATTTATGTTAAGTCAACTGTATGGGCTAGTTCTTGCCTGCCAAATCTAGGATAAGTGCCTCACCTCAGCTTTAAAGCCCCTTGTGCTCTACCCAAAGTCTCACTCACCTCTTGCTTGCTGACTCCTGCCTCCAGGAGGGCATTTTCAAACCAAAAATTTTGCTCTTTCTTCCATATTTTCCTTTCTGCCAGACAACTTGCCTAAGTAAATACCCATGGCATTATCTCCTCATCATTCTTTGAATCCTGCCATAAAGCTCAACTTTGCTCTGAAACCCGCAAAAATCTTGGCACTGGCCAGGGTGCCTGATTGCAGATACCACAGCCATTTTTGCTGGCCAAAGTACATCAGAAGGGAAAAGGAAGCAAACCCTCCTGTTGTGAGAGGCAGGGCTGGGGGGTGAGATCCTGGCACAGGCAAAACACAGGCTGCTTCTCCCCCCTTTCTCTCTTTGCCCAGGCTGGGCATCACAGCAGCAGCATCTTTTGCAGAGCCTGTGAGGCGCAGGGATGGTAGGAGGTGGCAGCAGGACAGCCTGCAAAGCCGGGACGTGTACCCACACAGCAGAGCCACAGCTCAGGACTCACGCCACTTTGTGGTCAAAGCTCAGCAGTCATCCCAATCCCTTTGATGAGAACATCACATTTTCCACAAGCTCCTTCTTCTTTATCCTTGCCTGATTTTTCTACCCAGCTTTTTCTTAAGAACAGAGAGATGTCAAAAATGCATCTTAGAGAGATTTTGATAATCCGATCTGAAGCCCACTGGAATTTTTCTACTGATCTCAGATAGGATTTTTGCTGGGGACCACAAATAATGTGCTGCCTCTTGAGATCCCATAAGGAGTTTTCCTCAGAGCATGAACATAAATCGCCATGCACATGGCTTCCACTGAGCTAGCACACAGCTCATTCCCAGTGAGCGGTGCCAGTGTCAATTGTCCATTAAAAAAATCTGTAATTTGGGCAAGTTTACATGCCAGGTGCAAGGCAGTCACATTTAGTATAAATGTAGAGTATACATTTTATTTTTATATAGTTATAAATTTATACATAAGTATCAATTAAAAAAATAAGCATTTAGAAATCTGTATACTTTAAACATATACACACAGAGAGGTCCATAGGCTTACCTTTTGGGCAACCCAGGCCACAGGATGCCAAACCACACATCCCACAACCTTTTTTTTGTATGAGACCCTCATGTTTAAAAGCCATGTAGTGTCTTTAAACTGAGAGGCTGCATTAACAAAGATACGGGGCAACTCAAGCAGGCTTTTCTGGGATACTTCATGAGCTGCTGTTGACGGGACAGTGTGGTGGCAGTTTGCAATACTGTTTGCAATCCTTAGAATCACATTCCTGGTACAAACATTCGTAACTGTGCGTTGGGAATAACTTGTTTCTTATACACCACGATCTGTGCTTCACAGACATCAGAATTTCACCCTCAACTCCCTTTTCTGAACGGCCGTCTGGAATTTATTCTCTTTAGTCTGGAGGCAGATGGTCACTCTTAGCCCCCTGAAGCCCTTATGTGAACACCCCACTGATTTCCATAGGGGATCTCCCTGGACCAAGAACTCAGGCTTTGATCTGCTGCAAGCAACGGGAAAGGGCAGAATCAATTACAAATTGTTCCCCTCTGCTTTGCTAACCTTTAAACTTTGGGGTTGGAGGTGAGGGGCGTGGAGAGGACCAGCAGCCATCTGCAACAGCTATCATTTCCCCTCTGAAGCAAGGCAGAAATGCAGGGTGAGCCTGTCCTGGACAGCAAGCTTGCAACTGCACCATCAGCGGTGCTGGGGATGCCCTGGCCATGCAAAGCATATCACCCATACAGACTGCATCCCCAAAGGTTTCACAGAGGTCAGAACTACACCTACGAACCCGGTGAAGAACCAAACTGCTTCAGTGGCATTACAGTCCCAGGCTGAGCGGGGATCTGAAGGTGATTCTTGCTTCTGCCAACCCCTTGGGACTTGGGACTAGTTGCCCACCCTCTCTCTGCCATACTTTTCCACCTGTGAAATGAATTTCCATTTTTCTTCCCATTAAACAGGAGGAGGGACTTTTGATAGAGGGGTATAAATACATAATCATACTCTGTGAAACACTCAGAAAACTATAGATTGAATTAATTCAATTGTTTCGGCTCAGACAACTCTTTCCTGATCAGTAAATGTTTAGTTTCAACATCCTGTAAACGAACTCCTTTGACTTCATAGAAATGCTTTGTTTAGGTGTTTATCTAAAGTTTATGTTTTTAAATGGTTAAAGGAAAAGAAACAAGAAATATTTTCTGCTGAGGCAAAGCAAATGTTTGCTTCATTTGACATGACTTTATTGTCACCTTTTTGTTTCTATTCATATGAGAAACCCATCTGCAGACCAGCTCCCAGTGAATATCCCTCTTCCCTTCCTTCCAGTTTTACAGTCAGGCCAACAAGCGGCAGAAGCAGCAGCACAGCACTTCAGGAGCTGTCAGCCAGGTGTGCACAGTCCTTGCACAACAGGGCCACGAGCAAAGCACAGCCCTCCAGGCTTGACTGGAAAACTACAAAAAACGACAAAATCAACAGCAGCAGTAACGCATACTTCATAGAAACTGTGAGGCATAGAAAGGCATCACTGTAAAGGAACAAGGTTTTCAGACTAATATTTGGCATCAGGAACTAGAAGAAATTCGCAGCTTTACTGAGCTGGCAATAAAAAGACTAAACTAAAAAACAAGATCATAAAATAGTGGTTCCTAGGTCACTGATATTAAGCAAAGTGGTAAAAAAGGGTATAGACAATCAATGTTTCTCATTTGAATGTTTTTAGTCTAAATTTAAAATGTTGGATTATTACACAAATAGACAATTGGGTTTTTTATTTCTCAGTGATCTCAGGGAAGACGTAACTTACACAGCTGTAGGAAAGGTAAGGATGGCTCAGAGCTCAAGAGCTGAAAAGAGGGCAAAATGAAGAGTAAGGGGAAAGGACAAGGGACAGCTTGCAAACAGGGCATGAGAGGGTGAAGGGAAACACATAAATTTTCTGTGTGTTGCTTTACCCACCTACAATTTAAACATCTAATAAGCTTTCCTCAAATGTTAGGGAAATCATAGTTTCTAGCTGTTTATCTAGAAATTGTAAATAATGTCGTAACATTTTCAGGTGAAATTTATCAGATAATTTTGTATCTGTGAAAGATGTTTTCAATCCTGAACTCTATTTTTGAAAGATATGGGAAGATATGAAAACTAATAACCCCTGATATTGGAATTTTACAAGTTCTATACTCCTGGGAATTTTCCTTTTTTATTTTTTCTTTCCTGCAGGGCTATGCCTCTGTTTCAAAACTTCCAAGCCCTTTCCTATCTTTAAGCATAGCAGATATGTGTGTGTGTGTGTTTATTTTGGCCTATGGCTATATAGAAAGGAAATTAAAAGTTTTATTGAAAAATCTCTTTTGTAATAATGCCATTTTGGGGGATTTATTTTTCCCTTTCATAGAATAATCCAATCTATTTGATGGCGAAGACCCTCTGCTGGAAATGCCTGAAAAGGTGCACGGGATGGCGTTTGTATTGATTAGCTAAAGGTAATGAAAAACACCAAGTTCCCTGCAAGCCACAAGCAGGGTTCTCAGGCACCCTGGGCCCCATCTTTACTTCGAATAGCATTTTTTAAAAGAGATTAGTGTGCACTGTTGCACAGTTTGTACTAAGCTAATCCTGTGGGAATACATTTGGTTTTGATCACAAAAGAGTGAATACATAATATGAGTCTCCACTGCCCTCCCAAGCACGCAAGCGTGCCCTTCCAGCCGGCACTGGATCCTGCACCCCACACCCTGGGGTGCCCAATGGGGTGCTCAGCTCGGGTGCAGCGTGCGTGCATGTCCCTGCCCAGGGCTGGCAGGGAAGACGGGGTTTTGCCGTGGCTCCTTTCCTCTTGCTTTCCACGTGGGCATGATTGCCACAGCTGGCGCTGCGGCCGGATCCACAGGAAGGGAAGAGGATGTGGGACAGTATGGGGAGGATGGGGGGATTCAGTTGTAAAGAGGGCATCTGTTGCAAACACGTGTGCAGAGAAATACCATGAAGCAGGCTGCCCAGGGCATTTCGTGTTTAGTTCCATGTTTTGAAGAACAAGAGGTATTATCTGAATGGGTTTAAGTAACAACACCGCTGTGAACTCAGTATGCTCTGGAGGCTTAAGTAACATAAACCTACAACACGACATTCACAGTGACCCTTTAAATAATTTTCAGTTCATAGCAATTAATTCACAGGTGTCAGGTATTTGCTAATGTAAATGGTTTTATGTAATTAAAGACCACAGTTCAATACTTGAGCTCAGTAGAGCAATTACGGTCACAATGGCACACACAAAATACTGACTGTGAAGAAGAAAAGTCTTTGCAATGCTCTATCCTGCACAAGGCAAACCCAGCGCTGTGGCATGCACAGGCAAAAGAGAATCAGAGAAAACACCCAAGGTACCCTGACCCACCAGCTAGTATATCTGCCCCTCCACGGAGCCAGCATTTAGCAGGGACCAGGGGGTCTGTTGCACTGACTGGCAGCACCCTGTTTCCCGGCGCCTGTTGCCTCCCATAGGCACACTCACCATGCTGGGGGAAGGGGCTGTCTCTTTAGCCTGGGCTTGCACAGGCGCAGGGATCCCCTCGTAGGGGCGAACCCTGAGGGCAGCGTGGGTGTGGGGGCAGCAGTGGGGCCGGTGGAAGAGCTGTAGCATGGCCCCTGCTCTGCCGGCTCAGCCCAGCGCTTCCCCTGCACTCGGGGACACTGCACTGACACTGTCTGGCTCCTGCAAAAAGGGGTGGCTCTGACCCAATGTTCCCACCTCCTCCTCGTGCCAGAGCTACCAAGCCTGTGGCTATGAGGCCAGGGAGCTGATCTGGCAGAAAAGTAACTGAGAGTAAACCCAAAGCTTCATTTTCAAACAAACCATGTCTCAAATCCAGTCCAACAGGGAGTGGTACGAATACAGTGCAGAAGAAAAGAGGCAATGGGGAAGGAAGGACCATTTCTTGAAGCAGCAGCACCATAACATCAGCATAAAGTGACTTTTAAGTTACTCATAAAGATGTGAATAAATGCTCCTCTAACCTCATTCTGCAATCTATGGATGGTTCATGCAATGTAAGAACAACAGGGCAATAATATTAGGGATGTTGTGATGGGGTCCCTAATGATCTGGGTTCGGTAACTGGCTCATCTCCACCTCACTGCAGTATGTCACCAACCTACCCACACACCTCCTTTCCTTATTTAACCACAGAACTATTCCTCCCTTGCCTGCAAGGGACAAAAAACCAAGAATGAGTGGGATGGAAGAGTAAGAAAAAATAATATTTCATCTAGTTTAATGGAAACAAAACAACTGAGTTCCAGTCTGAGTAAAGCAAAATTGTCTCAACACATAAAGCCAACCTGCTTTGAATGGATGTGCAATCTGAGGTTCTCTAGTGCTGACAGTCCTGTGAAACCTGTATAAACAGAGAAAATGGAGCTGAATACAACCAGTTCTAGATCTGCAGCACTGTCCTGTACAGAGTCAATAAAATGCACTTACACACAAAACATCTATTGAAATACTCCCCACTGCTTGCAGCTTTCACAGAACAAGGGTGTAATTTCTGAAAACACATTTGTTTTCATGGCACTGTTCAGGGTCCTCAAGCCCAAACCTCTGCTCAGGGCAGGGCCAGCTCTGAAGCTGGATCCAGCTTCGATGCTGGACCAAGTTGTCCAGGGCCTTTGAGCATCTCCAAGGCTGGGGATACCAGCCCTCTGCAGGCAACCAATGCTTGACAGAGGTTCTGACAGAGGCACTTCAACTATCATATAATCCATCCAAAGGCCAAAAGGGCCAAGAATATAGAGAGCTCTGGGACAAAATTTGGAGTTTATACACTTAAGCCGGGGCCGGCAATGGGGGTCTCAATCCAGCCTGGTGCCAGCTGATGTGCAGGAAGGCAACTTAGCCTGTCAAATTCTGAGAAACCTGATTTTCCAACCAGCTATGGTTTGTGTCAGCTGGTGGCAGACCGGGAGACCTGGAGCTCCCTCCTTCTCAGCACTTGTTCCTGAAGTCAGCTTTTAGCTTGAGCAGACGCCAGGCTCAGCTGTTTGGCCCTTTTCCTGCCACCCTAAAACATCACCTGGGAGGTGAGGACCATGCTCCGGCCACTGGCACGGACATGCTGATGGCTTTTGCCTTTTCCAGCTTAAGCCTTTGCTGAAGAGCAGCTGGTAGCACACACTGGTGGCTCCCCACCCATTGGAGAGACACCTCCTTGCCCAGCAAGGAAAGCCACTGGGGGTTGCCTTCATTTTTTCAAGAAGGTTCATTTAGAGCATGTTTCAAAAGGGACACCAAGGTGCTGGGCTTGTCATGGGTGTGATGCAAGGAGAAGCCAGAAAAAAGCTCTGAAAAGGCAGGAGAAGGAACTGAGAATTAAGAAACCAGAGTAAATACTGAGGTGTGCAGGCTTGTTTCCATCTAAATCAACCGTGATTCCATCTAAAGGACTGTGTTGTTGGCTTCAGTGAAGCCAGACTTTCACCCAAGCACCGGTGGTGCCAGGGGAAGGGATAGCAGAAAGATTTCATTATCCAGATAAACAGGGTGATCCAGTTTCTTCAACTTACTTTAAACTGGAGGCTAACATTCAAATAATTAAAAGGCTGTTATGCATCGGTCATCATGATCTGTGACTCATGCTTTTCACAGTTCAATCAAGTTGCTTTTAAATCAGTCAACAGACTCCTCACTGATTGCTGGAGCATGTTGGGGCTCCCTACCTGTTTCAAGAGAACATTTTACGGGCATGCCCTGCTCTCGTCCTCAAGGTCTCTTAATGCAGCTTTCTCTGCAAACCTAGCCCAACTGCACTGAGCTTGTAAGTCTTCAGAAAGGAAAACAATATGGTAGCAACAAGATATTAAAAGAGGAATTAAAAACAAAGAAGCCACTGCCTCTGTAACTCCTTATAGCTCCCTTGCCTGCAGTGGTGGGAAGCTTTCTGAGGGGTCCATTTAAAAACTTAGCAACAGCTGACTTACAGAGGCTGAACACAGTAACCAAAAGGAAAACAGTTTTCCTTTTGCTAACAAAAGAGAGATTTCATAACTGTTGCTTCTGCAAGTAACAATCCCCTGACCTTCAAAAACGCATGCCTAAAATTGCCGCAGATCCTTTTCCCAGGTACACTGTTAAGTGGGCAAATTTTCAAAGCAGGGAGCGTTTCTGTGGACTTTAATGGAGTGCAATGAGAACTGCTGTAAATTATCACCCAACATGCATTTAGCACCGTGCATTCACAACTGGGTTCTGAGAAAAATGTTTGCTATTAAATGTAATTACTATCTACCTAATCATTAATGCATAATAACTCCCATCATATACTAGGAATCCCAGATTTCCCAGCATTAATTAGCCTACAGAAGGCATGACCAGAAGATCACTGATGTCAACAATTTAATATGATTCAAATAGACATGAATAATGAGAATGTTCACAATAATACTGTACAATAAGCTATTTCATATGAACTGGGAGGAAAAAAAAAAGGACTATATTGTAGCATCAACCACGTATTTGGTAAAGGGAGTTAACCAGAAGCTTCCCAGCTGGCTGGCTGTTTCCTGACTGCCCATTATGGATTTATTTCTCCCTCTTCCTTCCAAGGGTGAGGTGCTGGCCTCTCCACTCCAGACTGCTGTGCTGGACAGACCAGTTAAGATATTTGGCAATTTCCAAGTGACTATTAAATTACCCGTGCATATTTTTGACCTAGTTATAGAATATAATTGCTGGGCAATATCCAGAAGAACACAGAAGACTGACAATAAATTGCAGATCCTGTGTCACTATTTCAAAAATCCAACCCTGGCAGTAAGCTAGGCTAACTTTCTAACAGTTGTTTTCACAGCCTTTTTAACCCAAAGAAGCAGGGAGCGGCAGAGCACGCATCCCTACACTGGAGCTGGGCAAGCAGGCTGCCCCGTCAGCAGCAGGACTGCCTGCTCCACAGCACCATTGAAACAAATGGAAAATTCTTCTTTGAACAAACACTCTCAAAGAAATGTGATAATTCAGCATCAACTGGGAATGGGAATGGAGTTCAGAAAAAAAGTATTGCTCTTTTTTTTTGTTACTTCTACAAATTTTGTTACTCTATTTGGCATTGTCCAAATACTGTGAGTTTTTCACCAGCTTTGGGGTTTTTTTTTCATACTCACTTCTTTATATTTCCACAAGCAAAATGGAAAGAAAGGAGAGGTAAAGAAGTGAAAAACAAAGTTTTATTGATTTTTTTCAAAGAAAAACCCAAAATTCCCAGCAAAATTTTTTGTTTCCCTCAAAAATTGTTGAGTGAACCTTGTTGGCAGCTCTTCTTACAACTATTGGATTCCCCACAAAGAAGAAAGCAAGAGCTTATTGCTGTACCAAAAGCAATAGGGCACTAGAGAGTCTCCCATCCAGCAAATTCACTGCACAGGTCACTGGGGCCTCCTGATGCCTCCATTGCTAAAGCTTAACTTTCTCATGGGCACAGTGATGCTAAGACCCATGTTTTACCATCCTGCTGTGAAACGTAACTCCTGCAAATGAAACCCCTGCTAGCAAAAGGCAGTGCAGCCTCCCATTCGAACACCGCTACTACTCTTGCCAAGCGTGAACATGAAAATTTGCTTTGAGCCCTCCCCTGTCTGCCCTGTTATTCCTTTTCCACTGTTTATGAAATTCAGACTTCATTTTCTGTGTGTCCTGTATTATGTCCCATGTTTCTGTTTCCAGTGAGGATGGCCCAGCATGAGCAGCAGCCCACTTCAGCAAACAGCAGGTGACACAGCCCACCTCCTTCCCAGTGGGAAGGGCCCCTCTCCCACCAGGGAGATCATCCGGCTGCAGCCAGCAGAGCTTTCTGCAGTGAGAGCAGCCAGCATGCTCTGGGCTTACTGCATTGCCACTGTACCATGGTGTAGACAACACCACTGAGCAGTGAGAGCGGTGAGTGCCACTATGGCCAAAAGCGCCATCTCAGCAGGGCATTGTCCTCTGCTCAGTGCTGGAAGAGGCCCAACTCCCAAGCCCCCATGACCACCTCTGCTGATGCTCAGGGATAAAGATGTCATCATGCATCCTCTTGATAAGGGGGAGAACTGCCCTCTGACAAGTTTTTATTGCTGTTAAAAGGACTAAATTTTTTACTATATATAGCCTTCTCTGAAGTTTGAGACCCCAATCACATTAATTCTGCCACAGGCATGGGGCAGCAAAAAGAAGACAAACATGGGAGCAGGGAGAGGCTCAGTAAAAAGGAAAAGAGATATCAAAGACAAACATTAATAAAGAGGATTTCTACACACTGACTTTGCATCCGTTCAGGCTAGCTAATGTGACACTCTGTATGAACACTCTTGCTCCAGTTTAAGAGTGCCTTTGTCCACTTTAGCTTAAACCTGTTTCCAAACACCTAATGCAAAGCCGAGGTAAACTTGGATTAAATGAAGACTGGAATGTACAGAGAAGGACTACTTGGAAATTGTGTCCCAAGGCACATGCTTACTTCAGCTGGCTAAAGCACTGATTTATATGATGGTGTTCCAGGATGGGAAGTACATATTAATAGAAAAGGCAAATCAACATTTAATTGAATGTACGGGACATTTTGGAAGACCTTTCTTTGGTTGTTTTTTTATAAAGCACTTCATGAGACTGCAATATTTGAGAAATACTAGAACCAAGAAAAATACTAAATGATACTAAGATGATGGCAATAGTTATTGTATCTAGATAAGAACAAAGAGCTGCACACAATTTGAATGGCAGAGGATCAAAAAAGGACCTGATTTTTTATAATTTTCATGCTAAAAAAGCCCCGGCTATTTTTCCGGGGGCTTTAACCAGCATTTCTAATATAATGGAACATGCCAGGGAAACAATATATCCTGGAGAGCTATGGGTGGCTTTACAAGTCCTGAAAGATCAGATAAATAACTCATAGCCCAGCGGTTGGGGAAACGAGACAGACTTTCTGGACCCCCCGGTGTGGATCCATGCCCACTCAAGCCAACGCCCAGAGAGACCAGATCACTCAGGATCCTGGGTGCAGGGTGCCCAGCTGCCCGGTCTGAGGTAGGCGGCTTGAACTCAGCTCCAATTTGCAACAGTCATGACCTATGTACGATGAATGTAATGGCCTGAATTCATTTGCGAATGTAGTTGTGGTGTCTGGGTTGCAAAACATACTTCCATTTATGTTGGAAGGTATACCAGAGAGATTGTCTGAATAGCCAAAGACTGGCTTTATCATCTTTTCACAGAGTGTACCTTTCCCTGCTGGGATCATGGTGACAAGGAAACTGACGAAGTTTGCACTTTCTCTTCTAATATTGTAAAAAAACCTCCAGGGGGAAGGACAGAAGCAAACAACCCCCCTTGGTCTCCTTCCTCTCTCAGATGAGGAGACGGAAAGGTCAACTGAGATTATATTGAGCTTTGTTTCGGGGCCGCAAGACATGCTGTTCATATCATTAATCCTGCATGGCTATTCCTATGCCCCAGACCTGCTTGGTATTCATTCCACTTGCAAAGAATAACAATAATTTTAGGTATCTTCAGTCCAAGACACACAAATCACAACTATTAGTTATTTCATTTCAAATTAACATTGTCCCAGGGTTAATACCAAAACTAATTTTTTACACAGACATTTATAAAATTGCCTGTAACACACTAGCAATAGATTTCAGCATTTTAACTTCCAGTTCTCAGAGTACCACTAAGAGAGATTCATGTGAGAAAATAACCTGTAATTAGGTTGGTCAGACAAAATTGTGGAGAAATCTGTAAAAGCATGATCAAGTTTATGTCTGGGACCTCATGCCACCATGCTAGGGCAGCAGTGAGAAGATCTGAAGAATTTAGGCTTTTCCCATCTTGAGCAATGTCCTGCTCCATCCATACAACAAACTGCCATCCGCTGAGTCCACTTGAACAATTTTGAAATGAACAAATGTATGTGAGAGCAAAATCTGGCTGGTTAAACATTCGTGGAAAGCAATTATAAGGGACTTGCTGGCAACTTCAGCCTTAGTTCCCTTCCAACTCCATATGCGTACTTCTAGGAGAGGGTATGTAGTTGTTCTATTTCCAGCTCCTGCAGCTATGTCACAATTTGTGGTTTGCAAAATTAGAAATTAATGAAGTATGCTGGCATTAGGAGGAGTCCTTGAGAGAAAAATCCAGCAATAAAAGGCTGGTAATTGCCGCCGAACAAGGAACTGATGGATAGCACACCACGCTGATTGCAGGTAGGTAGGCAAAGTGACTCATGAAGTAAGCTATATAAAGGGATGAGTAATCAATGAAAACAGAGTGAAAGAACAAATTGTCTTGTATGAGAAAGGCAGCTGCTGCTGGAGATCACCCATCTAGGACACAGAAGCAGTAATGAAAAATTTTTTGGAGTAGAATAAAGAAGGGTAATGGAAGAAAGCAATAGAGCAGCAGTTCCTAGTCTCAATTTGTTCAAGAACTAACATCAATCACAGCAGCTGCAGCAATTCCTGGCCGTGGGCAGAGGAGGAGGCAGTCAGTTCTTTAAGCAAGGTGCTCTGACCCATCTTGCACATCCGCAGCAGCATGCAGAGGGGATGGAGGCAGAGAGCCTATTGCAGATGGTAGCTAGAGGTGCATCTGTTCTGGGTCCATGGATAAAGCCAATCAGACAGTGCAGATTTGGAAGTAAAGGGGAACATGCAGTATTTTGAGGCAGGAACACTGCATGGTGTTTGGATGTTAGAGCATGAACATCCATGTGGTCAACTGTCACTGCAGAGGACAACAGAGCTCAGAGTTACTAAGGGGGCTTCTTCCCAGACCCCAGTAAAGCAGCCGTGTGCTCCAATGCCGTTTCCCCCACCCCTGCTCCAAGGAGCCCTGCTGCACACACAGCAGCAGGGGAGCCCGCCACTCCTTCTGTGCAAACCCAGAGCGGGGGGAAGATGAAGATGGTCTCCCTGATAAAGGGACCCCACACAGAGCCAGGACAGGCCAGCACATGCACACAGATCCAGGAGTGCAGCAGCAGTTGCGCCCACTGTGAGATATAACATGCTGAGACTTTTCCCTTATTTGGATAGGTATGGTCCATTTACATGTTAAATGAAAGCCAGACCATCTCTCCTCTGACTATGATTATTGAATCACAGTCAATAATAGAGACAGGGAATACTCTGACACTTCAGCCCTCTGATATGTGTTTTACCCAATTTTCTCAGACTCTGCTAAATCTTAAGCTATTCTCCCAGTAATTTTGTATATTTGGACTGTGTATCCAAGCAAGGCTTTGGCGTTAATCGCGACACTAGTCATTGGGACCGAACAGGAATGGGATGGATTTGTCCTTGTTCTCAGACGGGATAAGCCTACCCATTAGGAGAAAGTTTCCCGGTTCATGCTCTCGGATTTGAAAAATGAAACTCCATATCTGCGCTATCCTTGCTTAGACTCTGATCCCATAAACACTCTCACTAAACATCTGCAAAGAAGAGGAAACACAGCCAAATCCTACTAAGTTATAGTGAGCAAAATCCTATTGCAGGACATTTACATTTTCTGCATGTTCTGCCAGGAGGGAGGTCCCTTTAAAGCTTTCAATATGATTTAAGCACAAATGCTTTTTATATAGGTCAGGAAAGAGAAATGTAATTTCCCCTGGTTTTGTTTGGTTGAAGTTCTCTGTTCTAGCACTTAATTAATGACTCTGCCGAAATATTTTGAAAGCAGCAATGTTTCTAACCCCAAATGCATTGCCAAATTGAGTACTTCCTGCTCATTGTCTATTTTGGAGAGGAGGCTGAACTCATATCCATGCGCTGCTAATAAAACCAAGGAAACTATTTTTATGGCTATGGAAAAAAAGGTATTTCTTCCTCAGTACCCATCTCTGTCAGTTATAGCTGCAGGAAAGAAAGAGGTGATGTAAGAAATGTGGAAAGCAAGGGAGAGGAGGGAAGGGAAGCCACATAGGACAGTGCAACGTTACCCCACCTGGAACAGTCAGCTTCACAGTTGGCTTTGACACATAACTTCCTTTCTTATATATTCACCCTTGAAACCCAATCATGCTGAGGAGAGTCCACATAAGGACATAAGCACCCAGAGTGGAAATTAGGCAGAATTGCATCCAGAACACAATCCTCAAATYTTTACCTAATCCAATGAGTGCCTGGGTTCTTACCAGTAAATTTCCCCAGGATTTTAAGCTTTCATGTCTCTTACAGCCCAGCACCTGCCTCAGGTCTGAGACACTGCAGCCCCGAGGGCCTGCAACAGTACACATGCTCAGAGGTCCCCTAAGGTGTGTGCCCAGGTGTCACTACAAACTGACACCATTGCCATCAAAGACCTGCCCAGAAGAGGAGGTGAAACAATTCCGTTGTGCCAGGGACTGATGACCACTCCTCCAGGCAATGAGATGTGAACATGCCTCTCTGCAGTGTGAAGGGTTCAAGCTTGCTACCCTAATGGCCAAAGTTCAGATTCATTTCACCTGGGTGGTTTTGCACCAAAATGAGATAGAACAGAGAGAAATAGGGACTTGCAGCAGACACTGCAGCCCAGCTGAGTTGCCCTCCTTGTTGAGCACAAAGGGAGCCTAGGAAAACACCTCCCACCACTCCACAGCAGCAGCGGCATGTGCAGACAGTGCGGGGATGGGCCTGAGCTCGGGTGCAGTGGCTGCTCCACACACAGTGGACGTTGCAAAGCCTTCTCTCCTGCAGGTGCCTCACCCCCTCCACTTCCAGTTGCTCTGCTGAAGGAGCAGCACCCATGACCTGGGCCCCCGGCAGCACTCAGGAGATCACCAACCAGCCAGGTGCAGAACAAGACCAGCTGGATCTGTTGCCTTTTCCTCTGCAGGCATATGGTGACAGAGGTCTCTCTCTTCTACCTACACGTACTTTTCCCATAAAACCTGCAGCAAGTTAGGCAGCTTCTGTTTTGCAGTCACATTTGGTTGGCATTTCAAATGGAGAAGAAGCTTTTGCAGAGGGAATGGGGGACAGTCAGAGCCATTACATGAATCTCATTCCCTCAGACAGCTGTACAGCATTGGAGCATCTGCTGAGTCAGTGATTTCCATTTGGTAAGCTACAAACACAGACATCCTCTCAGATGGCTATTCTACTTCTCCCAAGAACTGTTGCACCCAGATGCTATGGCAGGTGGAGTCAAGAACAGCCACATCTACTTTGAGAGATTCAGGAAGACTAAGAGTAAATAAATACAAATTGCCACGTCTTGGCCAAAGTCTCTCCATCTTAGAGATCTCTAACCTTTCAAGGACAAACCATATCACTAACTGCCTATCTATCTGTGAAATAAGTCAGAATTTAATATTGGCTGTTATAAAACACATTTAGTTTGCAACGTTTTACCTCTTGGAGACAGCTTAAACAATGCAGGAGGCTTTAAAGCACCGAAAGCATCGTTCTTCTTGCAGGCACTACTGCGCCAGACACTTTCCACTTGCTATAGCTCCTGATTGCCATAGTCCCAAGTCTTCGTGCTCTTAGACTGATGGGACTACCCTGTCTCCAGCAAGGCCAGACTTTGCATACTGCCTCTTCAGCTCTTTTGTTACTGGACATACAGCCCAACAGTGGAGAAAAGTTTGCTGATAAATTCCCTTAATTTTCTGGAGGATGTCCCTTGCATCACCATGGTATCACTCAAGCAAACACATGATGCTGGAGGAGGCCCCAGTGGGATACACTGCTTGGCTGCCACCAAGGTCAGAAGATCCTAAGGAATACACCAAAGATGTTCAAAAATCTTAAGAGCTACAGGCACATCTTTACTAGGAAAAGAAACTCTGTAGAAGCTTGTCAAGGCTGTAACCACGGAAGACTGAATCTGCATGGCAGGCAAAGCACGGAATAGCATCTGGCCTGAATTTCTTCTGGGTAAATGGAATCAGTCCCCATCCTGACACTGATCCTGATACAGGGTGTGCTGATGCGAGTGATGCCAATGATCAGGTGAAGCCACAGCAAACAGAGCTGAGAAGGTTTCGCTGCTAAATGAGGATAGCAATGATTTTGGTTCTGATGCAACAAGACAGCCTTCCCTGAAATAATATTTGGTGAAATAAATAGCAGATTTGTGCATGAGGGATAACTATGTGGATATTGAAATCTCAGGCAAGGGTAAGACATGGACATCAGCTAACAAGTAAACCATAAAGCTGCTATTGAAGTATTTGATGGGTGCATTACCTATCTTCAACAACAGCCCAGCACAAACACTGCTCACTTAATGTTGTTCCACAGACTCACAGCATCTGACAAAATAAATGACCGCCCAGGACTTCTCATTTGGCATTTCTGCTTTCTGCTGGAACACAATGATATTGGCTAAACATGTGTCTTGTAAACATTTGCCTGCAGTGTTCTTGCTTTGTATATTTACACAGCCCATGTAAATTTTGTGCTTTACTTTTGACAAAGAAAACCCGCAGTGACTTTTTATGTTTAATGCATTCATTCTGAAGTTGTTGCTTTACCTACTGCCAATATGCTCTTTTTTTGCTAAAGAACATTAGAACATATTAAGAAAACACATTTGCACACGTAACCCTCACATTGCCGTTACTTGCACTACAAGTTTCAGTGGCCAAGAAAGTGCTATATTCCCAGGTTTTGGATCAGTGGGGTGCATCATTCTGCATCATTAGAGTGACCTGGCAAGGCCAAGAAAGCAGAGCTCAAAAGGCCAGAGGGATCCCATCCATGAGCCTGCTAGCCTGGGAACAAAGAAGCCAAGGCAATGCAAAGTCACAAACGTTGAATTTGCAAAGCTGGACAGTACTAGCAGGAGGTGCAACACCTGGATGAAGAGGAGAACAGCCCAGAGGCTTTCTCTTAAGAGCAACATGCAACACCTCAGAAAAAAAGTGACTAGACTACCAGTCGGCAAGATAGTATCTTCATTTTAAGCTGGGTGCAAGCTTTAGGGGGACTGATGATATTGTTGGAGGAAAAAAGCAAGCCACAGAAGATAATAAAGAAATGAAATAGAGGACTTGCAATGCTCACTTGCTCCTCCCTAAAGGAATATAAGAACTAAAGTTATTACAAAAATAAGCAGTCAGAGATTGTAGCAGAGGTATTAAAACACTCATTGTTTCAAAAACAGATCACACATGATCTCATCAAGCTGACACCCCTAGGAAGAACAGGTCATCCATACAGTTAGGGAAGAGTTTGAGGGCACTGGGGAGTCAAGAAGCCAATAATAAAAACAGGCTAGGGCTGAAGGCACCCAACCATCCTACTTGTCATGACTCAAGGGCAAGTAGAGCTACCACTAGGATAGTTAAAATAGAGAAAAGGGCTTTAATGCGAAGTCAGTTATGCCTTTTTTAAGGAAAGTCATTATTAACTGAAACTGATCTTAAACCAAGGATTGCATTTTCCAAAAGGGACCTCACAAATGTCTTCCTGCCCTACAGAAAACCACAGATCCTATCTACAAGTCCAAGCATCCAATCTGCAAAGCAGGTACAATTTTAGGAAAGTGTAACTGCTTTTCTGGACAGAACAGTCAGAGGAGCAACGTCCAGAAGTAGCATTTCAATCTGATTTAGCAAAGAAACTTGCATAATCCCAGGCAGACTTAGACTGGGATTGCCAAGCCCATGGAGGCCTCCCACAGAAAGAGAGTCAACACAAATAGCAGTTCTCACAGCTTCTACTGGGAAGCTAAAAGGAGAGATAGGACTCCCAGTATTAGCTAATATTTTTTTGTTAGGATAGAGATTTTCAGGATTTGCAGAATTTGAACCCCTCCACTGCTCTCCCATAGCTTTGCCACTACTTAACTTTCTATCTGTAAAGCAGAACTACTTCTGTTTCTTCCTGCAATGTTTTGGAGAGGGAATGAGGTCTTTTAAGGACTGGCAAAGCTAAAAACAACAATAATTAAAAAAAAAAAAAAAACCACAATAAAAAAAAGGCCAGAGATCCTTTATGCTGCCTCAAAAGGAAAAACAGTTTGAGGAAACTGTTAAAAATTATTGTGTGCGTCAAAAATACAGGTTAAGTCAGGCAAAAAGTCCCAGCGGTACCATGGAGAGAAGCGGACCTTGCAGTGGAGCAGATGTGTAAATTCATGTCCCAGACCAGACTTCTCTCCTCTCAGAGATAATCTCAGCAAACAGTAGGTGGGCAATGAAAAGCTCACACTGTCGGTTTGCACATGTCATGGGGCTGCTGATAGAGGAACAGGGCCTGACCAAGCTCCCTAGCTAGCAGGCAGGAATTGGAGCAGTTAGCTGCAGTATTTAAATGTAGATATCTCGTTAATAGCCTTAATCCTTGGTCCAGAGGGACAGTGGAAAACAGGGTCAGAACAGCAAAGCCTGCACGTAGTGCCTTAGCTCAGGCACGTCTGCTGGTTGTTGCAGAGAACAAAGACGAAAACCTTCGCTAATACAAAACCTCATAAGAACAAAGCAAGTGTGTGAAAAGGGAATATATAAAACACGTTCACAAGGAACGGCTAGTGCCAAATATTTCTCTGTGCTTGAAGTGTCAGCTGGGTCTGACAGGTGCCTATAGAAAAACAGCAAGTCAGAGCAATAACTAATGGCTCCCTAAATCCTCACTGTCAGGCACTGGCATGCTAGTCATTTCCACACTTCTCCTTTCTGACAGCTGAAGGAGAACCACGTCTTCCCAAGACACCAAATCTTGCTCATCTCCTAAATAAACATTAAAGTCCCACACCCTCTCAAGGGCTGAGATGCTTGGATGAGGATGCAAGCACTGGTCCCCCCCATTGGACACCCTGTTCCTCCTGTCTCCCACCATGTTGTGCGTTAACCCCAGCTGGCAACTAAGCACCACCCAGCCGCTCGCTCACTCCCCCCAGTGGGATGGGGGAGAGAATCAGAAGAGTAAAAATGAGAAAACTCGTGGGTTGAGATAAAGACAGTTTAATAGGGAAAGCAAAAGCTGTGCACACAAGCAAAACAAAACAAGGAATTCATTCACTGCTTCCCATCGGCAGGCAGGTGTTCAGCCATCTCCAGGAAAGCAGGGCTCCGTCATGTGTAACCGTTACTTGGGAAGACAAACGCCATCACTCCGAACGTCCCCCCTTCCTCCTTCTTCTCCCAGCTTTATATGCTGAGCGTGACGTCATATGGTATGGAATACCCCGTTGGTCAGTTGGGGTCAGCTGTCCCGGCAGCTTCTTGTGCACCTGGCAGAGCATGGGAAGCTGAAAAGTCCTCGACTAGTGTAAACACTACTTAGCAACAGCTAAAACATCAGTGTGTTATCAACATTATTCTCATACTAAATCTAAAACATAGCACTATACCAACTACTATGAAGAAAATTAACTCTATCCCAGCCGAAACCAGGACACACCCCAGGCTCTTCATCACCAGAATGACTTGACCAAGTTTTATTTTTGCCTGCACCTGCATCCCCCTTTTGGTGCAGTGAGGACAGCCTGTCYTGTGGGTCTGATGTTCAGCTGGGTTTTTTCTTTTTTAAGACTTAATTCTCTGATCTGGCGCATTTCCCAGATCCCATGCAAATCACTTACTCTCCCTTTGGAATGACAGAGTGCTATTGCTCGCTATCACCCCCAGATCCTGGGAGGATGCAAAGAATAAAGGCTGTGAGCTGCTCTACAGGGGAAAAAAGGGGCTATAGAAAGATGTTACCTAAATGTGACATAGATTCCTGTCTACCACTTTGGTTTCCCAGGGTAATGGATTTCAAGCATTTCTGCCTGCCTTAAAATACCACAACAAAGTTAACATATGCTCACCAGGAGGATGGACTAAACTTTCATCAAAATAATAGCGCTACCATGAAATACTGATTCTGAGGTAACCATTTGCCTCAGAAGAAGGTAGAAAAAGAATTTGAACTGGTGGCTTCAAAGGCCTGAAAAGCATTCACTAATCTTTGGTCAGCGGCTGGACCAGAGAAGATAAGCTTGAGCTTTTATTTTGATGCACTTGTGAATCAATGCTGATATGGTCTCTACAGACATACAGATCAGGGGAGGTTGTCTTACTGTGCAGAAAGCAATTTTTCAAAACAAATGTATGAAGTAAGCAACTCATTGGGGTCAGGAGAGGGAGGAAAGCAGTGGAATAAATGACTGATGAATGAGAAAATTATTATAAGCGGCTTAGCTAGACTTCCAGAACACCAACTGGGGAAGAAAAGATGACAAGAGAACAAAATTGGTGCGTACTGACCCAGGCATAAAAAAACACATGAAATAATCACTGTATTTTTGTAAATTATGCTGATCCCTTGCAGATAACTCTTGCAAAATTAAAGGTTGATTTTAGTGCCAAAAAGTCCATAGATGTTTTGACACAGAGGCTAGCAGGAACAGGATCAAGCCCATGGATAATTTAAGAAAAACAGAACTAAGCCAAAGATTATTTTCTTTTCATTGGTCAAGATTTTAAAAGGGAACTAAAGATTTACTGTGTTCACCACAACAGAAAACATTTATAAAAGTTCTGGTTTTCAGAAGGCAATTGTCTAGTACCCGCTAAAAAAATCAGGATTTCTTTAAAAATATCTCAAGTTACTACTGAAGAATGTTTGAAACCAAAAATCACCAGTCTTTTCTGGAGAATTCATGGAAAAAGCAGCTATATAAAAGTAAAGCCTAGTGGTTTCCCTTTACATGGGGGCAAGTTTTGATTAAAATTTGTACTTCTTATGTGTTCAGTGGCTGGCCTAAAATGTAATTATAGGACCAATTTGATCCTTTGAGCCTATGAATATAAAAAGGAAGATTTAAACTTTGCGGCTTTCACCGCATTTATCTAAGGGCCAAAAACCAAAAGCACATATCTGACAACATCAGACTGCGGTAAAGTTCAGCTCTTACACCTATCTGGACCCCCCCTAAATCCTTGGTTCTGGCTCATCTTTAGTTCTGCTGGGTTGTCATTGTTTTACAGAAAAAAAAAAAACCAAACGGTTTTTAGAGTCTTTTATAACAAAATCACTGCTTTTGAAGCCTGAATAAATACATGGAGAGAACACTTGAAGGAAATACAACATGTCATTTAAATGAAAGATATATGAAAACATATAACATCTATTAACCATAATGCCTACTGGGAGAGCTGCTAAGTTTATGGTGGTGTTTTACTATTCCAACACTAAGAAACTCTCCTCCTGTACATTTTAATTAGTATTCTACTACCTATAAAACACAACGTTCAGTTTACCTTGCTGCCTCTTTTTACTAGGCTGTGTAAGAGTGAGGACCTGATATTCCCAGAACCTCTGTCACTTGTGAGGCATTCTCTTACTTAACGTCTTTTTCTTCTCTTTTTAAACCAAACAGCTTTACTTTGCATGCAAACATTACCATATATTAAGTGTGAGATTTCACAATAGATGATAGCATCAAGCATCTACAGCATCCTAACTCAGGGCTTGGCACTGGAGGTCTCCTTGACCACTGAGCACCCCTGACCACCACCTGGGAACAGCCTTTGACTGAAATGCCAAATACTTAAAGCACAGCAAACCGCCACAAGAGATCCACACTGAAATGACAGTGTTCACACACATGTGCACTCTAGCTGAAATCAGAAACCTAAAACAGACTGGAAATACTCATCGCTTTACAGCTGTAAGAAAAGAGGCTTCAGGGGAGAGGAGACAGATAGATCCAGGTTATCAGAGCTGCCAAAAAACTGAAGAAAAGGTATAATAGTCTTGGAATCTATTCCTTGGGAATAGATTCCCAATGACTTCATACTCTCTTCGTACACTGCATGAATGATACACAGCTTTTAAAAGACAACCTTCTCCTCTTCCTTAAACTGCTGTGCCCAGGAGTCTTTTCGATTAATGGGCCGATGAGCAGCTCAAAGCAGGTCCAGCTCTATGGAGAATCAGAGTCCCCTTTCACAACACCCCGAGGTTTAGTAACATGGTGATTCAGCTCTGGGAGCTGATTTTGTTTCTGGTGCCTTCAGCCTTCTCACTTCAAATTTAATCAGAAATAATTGGCCCTTTTGAACAGCAGGAAACTTGGCTGCTACCGAAACTGCGCTACACTGCCAACCTCTGCCTGTCCAGCAGGAGCTGCAGTCCTGCTGCATGGATGCGGCTTGCAGCCCTCCAGGACAGCCTCCTCCTCCTAGAGGGGATGCAGCTCAGCATCCCAACAGCCTCCTTGGGACCTGAAGGGAGAGCAGTGCCCAATTCCATTGCATTTAATTGGAAAAAAGGGTGACATGCAATAGGAGAACAGGAGAATGTCAACTCATGTTGCATTGGCTCTGTAAGGGAGATGTCCAGATTGTAAAAAGTGCCAGGGGTCGAAGGATGTCCCAGGCAGATCCTCAGGCTCTGAGAGCTGTCTTGTACCCTGACTTTAGTAACTGTTTTAAAGTCATGAACCCTGCATTAAACTGCATAAAATTAGTATGTCCTTTAAAAAGTTTCAGCAGTACTATTAAGCGTGCTCACACAGAGAGCAGGTGCATGTGCACACGGCAAAGAGTCACCAACGAAAGGCGACAGACTCTGATGTCAGACTGATGCCAGGGGTGGTACTGGCCCTGCAGGAGGATATTGGCTTCCAGGAAAAATGCCAAGAGCCTTTCCCAAATATGAGCATGCAATTAGGAGATGACAGGGAATGCCTTTCAAAATGATACATGGTGCTTTTTTACCAGCGATGGTCTTGTGCAAGAGATCTCAGTGTTGCAGAAATCACAGATAATGGGAAAGAGGATGAAAGGGAACTTGTGCAAACATTGTCTGGAGCACAGGAATGACAAATGCCCTGGGGAGGGATCCTTTAACCACTCCAGCAAACTCCATTATAATCAAGGTGTAGGCAAATAAAAGGCCATTGTATTCACAAATGAATCAAAAGAACTTTTGAAATGCTAAGAGGATTTGAGGGGAGAAAAATGGAAAAATAGGAACTTTTAAGGGCAGGCAGGACTCTCGTTGCATATGGTTGACAGCTAGCTTTTGTACTGGGAACAGGCACAGAAATTAGTTCATTTCTTAATGTCGCATTTCCGGTCAAATATCATTGTCAAAGCCAGGATGCTTTGTTAGTAATACTAACGTGGTAAAACTGCCCCGCCCCAAACTGCCTTAATAGTGAAGACGTTCAGACACATTTCCTGATATCAGAGGAACAAAAAATATATCTGCAAGACACAAAGGAAAGACTTTAACAGCCTGGAAATAAAAAACAGTCTGAGAGAAAGTTGTGAGCCTCAGATTTCTCTTTGGTTTTCCCAAGACCTGGCTAGGGAGTCTTACTCTTGTGTGTGGTTGAGTTAGTTTGGCCAAAAAAACTGAGTGAAAATAAAATATACCAGTGCAGCCAAAGGAATAAAAGCAAATTATTTTCTAATCCCAGGAACCGATCTTAATACACAGTTGAAGCTGAATAAAATGAGGTGGATGAGAGACCAAGGTACATTACAACTTGCAGCAAACTAGCCACAAATGAACAATAGCTTAAAGATTAAAGCTATGTTAAAAAGTGCTTTTTGTTCCATATCTCGGAGTCCTGCTTCTTTCAACTTGTCTTGTCAACTCCATTTCCATTTCTTGACTAACATGACAAACTGTATAAACTGACAAAAACCTTATAACTGAAGCAACAGCCACAATTTTATGCTGTATAATTTTAACTTTGCATTGTTCACTGCCCTCATTGTGTTGTACCTTATCTGATATACGTTGCAATTGCCTCTGGGCAGGGGCAATATAAATGATATACACATTCTGTAAGTACAAAGGACTCCAAAGGAACTAGTTAAATTAGCAATAAAGATACAAGCACAGCAGTCATTAATCCAAAGAAACTGGATTACTAGTTGCTGTTCTTACGAAAAGTTCAAATTGTCACTAAACATTTGCAAAATATTCCACTCTCAAATTGCTTTGGCAATTGCAGTGGAAAATCTCCAGGGTCAGAGTCTCTGCTAAACTGGGCAGAGAAGCCGAGCCAAGGCAGCAACATACTTGAGGTTGGGATACAATCTTTTGACGATTCCTGTAAGGAACTATCCTCCTTTTTTGCACAAGGGAACCTCCTGCAGTAGGATTTTGCAACAGCCTGTTTTCTTCAGACATGAATATCAGAAGGGGAGTCAAGCATATGCTGGAATGACTCTGCGACTGCAGCCTGAGACTAAACAACAGGTAATGTTTCTCAATTAGACATGCTAATCCTCCTTACAAAAGCCAGACAAGTATGCTGTGCATTCATAGACTTAGCCGAAGGGCTTGCTAAGGCAACCTTCTTATGGTGCATAACTGAGACAACCCAGCTGTGTTCTGGCCTGAAGGGATCCTAGGTAATAAATGAAAAGTAATCCTTTTCTATTCATACAGTGAGATTATAGGTATATAACCCCTGCAAGCCACTTTGTTTCCACGAGAAGTGGTGGTACACCGGTAGTAGGATCAGTTAGTGTGTAAGATGAGAAAAACGGAGGTATTTAGCTTTTGCCAAAAGACATGAAGGCTGACAGGTAACCGARCCTGCTCTTAGGTGGGAAGTAACAAATCCATTTGGGTCTTTATTCTTTAGAGGTGTTTCCCCATCCATTGCTCTCCTGTATTTAATAAGCCCAGGGCCAAATTTTAAATGTCATGCTATGCAACTCCACAAATATTGTGGGACAGGACAGGCTGTGGAATGGAGCCAAAACACTGCACCAGTGGGAGCAGAGGCCAGAAATTGAGAGCTAAACCCAGCCTGGATTTGGGTATGCTGGTAAAGAAAGAAGTAAGGGAACCCAGTGCCCTGCTCCTTCACAGCTCACCATGGCTCCCTCTGCTGCATCCCTCTTCCCTACATCTTTCCAGCATGCTGCAGCCGCCTCATCTTCACACGAATTTGTGATGACATCCTGCTTCAATCAGACTTGCTGTACAACATTCGGAGAGTCGGGAAGGACAGCCTTTAGACTTTTATTCAGTCTAATTGCACTGTTTTGCACTCACTGTCATTTAAAGCTTTTTAGCAGCTGGTAGGTCATCAAAATAAAATTCTTCTAGTAACTTCTTCTTCTTTTACCTGCCTGAGATTCATAGAAATAGTAATCAGCATTAAAAAACATTTCCCTCTCAAAATCAAATTGCAGGAAAAGATTTGAATTAAGGGGTACATTTGAAAAAATATAGAAGTTTTTCACCAAACAATGCTAATAACAGGAGGCCTTTAAACCCTATTGAAATATAATTAAATACATGTTCACCTCAAAAATTATTTTAAAGAATTAAGCTTTCCTAAAACTATTCAATAAAACTGCTTGGAGCCCGTTATGAATCCTTTCAATAACATTTTACAACTATTCAGTTTTGGGCTTTTTTTTTTCCTGTTGGCTTGCTATATTTTCTTGAGAGCAAAACGTCCTAGTGCCATTGTGTTAGCTTTGGGGAAAAATCCAGTGCTATAAGCAAATGCAAACGCTCTTTTGTTTTCCCCTCATTACCCAATAGAATAAGAACAGGGGTGTAATTGAACAAGTGACCTCACATTTGGACACACATAGGAAAGAATGACATGTATGTTGTAAGTTCTCCAGAGTCCACATAAGCAAACCTTTCCAGATATTGCACTAAATGTCAAATCCTGCTTCTTATGAAGTCAGCGGGAGGTTTGCCATTGTCTTCTGTGTCAGCAGGATGGAGCCTCTAGTATTTGTCTTCAGATGTGGTGACTCGTCCATGTCCGCCAATGTCAGTATTGCTCTGGCTACTTAGATTAGTTGAAGATCTGCCAAGACATGTTTATACTCTACCGCTATTGAAATCACGGCATGCAGGAATTTAAAAAAAAAAAAACGAAACAAACAAAAACCAACAAACAAACCAAACCTCTTGTTAAAGGAAGTCCTGGAGGACTGTCCTGCACCTTTGGGAAAGGACTGCATGTGCACAGAGCTGAAGAACGTGGAAAATATTTGGGTATGGTAGTGGCCTGAGCAGGGCAGCAGCTGCTCGGAGCTTCCTTTGCTCGCTCCCGGTAGCTCGCTAACTGCAGCTCTTCACAGATGGATATGTGAGATCTGGAAAGGAGGATGCAGCGATCTCTTCTCCTTCTCCTGGAGCCCTGCAGGGCAGAGGTGGGAGAGGGAAGGTGTGAGCGTTGGGCACCAGCGAGGGACAGGGAACGCCAGGGCACAGGGAACATGGGCTGGGCCTCGGGAGACGGAGGGACTGAGCCAAAATCCCTGCTAGCAGCAAAGCCACTGAGCTGGCTGGGAGCAGAGACTGGCTGGCAGGGCCAGCATGGGCTGGCAAGGGAACTGCATACAAACCTTTCCATTTTGTCTTTTTTTTTTTTTCCTCCTGTTCTATCTGCCCCAGTCACTTTGAGTTTCCTCTATTTAAAAGCCTAAATATTCTCAAATTAAATTTTCAGTTTAAAAGCCTTTCACTTTTCCTGGAGAAACTCATTGTAGAGGAAAGGCTTGGGAGATCTGCCTCAAACCTCTGGTCATTGGAGTCCTGTCAGAAGTACCAAGAGATATCATCTGCAATAGCTTATGGAATTTTTTGAGGCTGTTTTGTTTAAGCAAAACCATTCCCCTTGCTATCACCTAAGCTGGAGTATAAATATACTCTTCTTAAAATTTCAGTGCACCATTGTTTTGTTTGAATGTGGCTCTTTGGAAAAAAAATCCTGCTGTTGTTTACATCTTGCTAAGCCTTTTTATTCAGTGCCAGTCAAAAAGCAAATAGGGTGCAATGCTTAATAAGGACAATAACTACACTTTATTTTGGAGTCAGCCCACCACAGAGAAGAGATGAAGTCCAAACAGCTGTGATGAGATCCATATTCATAAGGATCTTCCAACAATGTTTGCATTGCCGTAATGCCATCTGCTTAAAGAATATGCTCAACACCCCAGTGAGGTAAAATAAAAATAATACTCTCAGTGGTAAAATGGAGACATAGGTAATGAGTGGCTTTCCTGAGGTCACAGGACTTGCATATGGTACAGACATCAACCTGACCCTCCAGTCCAGGGCTTAACCAGAAGACCAAACTTCCCCATCAGCTGCTTAATCACTGTATGCATAATCACGGTACCAGCAACAGGGAAGTCCAGGACTGCCGTGACAACAGAATATGAAGCCGCTCACAATTACAGACGTTTCTGCTGACCCCTCAGATGAGAGCGAGCTGCTGACAAGCAGCAGCARTGGATCCCAGAGCTGCCATCACCGGGGTGATAACGGGATCAGCATTCATTGCCATTAATAGAGCCACTTTCTCAGAAATAGTAATAGTTTTAAATTTTGATGTGTTATATCTCATCCCATGTAAAAACCAAAAATAGCCCGATAAGAGCTGAAACATAGCTAGCTCCACTGAAAACCATCTGTGACTTAGCTAACCTGCCACTGAAGAATTAAGGAGGGATAGATGAAGTCCAAGAGCCTATGGCCGACCACAGGTGGAGAAGGGGAACCCTGTCCACACCAGCCACCAAGGAGGAGACCACGTGGGCGTGCACCTGGGATGCTCCATGGTGATCAGCCAGGCAATTCACATGTCTCTGCCTGGGGAGGACCATCCATATCCTCTGGAGGTCTGGAGGAAGATAAAAGCACTTCCCTACTCTGGGGCACCCTGAGCCCTTCTAACTGTGACCCACTTCCAGGAACATGTCTCATCTCTGGTAACACAGGTGGTGGCCTTCCTGCAGGCTCCTGTCCCAGCTGCCATGGTTGCCTCCGTGCTTGCGGCTGGCACTGTGGGAACTGCTCCCCAGAGCACAGCCAGCTCAGAAACTGAACTCACCCAATGGGGACCTGTGTCCTGACAAAAAATGGGGAGCTGGAGACACAGAAGTGGCAATGTTTTCCTCCTCTGCTGAAGGGACCCAAAACAACGACTGCAGCGACCCAGACCTTCACCAAGGAAAGCTGATGAGACTGCTGAGGGGATGACAGAGGACCTTCACTGCACCAGGAGATATTCAGGACTCTTGGGGCACAGGGTCAGCATGTTAGCCCGGCATTTCTAGCTTCAGGGAAAAGGGATGAAAGGCACAGAAAGAGAATATTAAGGCAAGGATATTGCTGTGACAAAGGACAGAGCTGAAATGAGGGAAAGAGACAAAAACATGCATCAGCTTTCCTCAGATCATCATTCAGTGAGCTCAATGCCTCGGCTGTGCCTGTGTCATTTCTCCATTTTTTTTCTTTTCTCATTCAAATGGTGGAGAACCTGCAATAACTGTTAAACGGATTATTGTTAACAACGCGAGGGTGTTTCCTGCTCATGCAGTAACTCACTGCCAGGCCAATAAACTCTTTGGCTTTTGGCCTCACAGTATTTATTTGCAGTGGATACCCCTGGGTTAAGTCACTTCTACACTTTTTGGGAACCAGGCAGCTTATCTACTTGAGATGACTTTTTCAGAGCAAGATGTGCTGTGTCTGCCTGCTGATTACAAAGGGATCTTCAAGTGAGCAGGTCAGCTGCATCCGTCCATGCTCAGATGACAGATCCTGCCTGAGAGGAAAGAGGGCTCTTCGTTTCCTGAGCTGTCACTGACATTTTTTCCACCTGGGGTAGGGAGGAGAAGAAAAACAAAGTATGCCCTTTCAAGCTCACAGTGACTTCTGTGAGCCACGTTATTTTAAAAGCAACACCTGCTATGCATAAGCCTTTCACTACAACCCAGTTCACAGATTTTCCTGGAAAGGGAAATGAGTCGCTATTGCTCAGCATAACCACCAGGAAACGCAGAGATTCCTTTCCTGTGGAGCCCTCTAATTAATACCATCCTGAAGTAAACTTGAAGTAGGGATTAGATAGGGTCTCAACCCATCTGAGATGATTAGAATTATACCTACAGCTTCAGTTTTTGCAATCTGATATATAAAGGATTAATCCAAACATTGTACAATATACTGCAGTGTCAGCATGGTAATAATTTATAAATAACTGACTTCAGCTTTGCAGGACAAAATAGTTGTGGTACTATGAAACCTGTGCAGACACTGACTATACCGTATTTGATTTGAACAGTTTATTGTGGGTGGGCTGTTGCCTTCACTGGTACAGTTAATCTTTTGTTTGTTGTTGGCCCAAACTGTGAAGGGTTTTCTTAAATCATCTGAATAAAAGCAGTGTTTCCCATCTGTTACAGGGAGTCAATAGCTCTTAAACACCTTAATTATTTGGATTTACAGCTGCAAAATTTGCATGTGAATACCTCCAATGATCAATTAATTCAGGACAGGTTTTAGTTGGCTTAAACTCCCATCCATTAAATGAAATGGCCCCGTATAAATCGGTTTGATCATTTCATGTTTGCACCATTAAATGCACTGTTTCATAAGGAGCCAATCTTACTCACAGTCTTTGAGGTGAACCAGATTTTTGAAACCCTGCAAGCAGGACATGTTCTTCCTACCTAAATATGTGCCTTTGCAAAGGTACTCCTCTACTGCTGGAGGAGTTGGTGTTTAAAAATACCTTTGTGCCACTTTGCTGTACTTTGAAGAAGTTACTCCTGCAAAGCAAAGGCACTCAGTTGCATCAGAAACGTAAACAGCTGCCAAAAATATGCTTGTAATTAAGGTCCAGAGTCAGAATAGCATCCCTATGCAGAAAGGTTAGTTAAGCATGTGTTTAAATTTAAGCACATGTTTAAGTAAGTCACATGAAAGGACGTAGTGCTTCAGCATTTCTCCTTGCACTGGCTGTCATACGCACTCTCTACTGGAGAAATCAGTGGTTCATCCAATGAACTGAATACAGTGCCTGTATTTCCTGAGAAAAGGTGCCATATGCACTTAAATATTTTCCTAGGTAAGGGTGGGATTTCAGTGTATGTTCCGGTGAGTTCCTAAATCAAGATCTAAAATCAGAAAAGGTGAAGAAATATGAATGAGTTAGCCATCATTCCCAAAGAAAAGACCCTTCTTTTGAATGCAGCCCACATTTTTGAGGGCATCACTGTTCTTTATAGTTCTGGAACAGCTGGGCTCCAGCTGGCAAGATTTAGTTTGACTAAAGTCAATGGCTGCCACCTGATAAAATACACTCATTTCCCAGCATGAAAAATTAGCAGCCTGCACAATGTTGGGTTTGATGTAAATAAAAGGGTATGCAATTTCAAAACCACATACTAATTTGTTTTAAATTTGTATAATAATAACTATGACAATGAAATAGCTCCTGGTTTTTGATAAAAACTAACTTTTTTACTGCAGGCTCTATTTATACCAGTTTTTTTGTTTTGTTTTTTTTTTTAGATAAGCACATCCCCACTTAATTAGGGGTAGCAATTGCTTTGCTTTGTAAAAATGTAGTCCCATGATCAAATTTTGATGGATTAGAATAATAAAGATCATGCTGTTTTATAAAGGACTTTCAACAATTCCAGTTTAGAGTCTGTTTTATGGTGTTGTTTGCTTAGCTCATAATCTTCCCGTAAAGTTTGTCTGCCTAAAACATTATTTCTTTACTTGGTTTGTATTTAATTGCCATAAAACACTGAGTTGTAAGAATTCCAAAGATATAGGGATTCATTCCATTCACTCACAAACTTTATGCAACTGTGACTCTGCTAACTTTAGCCGTATCATTCCCTACCAACTTTACAAGTGTTTGAGAATTCTTTTTTTCCCATTTTGACCAAAATACGAGTAAATTTGAGAACAAAGTGAAACTTTTCATCCAGTTTTTCTTTTCAAAATTGTCTAGTTCTTTTGAAACTAGAATGGAGAAAAGACCTGTCTTATACAAATATGTCCCCTAAGTATGACAATTAGCTAACAATATTGTTGATTAGTTAATTTCATAGCTTTAATGTTTGAAGAAAGAGCATGGGTGAGAAGTTATGTCTGTATTCAGATTAATACCATATTTTCACTTTTTTTGTCCCAAGACTCAGAAAGTGAAACAGAAAACACACACATGAGTTTGCTCAGCACTATATAGTATCAACATCTGGTCTGAAAAACCCACATTCATGTGACTTATACATACAGATGAAACAGTCTAAAGCTCCCCCTGACACTTGCCCAAAATACCACGACTAAGAGAACACAGTCACAGATACACCAGCACAGAAATAGCCCTGTATCAGCACCTTCTTTCACAGCACGGCTTGCACACTTCGCCACATGGTGCATGAGCAGATTTGGAGACCATTCCTCTCAGGACTGCGCTTGTGCACAGCCCACAACTAATATGGGGTATCAGCAGTTTCTTGCAGCACTGTCTGCAGCCCACCAACATCCCAAAGGTGATTTAACCCCAGTGGGCTGACAGCTAAGAAGACAAGTACAGTGGGAGGAGGAAAGGAAGTAAAGCGTTAGAAGCAGGCAGCTGATTTTTCTCACCAAGTACCAAAACCAGATAGAAAGATGAAAAGCTGATAGGACAAATTATTTCCAAAAGCACAATCTGACCTGTTGCTGTTGCTTGCAGGGTTTTACTGGTGATAAATACAGCCTAGCAATTGCCACTGAGGGCAGAAGGCTCTGCAGGAACCTCTCTGCAGACATGTGGGTCTGACTATTGCAATTCCATCCTCTGACTTACAACCAAGGTGTTAAAAGTTTTCTCTGGAAGATGAACAATTTGTTTGCTCCTTGGAGTTTTGGTCTATGTTAAGATAATAATTCAGCCCATACTTCTCCCCTTCAAAGACAATCAGAATAATATTTAATAAGGAAAAAATAAGGAAAAACATCCAAGTCAAACTTATTTCCAAAGATCACTTTAATTTCATCTGCTGTGACTGGTGATCGGATCAGCACTGCTCAGAGAAGGATGCACAAGCCTTGTAAATAGGAGTTAAGGATTTTTGCCTGAGCCAGTTCTTCCTAGATGTAGCATCTGGTTTTCAGCTTGTAAACAAACTTACAGTTTGGTTTATTAGAGGACAGGGAGGTCAAGTGACCTGCCAGAGGTCTCCCAGCGAGCGGTGCGTAACACTGGGTTTGAACCAGGGTTCCACCTGGTTCCCAAACTTCTACTCTCTTGTTTGGATGCTTCCCATCCATCAACCCTGCTCCTCCCTGCCTGCTCCCCAACCAACAAACCAACGAAACCTTTTTCCAGACCAGGTTTACAGGTGGGTGTTTTTAACATTCATGTACTGAAACTGGTGGATTCAGTAAAATCTGAATCTGTACTGAAACTGTGTTTTGAGTGCACTGGAGTGGGGAAAAGTACCAAAGCCCTTTTTGCGATGCACCCTCCCCACTCAGCACTCTTACAGACCCACTCACGGACAAGAAAACTTCTGTAGTGCCTAACCAAGGGATGTCCAGAGCTGGTAACGGCAAGAAAGGTCACTGCTCCCCAAACATGCTGAGTCTGGGGTGAGTCAAAACCCCAGCAAATGCTTGAGAAATACATATTTTCTGTTTCTTTTGGGCAACCTGCTTCTCCTGTTGCACTAGGAAACATTCATTAGCCGAATACCTGCTTCTTGGAAGTGGCACCTCTCTGAGCTACTCATCACCACTGACCTCTTACCTGTGTCCCAGTGTTTCCTCGCTCCTCAGAGACATGAGTGAGCCCATCACCGGCCCAGCCTGAATTGCTTTTGAAATCAATAAGAGCTTTTAAAACAGTAAATTCAAGGGGAGTAGATTAAGGAACAAAATAGTTTTTATTATTATTATTATTATTCATTGCAAATTTAACAGTAAAATACACCTGCTCCCCCATCATAAAGCCCAGGGGTCTTAACAGAGTTGTGTTCTGGGGTTTTGCTCAGCCCAAAGCAGTGCATTTCTCTCTGGAAATGTAGAAATCTTTTGCTACCTTGGCAGTGGACATAGAATCAGTCTGAGAATCAAAAAAGTCAAAACAAAATGCAAGGCTTCCCATTAAATCATTTTGCAGTGTTGGATAATTCACAGCATTTCTCTGTGCTTCAGTTCCCTCTCCGGCAAAGTAGAGCTATTGAAAAATGCCTGCCTTCACCAAGCACTGCGTTTTCCAGGTAATGAGGACCGTACCAGGTATAATCCTTCTGAAAGTTTACAGGGTTTGAAGTTCTCCCTCAAAATTGAAATTATGTTCCATGGGGGGTTTTTTTGACCGTCTAATTAATGACTTGATTTTGTAGGTGCCCAGTGAGAAAAGCAAACACAAATGTTAATAAAAYGAGCCTGGGCATGGGCACAAGAAAAAGATATTTTCCTTTGCACAGAGCAGTAGAGCATGAGGCCGTGGACTGTCCTTCCTGGCCTCCACCTCCATCACCGTGGCTGTGTGTGGGGCTGGGGTCTGACACCATCTGGGGAGCTGAGCCAGCTTAGAAAACAAACCTACAGATCCAGTTTTGCTAAAGAGTTCATTTGAGCCAGGAAACTCAAGATAGGAGTTTRCCACAAAAAAAAAGGACTGACATTTGCTAAATAACTGCGTTGAGCACCATATGGCTTCCTACTCAACCTGAATCTTGTGACGAGGGGTCTTCAGAGCTGCTGTCCTTGGTGGGGATGAACACTTGCAGTAGTGCCAGCTACTTTGTGAAACGCTGCCTGGGACCACCTTTGTGATTGCCAGTTGATTTGGAGTTTATCAAGGACGGACATGTGGCTTTGGAGACTCCTCCTGAAAGGTCACCACAGCTGCTATTAATGATCCCCTCCTGTTATTTGTGGTTGTGTTCACATTTTTGTCTAAAGCACCTTCTAACAGATGCTATTTTACAAATGCTGCACTGCAAAAGCAGAAAAGACCTTAGGTCATTTCCACATCCTAGTATGATACTAGATCTAAGCGAAGCCTGTGCCTCTAAGAATGCCTGAGACAGAGACTCTTCCTGCCCCAAGTGCCAAACAATTTACCCCCAAAAAACCTGTTTCTAACCAGGGCATATGGGACTGTGTCAGAGTGCTCTTTCCTTGACAATCCTGATTCAAAAGTGACTCTCAAGTGACAAATTATTAAGGCATACAAACCATCTAATTCAGTCTATCCCTACTGAGCTGTGCTGGTTTTGGCTGGGATAGAGTTAACTTTCTCCACAGTAGCTAGTATGGGGCTATGTTTTGGATTTGTGCTGAAAACAGTGTTGATAACACAGGGACGTTTTTGTTATTGCTGAGCAATGCTTACACAGAGTCAAGGCCTTTTCTGCTCCTCGCACCATCCCACCAGCGAGTAGGCTGGGGGTGTGTCCTGGTTTTGGTTGGGATAGAGTTAATTTTCTTCCTAGTAGCTGGTATAGTGCTGTGTTTTGGATTTAGGATGAGAATACTGTTGATAACACACTGGTGTTTTAGTTGTTCCTGAGCAGCGCTTACACTAAGTCAAGGACTTTTCAGCTTCTCGTACTGCCCTGCCAGCGAGGAGGCTGGAGCTGCACAAGAAGCTGGGACGGGACACAGCCAGGACAGCTGACCCAAACTGGCCAAAGGGATATTCTATACCATATGATGTCATGCTGAACAAAAAAAACTGCGGGGAGTTGGCTGGGGGGGGCGCAGCTGCTGCTCGGGAACTGGCTGGGCATTGGTCAGCGGGTGGTGAGCAATCGCATTGTGCATCACTTGTTTTGTATATTCGTTTATCATTATTGCTATTTTCCCTTCCTTTTCTGTCCTATTAAATTGCTTTTATCTCAACTCACAAATTTTACCTTTTTTCCCATTCTCTCCCCCATCCCACTGGGGAGGAGTGAGCAAACGGCTGTGTGGTGTTTAGCTGCTGGCTGGGGTTAAACCACGACAGGGTGCACAAGAAGCTGGGAGGGGACACAGCCAGGACAGCTGACCCCAACTGACCAAAGGGATATTCCATACCATGTGACGTCATGCTCAGCATATAAAGCTGGGGGAAGAAGGAGGAAGGGGGGACGTTTGGAGTGATGGCGTTTGTCGTCCCAAGTAACCGTTACGTGTGATGGAGCCCTGCTTTCCTGGAGATGGCTGAACACCTGCCTGCCGATGGGAAGCAGCGAATGAATGCCTTGTTTTGTTTTGCTTGCGCACATGGCTTTTGCTTTACCTATTAAACTGTCTTTATCTCAACCCAAGAGTTTTCTCACTTTTATTCTTCCAGTTCTCTCCCCCATCCCACTGGGGGGAGTGAGCAAGCGGCTGTGTGAGGCTTAGTTGCTGGCTGGGGTTAAACCACAACATGAGCACAATTATTTTATTAAAAAAAAAAAAAAAACAAACAACCAACAAAAAAACACCAACCAAACAACAAAACAAAACTAAACTAAACCAAACTAAAAATGAATTAAATTGCTGAGGTTTGTTTTGTTGGTTACACCCTGCTACATTCACACCCAAATGAAAGGTCTTGTTCTACTTTGTCACAAAGGATGTTCCAGTCCTTCAGGGTCACATAGCAATTACCACTTTTCTCAATACCCCCCCAATGTAAGCTGTAGCTCCCAGTAGAGCCCAGCTGGGTCAAGCCTCCTCCTGACCTCCTCTTCTCAGTCCCTGTGGTTCAGGCAACCAGCAGCAGGCAGCCCTCTCCATATTGCAACATACTCCCATCAGATTATTCAGGACAGAAGAATTCCTAATCTGGATTACATAGCAGGAAAAAAATGGGTGATTTCATGGCAGCTTTCAAACTGGCATATGCTGGGACCCTGTGTGGAGGCGCAGCGCTGCTCTGTTGACCCATGCTAGGAAGGCAGATGGCTGTGGCTGATGAGTTTTGTTAGCAGCAATGCACAGCATAAAAAGGGGTTTGTGTCCTCCCTTCGAAATAGGCAAGTTTAAAGTGTAAAACATCTTGTAAAGTAAAGCCTTAGAAATAGAAAGTACCTAAAAAGGCTCAGTGTTTGACATTGCTTAGTTTTAGATTATGAATAAAAAATCCAGGTCCCTCTCCAACTCAGAAGGAAAAAGCTTTGCACATGCTTTTGCCTGTATCTCCGTGTTTGCCGCATCAGGGGAGTTATGTGATGCATGGCCTCACATTGCTTGTAACTGTCTTCTGCTTTAGTTTTAAACAGAAAAAAGAATACGTAGATTTCTCCTGAGTTCAGCTCTGGACTTTGAAATACAGATTTTGAGACGAGAAATAAATACATTCTTTTCCTAAATACACCATATTTTTTTCTGTGGAGGAAGTGAACATTAGCCAAAAAGCAAAAATATAATCCACCAGTTCCTKCATTTTAACTGTCTCTCATCTTGAAGCAATAAACAAAGGTTAATCAAATACTTACTAGCTGAGTAAATATTTTTGCTCATATGTATAAACCAACCTAGGTCAGATTCTCATGTTTTGGCTCTGCATTAATATGTCTTTGAAAAGCTTTTCAAGGTTGGTAGATTCAAAAATAGTTTTTTCCATCTTAACTCCATATGCTAAATCGAGGAACTATGCATATATACATACGGATGTATATACAGACACTCTATATACATTGTTTTTTACAGACCGTCCAAGAACTGTTTCTTTTTCCTCTAAACAAAGTGCATCAGTATGTTCATGAAAGTGTCCCTAAGGAACTCTGCAATAAAAAAATCAAAATGCATTTGACAGAGGTCAGCATGTTCCAGCAAGGTAACAGTCTCCAGCTGCCTACAAACTAGGTGGAAGGATCTTTCCAGTCCACCTTACAGATGGTGGGGACATGCCAAAAGTTCCATTTAGGCGACACACTCCCGTACAACCCCTGATTCCATGCATGTTCACTCGTATCTGGCTCTCAGCAAGCCCAGGTCCTGTACCTCTCCTACCACATGCCAGCACAAGAGAGCCCTGTGCTGTGGACACTGTCAGAATTAATAATTTGCTCTAGCTCTGTGGAGGTTGTGGTTTAAGCCCTCAACTTCATTTTAATCAGCCTTTCAAATTTTTCCATTGCCTGAGAACTATGTTGAAGGCCGCAAAGGGCATGCCCCTACATTTTCCCCAAAAGCTGTGGAGAAGGGAATGGAGAAGTAACTGCCTGTTCTCGGAGGACCTCCCAAAGGAGATCTGACCTGCCAGAGAGCAGACACCCTGCCATTGCCCTACCTGGAGACAGCACCAGACAATGTTAATGTCAAGTAGCATCTGCCAGCATGATTATCTATGCCTTCCAAAGCTGTGTTGCTCAGTCCTACAAAATCTGTGGCCATGCTTTGAAAGCTTTCCTTTCTAAGGGCAACGGTTTCAGGTTTATTCCAAGCTCTTCCCACACTTTGGCAGGATCACATATATTGTGGTTGGGCTGAACTGCTTTAAGTTCTGCTGTAACCTTTGCTTCAGACAAATGATCGCTTTATGTCCTGAAAAATACATATCAGGCCAGACATTACTTCTGGGAACCATATCTGCCTCCTGATCCTCTAAGATTCAATTTCCTCATGGGAAAGAAAAGGGTGTGAGCGCTCCTAGGCTGAAAAAAGAAGTCTTTCCCCTTCCCTGCAACCATTGCTAAGAGGTATAGCCATACACTGGCTAGCAATAGCCTTCAGCTTCCCTAGGAAGCAATCAAGTATGAAGCATGAAGCTCTGCTTGAACCTTTTTGTAGGGGCGGTGTTACAATGTGTATTCCCTGAATATGGTATGTGTTGTGGAAACTGCCACCATTTTCCCCAATTAACTTAGCTCGTTAAGGACCACAGCCTTGCAAAACAGCTCCATCGCTCTGCCAGCCAGTGGTGGATCCTCCGTGACTTCGGATCCTGAAAGCAAAAATGTACGGTGAGTGTTATCAGATCAATCATGCACTCCCAGTCTGTAGACCAAACCTCTTGGTAAGCCATTTCAAATACAAGACCTTCTTCTCATCTACCTCTGCAGGGGTATTGTGCCAAATCCATGGATGCCAGATGGATCTGACACATTGGCATCTGGGACGTAATCCCACAAGCCAAGGCTCCCCCAGAGAAAGGAGGAACGTTTCTCCTCCAGGAGCTAGCTATGCTCTTTTATTCTCAATGAGGAGGAGAATGCATGATTTGTCTCACAGACAAACTATTAAAACATTTTAAAATGGAAGGTTAGACCTGAGATAGTATTCTGGTGTTTATAAAATATAATATGAGGCAGATCAGACAAAACAGAGTGATGAGAATCTCACTTCTTCCAATAATCACCAATAATTTAGGGCTGGGGTGAAAAGCTTGCACTATTACCCCATTCCTTCCTCATCCATTAGGCTCTGCTCCTCCTCCATGGGCCTCAGTGAATCCATTTGCCCCAAGGGACCCAGAAGCCAACTTTTCCTGCAGCTGTTTTTACTAGACTAAACTTTCGTGGATCCAGGCCAGACCACAAGGAAGCAAGCCATGGCCATCTGCCCATTTTATGCCTTATCCTGGAAAGATATAACATTGCAGGTCTTTGTCAGCAGTGGTCTAGCCTGGCTCTATCCCCAGCCTGGGATTTACCCAAAAGCCACTCCTGGGAAACCCTCACGTGACTTCTCCTTACAGGATTTGAGCCAGCTTTCCCTGGATTTTTTTCCCCATTTATTTATCCACCTATTGGTTTTGGTTTTTTTTTTAAACCTTTTAATTTCCCACTTTGTGGCCATATTTTTAGGAAGACATGACTGCACCTCGTCAGTCATGAGAACCGACTTCTGACTGCCGCCTTCTCTGAGGGGCTACCCCACCATTGAGACTGAATCCTTTCCCTCCTGTTATTCTTTTTACAAGTCCCAACCCTAGTTCAATCTTTAACCATAAACCTATTTAAACAATCCATATGTACATCAATGATGTTCTAGCTGTTTCTTTGGCCATCAGTAAGTCAATCAGCAGTGGAGCCTATGTGTAGAGTAGTCTAACACGACCTTGGTGGTAAATAGGTCTAGAATGGAGAACAGATGACAAAATGAGTGAACAAAATGACAAAAATGAATGTGTATTGCCTTCTCCTCCTTTCCTGGCTCCATATTCTCCTTCTCCCAAGCTCAGTCTCAGCTTCTCTCTCCCACCTGAAGCCTCCCGGTTCTCAACTACAATTTCTGCGATTAGAGTTCTCAAGCAGGGGAGCAGGGTTAGCACAATATCAGCTCTGCCCACCATGGGTGATACGGGCGTACAGGACCTTTCCCAGGCTGCTGTCGGGGTGTGGGTCACAGCTCTTTGCCCACGTGTTACAGAGAAGTGCTTCTGCCAGGGGTACCTTGGGCAACCCTCAACCCCCACTCACAGAACACCGATACCCAGTCCTTAGGAAGCCAGTCAACCATGGCATTTTTCCATTTTTCCTACCCTTCTTGCAACTTGCAAGTAAAACACACAAAAAAGTAAACTGTTTTTTTTCTTACTGACTCCTTTGACTAATCTTGCTTTTTTTTCTGCTGTGGTCACTTTATGGGAAAGAGTGTGGTTGCAGGGGGAGCCAGTCCAGTGACTAAACCGGCTGCCATGGTTCAGCGGGAGAGCTTGTTTCTGACCTTTACACAGTCCCTCTGCAAGCACATCCCCTCAACACTAAGATCATAGGCCACTACTTTTTGTGTAAGTAAGTGAGCTGCATTTTCTCCAGTGGTTCTTCCAGCACTTTCTAAAGAAGCTGAGCTGCTGTTAGAGACATAGCCCTTCAGGGAGATATGCAACCAGCAGATGTTTGCAGTGGGACAGTGTAACATTTTCAAAACAAACAAGCATCTATTAGCCAATGTTAATATATTTCTAGCAAGCCTGTACCAGTCATGTTATTTCTCTCTCCTCAGCAATGGCAAAAAAAATTTATTTCTATCAATTTAATAAGCACACAGTCAATTTTAATAAGACACTTCTGTCTGATTTCATGCTCCAGTTATGTTATTTTAACTGTTTCTAATCCCTTGGCTGGTAAACACGATGTGTGGTCATAGGTTTTCCACTGCAAACAGGCCAAAGGCCTCTGGTCATTAACAGCTTGACTTAGGTACGGGATCTCCACCAGATCCACCTGGCCAGCACCTCTGGTGGATCCACCCAAGCCCACATGGTGGAGCTGGCGCAGTGTCACCGCACAGGTGCACAGTATGGCAGCATGGACGTAGGCAGGGGCAGTGCACAGCCTGCCAGCTTGCACACCCAGGCCATGTCCCCCTGTGCCTCCAGCAGCTCCTCCAGGAACGTATTGCAGATCCACCGCCCCGTTACAGATTCAGAGAGCACTGCTGTCCAGTGCTGTCATTTTTAACAGGGGTTGAACAACAAGATCCAGGATGTGTTTTTACACCGGCCTAGGCAGGCAAAAAAAAATCGATTCACATGCAGGAATGGCAGGGGTGGCAGGGGCTTGCTGGCCTGCGCTGTGGACAGGGGGCTTCCTTCTTTCCAGCTATTCGCCAGATTTGTAGAAGTTTGAAGAACCACCTTTTTGGAGAAAGCACAAAGACAACTTGTACTCTGTCCCTCCTGGTGCATTGTCCTCTCCATGCCCAGGAGAAGCCATGATCAAACCTCTCAGAATCAGTAACCGTCGTGACCACGTCATTGAATTCAGGAGCTTCTGCTAACTGGAAGGACATAGCTCTGGCTGAACACCTGGCTGCATCCACTTGACTGAGCTCAACAGTGGAGGCTGAAGGTGCTTCCTCACTCACATTCAGTCACTCAGAAGACAGATCCACTTCAAGCAGAGAGTCAAGGACACCTGGAAACTGTATGGTTCAGAAGCCCCATTTCCCTAGGAATCAAGAGACTTTCCATGCATTTCCAGAGTTTGTTTCCATCGGTATTTGAATGACAGTCACAACCACAGGCCCTGAATCAGAGGCCATTGTGTATATATCACCAAATGTCCCTGTTAGGATGTATGTTCATTATGGCTCTAAATCCATTCTGTGCCCGCAGCCCCTCTCTGGTCACAGATGTCTGCCTTTCTCCTTTCCTAGCTCGGAAAAGAGAAGCCCTCCTCTGAGGTTTGTCAGGCAGTAGAAGCAGTTAGAGGAGCAGTTAGTTACTAAATTTAGATGTGCAAGAAAAGACTTCGATCCAAGGCACCAATGGTAGCTAATTTCAAAATGCTTTCAGTTATGTGTTCAAAGCTATCTCTGCAGGATCTCTTCTGAGTTTTACTGTATGGCTGAGAAGATTTTCTTCTGTTGCTGCTAATTAAAATGATAATCAACAGAAACTTGTGTACAGTCCTGCAATTAAACAGTCTATATCTGTCTCATCTACAGATTTCCTGGGGCATGTTTTAGTTTAGATAGATATCTCTCTGGTAGAGAGATGACACTTCTTCCCACACAACCCCTCTCATATATCTCCTTTAATAAACCTTTTAGATACTCTTCACCTTTCCTTCACCTTTCCTTTCACCTTGCCTTCATCCCTTGAAATTCCCTTTATCTGCCCTCTTTAAGGAGGAATGTTTTCTGAAGCCACTAGAAGCCTTTTCTTGTCAGATACTGGCTTGGAAAGGAGCAGTGTTCTTCACCTCAACGAGGTTTAGCATAGCCCTCCTTGCATTTCAGCCCCTGCTGTGGTGAGTGCTGAAGCCCCAATGTCTTGACGCAGGTTGTAAGTGGGGTATGTGGCATGCTGAGTAATGAAAGCCTCGTTTCCCCAGCTTTGCCTCTCGCTCCCTCTTCCTTTCCCCCACCCTCACCCACCACAGCTTGGAGTTATGCCTACACAGGCTTGCTCTAGACCCTAAACCCAGAAGGAGAACTTCCAAAGGGCAATGTTGGTAAAACCGGTCTGTGCTCAGCACTGATGTGTGCACATCCACTCCACTGAGATGCCTCAGCACCAGCATCTTTCACTTACTGTCAAAAAAATGACATATTCTGTGAGGTTTGCAGTGATTAGTATGAAGCGGTATCAGCTTCTAAAAGAATATTAAATCAATCTCAATACAATGTTGAAAGTGAATGGAAATAATAGAACCAAGTTGTACCCAGCAGATGCAAATAGCAGAACTCACCTTTGCTCTGCCCAATGCTCAAGATGCCTTTGCTTGACAATTTAGTCTGTAAACTAATCACTGTCATTTGGCACATTCAAAGATGTTTTAGCCACAGAAAAGAGAACAGCAAGGACTGCTTGTGAGAGCAAAAGACACAAATGTAGAAAGCAATACAAATGTTATATTCCTCTTTGGTTGGCTGTATTTCTGAGTCCTTACCAGACAGCCAAACAAGATGCCATTTATCCTCTGCAAACATATGAATTATAAAGCATGAAGTGTGCAATTATAGTTGGATTTTGCATACAGATTGCAAGGGAGAGTGATGTGGTTTCCTACAGCTTCCCTTGTGCATTTCTGCTGGAATCAAGCCCTTCCAACTAGGAGACTACTGAGCACAGCAGGAAGACACAGTCTATTTTGGTCTTCCTGCTGTAGGAAGGAAGTAGGAGGTTCTGCCACCATTTCTCAGAAAGAGACAGGGGGGTGTGGCTGAGCTGCTCAGCTAGCAGCAATGGCCCATGCAGAAGGCAAAAGCCCATGCAGGTTGCCACAACAGCCAGCTTCCAGGGGATTTTCACTCCCAAGGAAGGAGGCAGCCACAATGGCTTCTCAGCAGCTGGTGTGTGTCACCTTCAATGCATGTATCGAAAATGATTCATCCTGCCCCCAAAATACACCTTGCCTTTTAAGATGGAGCAAAAAAATAAGTAATGGCACTGACATAAAAATGATCAAGACGATCTTTTTCAGAGACAGCTCTTTGATATGTAAGTCTGAATATAGCCATAGACCACATCTATAGGGCTTAATCAAAGCCATGCAAAATCTACACATCGTGACTGAGTCTCAGGAGACCATGTTTCAGCCCTGCAAAATCTATGGATCATGACTGAGTCTCAAAAGACCACATTTGTAATTGAGTACACACACCCACTGGAGAAGGGGTGAAAGCAACAAAGACAATGGCTAAGAGGCAGGAAAGGCCTCCTACAGAAATTAGGTCTAGAACAAAAGTGCCTTAAGAGTTATGCCTAGCGGCAATGAAGACAGAATTAATGTACAGTATTTAATAAGGAGACAGGAAACATAGTCAGATAAGAAACAGGGAGAACTCAGAAAACACTGTTAGCAGTGAAGCAAAGTGCTCTTTTAAGAGCTGTTACCAAAAAAGTACACAGTACACTTATATTTAGATACTACACTGAAACACTAGAGAGTCATCTGCAAAACTGTAATAATAAAAAAATCCAAGTGTTTGAATTCATTGGCTTCGTTCTCAAAAATGTGTTTCATTGAAAACCACAAAGAAAGAAGAGCTATTAAAATAAGCTCTTTGGAGGGTCCTGCCCTAATAAAATAAATATGATAAGATGAGCAAGAGTTTATGACCATTTTGGAATTTGATCACAATGTTCCAGGCTCACAGCGAGTATAAAGAAATTGCATGTTAGATTATGCCCAAAGGATTATTCCTTCTAATGATAGCTGCTATTAGAGACATAGCCCTTCAGGGAGATATGGAACCAGCAGATGTTTGCAGTGAGACAGTGTAACATTAACACTGTAAACAGTATGTCTATCTGAAACCCTGAATAAGAGAGGGCAAAGCATACTGTGTGACTCAAACACACACTGCTTGCTACAAAAAACCCATCAGCATTATTGTATCTAAAGCAAGCCCAGGCAGCTTGTGAAAAACACAACAGAGCACGAGAACTTGCTCACCGGTCTATCGTTGGGAAGTCTAAAGTTGGGATGCCCTGCCCCAAAAAGTCTGAGAAAATCCCCATCGAGGTCCAAACCAGTCAGGTGGCTCCCACATCTACATGTCTGAGTCAAAACCCATGGCTCTGAATTGAGTTTTTTGAGAGACTGCATTTCGTAGTTTGGGTCCAGGGTTTAGCTACAGGGGGTCCCCACTGCTGCCGGGAAGTTCATATCAAAAACACATGCCAAATCCACTGTGAGAACCCGAGGGGAGAGGACGTGGGAGCAGCTCAGAGGATTACGTATGACGGCAGCAAAACAGCAGTGGCAACCCATTCTTGTGCACAGGCACAGGAGCGTGAGACCCGTGGTCCCTGGGCACTGGGAGTCGTGCTGCACCCCAGCACCAGCTGCCACTGCCACCACCACCGCCACCACCATCAGCACCACCACATGCTCTGAAGTCGCATCAATGCTAAAGTACCACCGAGGCCACAGCCAGGCCCTGGCACTGTCCCTAACAAGCAGAATTAAAATAAGCCTGGGACTGAACCGGCTGCACCGGGTGCACAGAAGCGTCGTCTGACTGGGGCTATTCAATTTGTTATTGCCAAGGGCTGCTGGGTAATTTTAATGAGGCTCAGCTGTTTTTTTTTTTCCCTTTTCTTTTTCCCCTTTTCGGTCGGCTGTCAGGGCGGGTGACAGGAGCCAGACCAAGCTTGCTGGACCTGAGGCCACCCCTCTGGCCAGCCGGCTCTGGAGCTTTCCCACGGGCTGCTGCAGGGTCAGTACCTTGCGCTCTGCCTGTGAGCACATGCGTGCTTCTGCTGCTGCATGGGCCCAGCGTGTGAACATTGTGGGAGCAATAGGCAGTCCTAAGCCTTTTTAAGCCCCAACTTGCTTACTTTTTGTAACAGGTTTAAAACATTCACTTTTTTTACCACTGAAATGCCTGGCTAGTGAATTTTTTAGCAACCAGTACTGCTCCTTTTTGATATGTACTTTTCAGCTAAACTATTACCTTTTTTGTTGCTGTCCTTACCTTCTGCATGGTTACCTGGTCCCTGCTGACGCTGACTACTCAGCTACAATTTCACACCACTGTGTCGTCAGGTCTGCCCTGTGTTATGCTGGTAAACTCTCATTGCCCACCGTACTGCCCTAACCCAGCGCACTCTTCGCATTTACAAGGGGAAAGAACAAAGAAATATTTTTTTTTTTCAACCTTTCTGTTTCACTTCCGGAAACCTGCAAAAAATGCAGAAGAAGAAGCAAAAGTTGCAAGAAGGAGGAGTTGAACGGAGGCCCAAGGAGCCCGCATGGAGGGGCAGGGCTGCAACGCCGAGTGCAGTTACAACATCTCTTAACAGCCTTAATAAGGGGTCAGTTTATTTTTACAAAAAATGTTATTATTAAACATGCCACAACCAATACGTCCCCTTCACACCTTCAGAGAGATCTGCCTGTCTACTTTTGATAATGGAGAGCAGCCAAGCAGATCTCTACGCAGGTCTTTCTCACGCGTGGTGGAGCAGCAGGAGGACTCTCGCAGGGCTCCGTGCCAGCTGGCAGTGCTTCAATCTAATAATCCCTGCTACAGCGCACTGCAGGGTGTTGTAAGGCTTCATTAGCTAAGGCTCGTAAAACATCGTGAGCGCTTAAATAAAAGGGACTGGTTTAATGTTAAATATTACGAGGATATTTTTTCACCATGCAAAACTTAAAGTTCCAGCCTGGAGAAGTCAGCTCTCACCCTGCCCTCAGCTCTGGTAAGGAGAGGCATCTGCCACCAGCAATAGTATCATTATGACTGCCTATGAACAGGATTGCCTGGGGTGGCCTGAAACCAACAGTGGTACACTGGTTTCTTTCACAGCTAAAGGAACATTTCATTGATTTCTTAACAGAAATCTTGATTTTCTCCATTGGCAACACTATAGCAGCTAAAACTATTTGCAGGACAGTCATGTTTTTACCAGGACATTTTATTAAATTACATTTAAAACCTTTATAAAGAGTCATAAAAAAGAAGTTACAAAAAGGAGGTAAGAAGGCTATATTTTAGCGTAAGTGAAAACTATTGCCATTACTATTAACAGAACAATTCACATCGAACAGCAGTAAGCTTTTACTGGTGCATTAAATAAATAAATGACAGTTTAAATTAAAACGTTCAATCAACTGATAGCCTTTGCAAACCTTCCTGCACTTTGTCATCAAGGCTATATACCCACAGACGACAAGGACCTTTTTGTCCAGAAAATCAGTTCTGAAGAGCAGGGGAAGCAGTGATGGTGACCCTAACAAACAGTTGTTCTGCATTGTACCCTGCAAAAAAAATGAAGCCAGATTATTTACAGGAGGTAGATCTGGAAAATTAAGGGAATCATTCTGGCACCAAAGAAGAGCAATTCATTTTACTGTCATTTAAATGTGTTGGAGATTAGTACTGTAAATTACAAGGGTCAGTTTTCTCCTTCATTTTATCAACTTATGTCCAACCATTTCCCAATAGTCACCAAAGTACACTATCTTTTGCTTTCCATAATATAAAAACCTGTAAGCTTAGAAAGCCAGACTTGTTACAGGGGTGGAGACAAGATCTTTCTCAGGAAGGAGGGACAACATCAGCATGGCTGGACACCTGAGTTGGGCCAGGGAGCTGCAGGAGCAGGGCTGCTCCATGCTGAGGGGTACAAGCAAGGTACAGCATCATGTGCAGAGCACTGTTTTGGGGAGCAGAGGTGTGGCCAGGTTCCTCTTCCCATGGTCCTCTCCCCTTCTTTGCCATTCCTCACTCCTCACAAGTAAATTGGCTTAATGACATCTGCCATTAACTGCAAGAGCTGATTTTCCTCTCTCCCTTTCAACGCCCAGGAGCCCCTAAAGAGATCCAAAAATGCTGATTCCCGATGAAGTTTAGCTGTAGTTGGCATTTCTGCTACCTCTGATATTCTTAACAACTTGTCCATAAAAGAGGGAAGAAACACCAGTTTGTTCATATTTCTGACCCACACAGCCATCCACACAGCATCTATCCTTCAGCAGCCAGGATGGCTTCCCAAAATCATAGTCTGGGATGGGTTAAGTCCAGACAAACTGTAAGGTCGGCCTCATAAGCCAGGTTTTGGGAACATTCGTGTGGCAGCTGAAAACACTGCTCACATCGTCTCCCTCTGTCTGTCGGGCTGCCTCCTTCTTCCTTACAGACACTCAGAATTTTCACTTAATTTCACCCCAAACACTTTTATCATGGTTTTATGCAGCACAAGCATGTCAAACAGAGTAGTCATTACTTAATTACTTGACATCTAAATCAGACAGTTTAGTCAAACATCTCAAGTTTTCTTAATTATAGCCAACTTTATACAAACATCTACTAGCAAACACCAGGCTCGCAGGCTTGCAGGAAGTACACCACAAATGACAGGAAGGCTTGGGAGAATAACCTGGGGTAACAAAATAAACACAGTGGTTCATCTCAACTTGCTAATCTTCTGAATATTTTCATTCTCGAGTGATTTTGACAAGTATTTTTGAAATTTAACCAGAAGTCTATGTTTCACTGGAATGTTTTACTTTGCTACTGCAACAGGCCAAGGACAGTATTTTTATCTTACATCTGGTTTCTCAAGGAATTCTGTCATCAACGTTATACTAATTCCTTCTTCCATAAAGCATAGCTAGCAAGACCTAAGCCTGGCAGAAAAAAGTATACAGTTAATTTCATATCTGTAAGTTTTAGTTTGGCCTCCTTTTCACTCACAGAAGGCTCTCTTACATACAGGCAGGGATAATTTTGTAGCAGACTGGCCTATCAGAACTTTTTTCCATTATACAATTAATCCATCTTTTTATTTTGAATCTCTGAAGGTTAGTGCCATCTCACCTCCTTGTAGCTGATTCCCCTGCAGTCAGCTGTGCTTCTTCTGAATGCACTGGCTGACATTTTTGCCTTGGAGCACACGCATCCTGTGGAAACCCCTCATTCCGCATTTATGGCTCAACTCTGCCTCTCCTCAGGGGAACCCTTTCCTGTCTTTCCAGTGGGAATAGGAGGAAGATATTGCTATGCCTGCCAAATTTAGCATCAAATAGTCCTCTTATTATCTTTAGCAGAGATGGTATGGACATGAAGTGCAGTGTTTCCACCTGGTGGAGGTGCCCAGGTTCCTTGGAGAGCGGGATGGCCGCTGTGCGTTTTGCCCAGACAGTGGGCCACGGCACATTCACAAGACCGTCTCTGTGCCTAAGGAGGGGGAGAAGGAGACATGAGGTCCCTCATTGCTCCATGTCCTGACCTATTCCTATCCCATTTTATAAGTCTACATGAAATTAATTGACTTTCTGCAACCTACATCATTGTTTACACTTGATAAAGATCTGTTAGAGTTACAGAAAAATATATATGATCATACTTACTAAGCGCATGAACAGCAATACACAGCAATATATAGTATTTAATTGTGACATATCCAGCTGTTTCTAACAGCATTACATGATGTCCCAAGGGAGAGTTGCAGCTACACATGCAATTCTCACGCTGGTGTGACTTGGCTCTGGTCACTGTGGCAGGTAACCTCTCCTAGTATTTTGCCTGATGGAAATACGGTATTAACAGTCTAGAAAACTATTAAAAACAAAAATAACAAGAAACCGGTCTTGACAGAGTAAAACCTATGCCATTTCCCAGTGCTTCTGGAGTCTCTTAAATCACCCACTGCTGAGGAACTTCTTCTTGTTTGGCATGGCTTAATGATGGCCCCAGAAAAGAACTAATTAACCTAATGCCAGGAAACCTAATGTGTAATATTGAGCATGACATTATTAGCTGTGCAAGTGCAAAAGATGTCTTTTTTTTTTTTTAAATTAATACACGATTTTTGTTGCTGTTGATCAAGTTATGCTGAAAGACATTACATGATCTTATAAAATTTACATTTATATAGCTTCTTCCATGCTTGATCATCACCAAATACCTTAACAAAAGATTTCTTTACAGAGGTGGAGAAAGACATTTTTATACTCACATGGAAGGCAATCAATCTGTAGAAACAAATAGGTAAAAATCAAGGAAAATTTTAAATTCATTAAGTCTGTTATGTCCATAGTGCTTCAAGGTGGAAGAGAAATCAGTTCAGTCTCCCAAACCTGCATAAACTCCATCTGCTGCGGGTGGAGAGAGAAATTTTAGTACAGAAAGTAAGTAAACATTTAAGAAAAAGAGTTGAGTATCTCCACTAAGGCGCAATTTCACCCCTGCAGTCTCCTTTAATTGACGGAAGAGGCTTTGCCGTACGGCTCCCTGCTATTACCTGTCAGTAAGCTTAAACTGCTTCTTAGAACAYTGTCCTGAATAAATGAACTTCTAGATTAAATCATTGTGATGGACACATAAACACATACGAGGAGAAAGAATTACAAATACCCTCATAAAATTTATGTCTCCCACCTTGGGAATTCCTTAATGTTTCAAGGTTTTATCCCATTAGCATTGCATCAGAAATGTGAACGTAAGTGGCTTTCTCTCCCCCACAGTGAAAAACCCAATGATTTGATACCAAATCAGGTAGCCAATTATTTTTTCCATGAAACTTGCAAAACATTACTGCCAACTTGAGTTACACTCATGTAGGTAATGGTGGTAATCTCCTTTAAAACATTTATCAGCTTACTGTAAATTAGGTAACCTCCATCTACAAAAAGTACCAAATTCATATTCAAGAGCTGATGTCTGTGATACTTACAGAAATGTATAAGGTAGGTAAAGGCATGCGTCCAAAATGTGCTCAAGGAATTAACGATTGAAAAGCACATAAAATCCTTAAACAATTTGTCTGGCCTCCATATTGTGAAGGACAGAAAGGCTAAATAACCCTAAGCACTAAGAGAGGAAGACCTTTTCAACCTAGGATTTTTTTTTTTTTTTAATACATTAGCATATTGATCAAGTGTTAAACTATCACCCACTGGTCAATAATTCATTACATTGGCTAATGCACTTAACTGCTAAATTAGCTGTGGCAGACTCCTGAGCACTAAAGCTCTGAAATTAAAAGGGAGCAGGACTGCTGAATTCTGGTTGTGTGAGAAGCCCAGAAGACTCCAAGTTCCTTCCTGATGAAAAGTGTACAAAGCTATTGGAGTCTAATCCTATTATTTTAAAAAAACCTGGCAAGTGAGGTGCCCAACTAATTGAAACATGTGGAGGCTCAGCCTACTTGGTGAAAAAAAACTCTTGCAACAAAGCAGGGGGAAAAAAAACAGTAAAAAAAAAAAGAACTCTCACTGCTCCCAAAACCCATCTTCAGGCACAAACAAGTTCAGCTTTGCTCAGCCTAGGAGCAGACATGATCAGAGCCACCACCAGAGCAAGTGCTTTTGCAGGGGTGAGCCCCTACACGGTGAGGGTGTCAGAGCATCAGCCACCACAGAATGAGCATAACATGTGGCTGTTCAAAAGCAAAGTGCTCTCTGTCACAGTTGTATTACAGCTTGGCATGAAAGGAAAACACTTTAACTTTCATGTGACCGATCTCAGGAGAAAAAAAAATGACACAGTTCTGAAATGCAAAGCTAAACTGTCTGGATTTTTCTCTTTTTTTTCTTTCTAGTTTAGGCAATGAAACTCTATGACACCCTTCCTCCCCCAAATCACTTATTCACACAGACTCACTCTTCCCCAGGAATTAATTTGTGACAGTGAAAGGAGAGCAGATTGCTGTGCTTTTGGGTTAAGAGCCTCCTGATATGTCAGGGACATTTAAGACAAGTTACCAGTGACATTTTCGGACTTACATTTTATCCTACTTCTTTGTGAGCTTATTTGGGGAACCTGGGGAGAAGAGCATGCTGGATGTGGCTGGAATGTCCTTCTGCTGACCTTCTCCAGAGCTGTATCTCCTTGGGAAGCCTGGTTAGTGTAAGGGTGTGCTTGGATGACTACAGCTTTGATGAAAAGATGGTTTTCAGAAATAGTTTCTTCTCATTAATTTTCCCATTATCACTGAGATAAAGTTGCCTCCTGGTTTCTGATGCTCTTTCAGGCATCAAGTTCAGTTAGATATGTACCTCTGAAAAATGAGGAAATTAAAAGAACAAATCTATGCTGTAGCTGCAGAAGTCTTAACCCATCTATCTTTTAACAATGGCCCATCTCTAGCAATGGAGATTCCAATTACACTAAGAATTTTCAAATCAGCTGAACCAAATTCCTCAGCCAGAGTGGAAGGTCTCTTTACTGTATCAGTAAGGCTGATTATTAAATAAATATTAGAAAAACTCCAACTTTTAACTGGAATATATTCAAGTGTAACTCCATTGGTTCAAAACAGAAAAAGTAGTTTTCCAATCTGACATTAGTTTGCCAGGGATTTTTTAGGATTTTATCAAAAAAGAGGTGGAGTCTAAAAGTACAATGAATACCAGTCAGCGTGGTTTCATGGAGAATAGGTTCCGTAAACACTTGTTCTTTTATTTTTTAAAAATATATATTTTAACTAGTCTGTGTTGATGCAAATAATTTTCTTACTACCACACAATATTTTGACTAAAAAGCCTGCATTGTCTGGAATTAGCAAGTACTTTCTATGGATCTGAAAGTGGCACACTGATAACTCTCCAAACTGTGACGTTAATGAAAAGATATCAAGTAGCAGGGCCATGAGAAAAGAGACGTTCCCAAGAAAATGTCTTTGGTCTGACGTTAGTTAACATTATCGGTAATACAGGTGACCAGAATGGCAGGATAAAATTCTTGCCAAGTAAATATGCAGGTGTCAGAAAAACTGGTAGGATGGCAAATAACAAGAATGGATTGGTCTTCTGGACTGACCTGAATCATCTCACTAAATGGTCTCTATACCATGTAAGGATAGCATTGCACTGCATTGCATTGAGAAGATTTATGAGAGAGATGGTCTGATAATTATGTGCCCAGCCAGGTGCTTCCAGGAAGAACAGAGAAAAGGCAAAGGAGAAGGGTTTACCTAGGCTTAAAATTCAGAGATGGAAGCTGAAAATAGATAAATGTGTCCTTGCAATAAGATATTGCCTCACAGCAGTGAAGGTAATTAAAAGGTAGTGGGGATTACTGGAAGAATCAGTAGACTTCCAGTCACTTAGTCTTTAAAATGAGATTCCCTGCTTTTCTAGAGGACTTGCATGCTTTAACCCTCTTCTGGAGAAATTAAATGGACTCTACACAAAGCGGGTCAGGAGTAGATGGCTGTAGTTTTTCCTCAGGGCCTCACAGCCTGTGAATAATTTATTGACAAGTCAGATGTTAAGTTTACAACACGGCAGAGAGGAAAAAAGCCAGCTTGGCTTTGGGCAGCCTCTGTAAAATGAACAGGCTGGCTTTCTACATCTCTGAACACCAGCTCAGGCCACCACCTCTCCAAAAAGTCTTGCCAAAATAGAGTCCAGAGAGGAACAACAAAAAACATCCTGACAAAGAGAGATCTTTGAGCAGAAATTCTGTTGTGTGACCAGATCGGACACAGTGCCACTATAATATCTTAGAGAGGTCAGGACTAGCGTGATGCAGCAGTGTTTCAAGCACCATAACTATAAGAAATACACTGTAATTAAGAAAAGCAAAGTGTTAGGGACTTGTAGGTTTTGCTATGGACTTGTAAAACTGCATTAAAACATGACAGGAAAAGTGCATTTCAAGGACATAAACCCAATGGTTTAACAAGATTTCACCTTTAGCTTGCTTAACGAATGCACCATTTACAGCATTTCCGAAGCCCCTGGATTTCAGCAGTGTGTCGTGCTCCCCACATCACACCAACAAGGGATCTAAGCATGGAGCATCCTCCCATCCCGTGACATGCACTACACGTTACACCAGGTGATACTAATGAGTACGGCTACAGCCCCTGAATCCTCCTGCTTGCTGATATCAGAAATGCAAAGTGAGCTCATTGCCTCTGCACAGCCCCTAACAAACCAAATCTCCGCTGATAAATGACAGCCAAGGCAGAGCAGGGCCCTTTGAATGAGAGATATCGTTCAAATTCAAAGAAGTGTAAAAAAGAAAAATAGAGGATGATGTACCACTGAAAGGGAGGCAGAGAAACACAATACATGAGCCTTGAATAAAAATGAAAAACTAATCACACTATACTAAGGCCATGGATAGAACATTTCATCCCCTTTTTTGTATTCTGATCAGTCAGGCAGGCATAAAAATGACCTTTCTTGCATGCATGTTTTCAGAAACCTGTTTCAAGCAGATGTTTATGTTGTCTGACTGGATCTCAGCTGGCCTTCAGCACAGATGATACCAGATGTTTTCTGTTTAACAACTGTTCTCTGAAAAGCTAAGCCTGGGCAGTACGGCAGGTGTCTGTGTGTGAGCACTTCAGCTTCTGCATCCCTGGGATAATTCGGTGCTTCGTGACTTCAGCGGAGGCTACTGGCGAACAGGAAAGCCGCCTGTTCCTTGGCCTCTGTTTGACATGTATTGCCTGAGAGCTCCGGGTATGGTTTGAATGGTCCTGTGCTGGTGCCAGGCCCCTGACAAGCAGCATCAGAGGTGCCCTCCAATAGCTTGTTGGTGTGGCCTTCCAGAGGCCACCACACAAGCCTTTGAGCCACCACTTTCTCCTACTAGAGTAAAGTTTTCTCAACAACAAACAGAAGTTAAAACCAAGAGCATTTCCTTCCTTTCAGCCCCACTGCAACAGACTCTAGACACCTTTCCCATCATGTTTTGTCTTTCCAGAGAAAGCTGCCTGCTTTGGACAAAAAAAGGATAAAAGACCACCTCTTGCTATTTAGCTTACCTAGTACAATGTATGAGACCACCTGAAATGGGCCACACCAAAAGGTCTGTCTGGCTCCACATCTTCTCTCTGACAGTGGCCAAAAGCAGCTGTCCATGGAAGGGTGGCAGATAAGGATGCACTGATAGGATACTTTACCCAACTAATCTGGTAACATGTGGCTGAGGGCCACAGTGAGCCAGGGACGGTTCCTGTATATTTGGTAACCCCCAGTGCATTTATTGGTCATTAACATATTCAATATCCACACATGAACTTGGGCATCTACAATATCCTGTGGCAGAGAGTTCACGGTTGAGCTATACATCACTTGCACAGATTAACAGCGAGCAGGTAAATGTTCACATTGTGGGAATCACCTCCTATCTGGTTTACACCCGTCACTTGTTAACAAGGGGGTGTATAAAAGAAAGTTCTTGAAAAAGAAATGAATGTACACCAACAGGTGAAATGCCATGACGAAAAAAAGAGAAAATGAAGTATTGACTTCAATACATTGCTGGTCTTTCAGTTGCCTTCAGTCCTAACTGAGAGGTATTGTAAAGCTAGAAAAGGTAATGTCTGCATTTTGTTTGAGTGGGTTTTTATTATTATTATTATTATTATTATTATTACTACTGCTGCTGCTGCTGCTGCTACAACAACAACAATCTGCTTAGTTTGGATCAAAACCTAGGACTTAACCATACTATGCATCCCAGCTACTATAACTTTATTTAGTTAGCTGGCATGTTGGACATTTTCTTGATAGTACTAATTTTGTTAGGAAAGTTTAAGTTTAGGATTACAACATATGAGGAGGAAACAGGAAGACATTCAAGGGAAGCAAAGTGTTTGAAAAATGAGAATGATGGACTAATCAAAGAAGAGAACATAAATTCCTAAAATCTTAAGGATATTGATGAAACCTGAAACAGGTGAGAGTTATCACAGTGAAGCTGCTTCTTCTTTTGTACTTCCAAAGACCTTGACTATGTCTTACTGTAACTACCTGCCTGTAGACCTGCAGCAGTCCCAGTGACAAAATGCCAGCAAGCGGAAAGGTGGAATGAAAGAGGGGCTTTACTGACTTCCAGTAAGTGTGTAGAAGAAGAATGGTAGAGAGACATCTGCCAGTCCTAATCCACTTATCAGCCAGGATTTTGACTTTGAGGAGATTTCTTAGTCTGGACAGACAGAGGAAGGAAAGTGAAGAAGAATTAAAAGATGTCTGTTCTCTCAATTGCTTTGTTATGAATCTAAAGGATTTGACTGGAGGAACACATTTGGACTTAGATTTTTCCAATATAAGTATCTTGATTTGTTTGTGGGAAATTATAGAGCACAGTTCACAGAGCAGTCAAATTTCCTTGCACATATCGTTGGGGATTGTAAGGTTGTTTTCAAGACATTTGTAGCCCTCTGGAGTTTTCCAGCCACGACCCACATCTTCATGTAATGAGTCATTACTGCTGCCATATCTGAGAGCCCATAGGCAAAACCGAGCACAGACTAATACATCCAGAGCCAGTTTGCATGCTTGCAAAGAAGGAGCGTATATACGTACGGACAGATGCATAATCAAGGGACAAAAATAACTCTGAAAAGACATCACCACTGTCCCTAAGAGGCAGTTGGCTCTTAAACAAGATCTTTTCAGCAGTATATTCCAGGATTTAATTACATGACTATGGATGACAGGAAGTCATCCTCCTTCATCCATGTGGAGATATAGAGATTACTGAAGGATAGCTAAAGAGCTGAGTGTATTATAGCATTAAAACTGTTTTATGCCCCATTAATGAACCTAGTTTTAAGAGAATAAAAAGAAGCACCTTTGATTATACAGAGAAAAAAAATGCATCAATATTGAAAAATATTCAGCACTAAGGGGAACTAACACATCCCTGTTGGCTTAAAATTGAAAAAAAAAAAAAAAAGAAAGCAGGGAAACTGTGTGATACAGTCTCAATAAATACTGTGAAAACAGCCCAAATGCTTTTTCACATGATTTCTGTAAAACTTCTTTAGTTTGCAACATGCCACTGCATTTACCAGTTCTAGAAAGAAACCATATACTTTCACATCAACTACTAGATGTCAAAATAACTGGGGCAGTTGCATAACAGTTGCTGCAGCAGAGAGGAAAAAAAAATATTTTCTCTTTTTGTACACACAATATGCAGCAGAAGGGCTATTTGTGTTTAATTTCTATAATACTGTGAAAGGGTTTTAGTGTTCCAATGTTTCGGAGTAGTTTTTCCCAGTTTGTTAAGGATACTTTTCTACTTCCTGTGGTTTTTCCTGTACTTTGTTGACAGCTTAATTCTTAGGCAGATGGACCTCGATACAAAACCAGGGGCAAATTTCTTCTGGTCAGCACTAAGTCATGAGGCAGATGCAACAACCACTTGGTTAGGAGCTGTGTCCCACATTCAGCAGGTCAGACTTGGAGTTGGATGGTCCCTTTTGGCCTGACCTGGAAGGTGTGATTAATGCAGCCCTCATGGCACACCTAGCTCTGGTCAGCTTCAGCTGAAAATACTTTTTACTCTTAGCTTGCAAAGAGTACCTTTAACCCCCAAAACACCCTTGAAAACAAGGCTAATGCCACAGACTTGCTTACAAAGAACTATCACATGCTAGTAATTTTAGCCACCAATATTGCTATCCATGTTTAGCTGCTTATAACCCAGAGGTAAGAAGTAGCTTATTTCAGGCTCCTGGAGTAACATCCCATTCCCTAGAAATGTTACTTGCTGTACAGATTATTTGCTGAATGAAACCACTGTGCTGACCTGCGGCATGTACGTGACTATTTCCACTCACCCTCTTCTGCACATAACATGCAGCAAAAGTCCAGAGTTTAAATTCCACTAAGAAGTTTACTCCAGAAGTGTGAATTTAATAGGATCATGAAATTGCTTAAAATACACAGTGAACTTTAGCATAAGAGAGCATGTATTTTTTATACAGACACATTTTTGATATGTTTCTTAATTTATTAAAAGTTTTAAAGAGGAATTATAAATCTACCTCTACACTATCTTACAAGGCAATTTTAATCTTAATTTTAAAAAACAGATTTATCAAAGATAACAATGCTTGCTGGAAGTATCAGAGCACAGAATTACTTACATGTCTAGCTGCTGTGCCCTGAAGATAGGGCAGTAATGCCTGGTAATCCCTAGGTATTTAAGATTACCATGGAATAACACTAGAAATAGCTTAGCAAATGATTTAAGAATGCCTCAGACTAATTATGTGCAGATAAAGGTCACTGGGTAGAATATTCTTGGTGTGGTTTGGAGTTCATAAAACAGTGAGGGTCTTATTCTACGGTACTTTTAATTTCATTCTGCATAATTGAGGTGGAAAAGTAGCAGCATGACAGTGTCTGACTTAATTTCTAGGTAATTGATACATCTCTAATAGGATTTTTCCACTGAACAATAAGGTAGGCAGGCAGTATGTGAAGCAAGGGTCAAGAAAAGAGAAAAAAAGAAAGTGAGAGTTCGGAAAGCTCAGAGGGAGAAGCACATCTCGAACTATTTGCTCCACTTCAATAAATGAAGAAGGCAGAAACTTTTGCCAAACCATGAGGAACCTTCTTTGTGTTCATCCTTCTTATTCGTTTTCTCCTCTTACCTTGAGCCCTTCCCTCCTGCGGCACGTACCCACTGAAGAAGCTCTCTCTGGAAAACAAGTTCGAAACAGCTGCTCCCTCCTTCTGTAAAACTGAGGCTTGTCTCATTATTCAGGCACTAGCTGGGGATACTGGGATTTTGTTTCTTTGCTGACACTGGCTTCGTGCAAAGGCGAATCTGTGTGCAGACCCCACATCCCCAGCTCAGAGATGGAGACAAGGCTGCCGCCTTTGCCTGCCATATGCCTGCAGATCATCACTGGTTCGGAGCAAGTGGGATCCCTGGCCCCATCCCTGTGCACAGCCGGCCCAGGCTACGGCTTGTTGGTGCACCTCTAATAGCACGTCTATTAGAGAGCCACAGCTTATGTAAGTAATGCATGGCAGCATACCCAGTTTTCCTTGCCTTTACGGGGTAGTGGTCACTGCAGGCTGTACACCCATGCTGCAGGCTGGCAGGCGCTCTCAGTGCGGAGCGGCTGCTCACCCCCACCCCAGCCCACCTCCTGTTACTGTCTGTTCAAGCACATGTTGAGAAAAATCAGCACTTTTTTAACAAAAATCCCACATTAGCATGCAAAGATGGGCTCTCTCATGCTAACAAAAACCTTTGATACTCATTGTTACTGAGCATGCTTTGGGGCTTCAGCAGGGTCTTGTTCAGGTCAGCCACCCCTCCAAATACCCGGCACCCCAGCACCGAGGCTAACTGGCCATGCACACACCCTGTAAAGGCTGCAGAGGGAAGATGAGCAACACGCAAGCAGTCTGCGGTCTGAAAGTCTCCCACTAATGTCAGCCTCTTCCTCCCTCTCCTCCCAATAATCACAGCACAGGAACCAGAAAGAGAGAAGCTTGCTTACAAACAATTTATGAACCAAAAAAAAGTAAAAATGTCAATGAACATGGTGTCCACAAATCAGCTGAACAAGCTTTAATTATTAGAAAACACCTACTGTCACTGTGATCAAGGTTTGGAATGAAGCTATAATTATAGCATTAGCTTTCATTCCCAAAAGACTAATGAATCAGGGAACTGACATTTAGAGAGATATTTAATTTTTTTAAGAAATACAAAAACAAGAGCATACCAAATTTGCCTGTTTTCAAGTCACAGGAGTTTCAGTAACATCCAGGGTTCCTCTGGAAAAGAAATAGATTAATCTGGATCTATTATAAGGAAAAGAATTCATTATAGTAAAAATAACGTTTGGAGAAATTACATGTAAATTATATTTTGCCAGGAAGTCAAAACTGACAATTGAATAAAAATGCCCTGAATAGTCATTATAGTAGCACAGATGCTCTCCTGCCACATTTCACTTTGACTCTTTCTATTCAAGTTGCTCTAAAATAGATAATTGAATAAGAGGCTATAACAGCAGGCTACAGACCTTTCTGTCCAACTCAGGCTCACAGATCTTTCCTTTCCAGCTTTATTCACAAACCTGTTATTGCTGRGCCTTATTTCCTGGATATTGAATGTGGTGAATGCTATTTTAAAAGAAATATGTTTTGCAGAAATAAAAGCTCTGCAGCTGTTACAGTGCCTTTTTTTTAAGCCCTCTGCACTGCATACCATTAGCATTTCATAGAATTTGACTGAGCAGTTCAAAATGAGGGCAAATGTGCTGTTCTCAGAAGATCAACTAATTCAATGGCTTGGAGAGAGTAAGTGCTCCAAGAAATCACATCAAAAACTGTGGAAAATGCTGAGTCAACAGCAAACTTTGCATACAGAGTCTGTTAACTGGTTTCACGGAAAATTTATGCCTGTGCCTACAAAACCTTGTTTTTTGTTCATGAGAGCTATTAAGGATTTTCATTTCAAATGAGACTTCGGAGATCAGACCTCCGCAGCCCTTCTGAAAGTCCCTGAGAGTCTGGTGCCATCGTTTACTTAGGAGTCATATGATTAATTGATTTTGTCAGTTTGCTGTGTTAACTCAAAAAAAAAAACCCAACCCCCAAAAAACAACCAACCAACCCTGAAACATCAGCTCCCTCAGCAAAGCAAGAACTGGGAAAACATCATGGGCAATTGACAGAAGCGTTTCCAGTGGTCCAAGTTGGAAGCTGCATTTTTAAAATTAAATGCAAGGAAATATGACAACCAAGGGCTGCTTGCACCACTGCCATTAATATTTCACCCTTTTTCAGACAAACTCTTTCATTCAAAACTATTTACAACTCTGCAATTACTTTCAAACTTACACAAAGTGACCCCAAACTACTTTATTTTGCCAGCAAACCATGCACCTGTCAAATTTCAACCATCTTACTTGGGGCCCTTTGGGAACAGCGACACCAAGTTCTGCCTCCATGTAGATATTGCCCTCAAATACTGCTTCAGAATAAAGCACATTTATTTTACTTGGACTCTCAAAAACTTTTGTGACTGACAGAGCAGAGCTTTACCCTTCCATGCAAGCAGAGCTTCAAGCATGTAAACCTCTTTGCGAAGTAAACCTCTGTCCTAAAAACAACCCATGGCATGGTGCTCTGCCCCATCCCCTTGCACACAACCCAAAAAGAGGGTGCAGCTCACCATGGCCAGGGGCTGGGGTGCAGGCAGCTCCCCCCAAGGCATTCTGCACCCTGGTCTTGCTCTCCACAGGCCGGTCAGGATTGAGCTCGTCCATTTCTACCACAGGCAGATAAATTGATAGCAGCACCCTCGTTCACCTGAGATGACACTGCTTCTTGCCCTGTGCTCGATCAAGATGAACAAACGGAAAGGGATGAATTTTGCACATACTGAAGCCACTCCACATGAGCCAGATCTCGCATCAGGAAGTTAATACATTTGTGAGCAAACCATCCTCAGCATCAAGTCGTAGTCCACAGAAGTTGCCTCCATAGCCCCAGAAACGCCAGACCGATGCATGGTCCTACTGGGAGCTTTGCACTGAAACCCATTTTGGGGGTACAGGCTGGGGCTGTTATTTCTGAGGGTTATGTACCATGCACTTGCAACAGTTTGTTCTCTATCTGCCAGACCTTTAAATGAGAAAAATGTCCTCTCCTTGCCTCAGTCACCAGTCACTTTGTGTTTAGATGTAGTCTTTTACAAAAATGCTCTCAGATTCATTATTTCTGCTCTTTCTTCCTTTAATTGGAATAGCTCCTTGTGGCTGAAAGAAAGCATTTGAGCTCAGCTGATTAAATGSAGTAGCATTTTACTTGCCAGCCGTTCCGTTTGGAAAAAAAGAAAGCAACACCAATAAAAGTTTCAAAGGCTGAACTATGCCATGGGTTGTTCTTAGGACAGAGTTTACTTCTGAGCAGTTCCTGGTACTATATTTTTCAAAATTTCACTCACAGCTGTTTAGTTAAATTGGTTTTTTACTTTCCTCCCGAGACATCCAAGTCCCAACATTGCCCTTTGTACTCGAGCAAGAAGCCCTGAGACACCAGCAGGTGTCTTATCTGAGGAAAACTCAGGCTCAGTCCTAAAAAACTCCTTTGGACCCTCCTTGCCTGAAAAGGAGAGCATCTGGGGAGTCTGCCAGGAAACAAAGGTGGAGTTTGGGCCATTGGGCACAATTCTGTTGGAAACAAGCTGTATCCTCTAAGAATAGTTGAGCGACATGTCATTCCGGAGTTTGATGGTAAAGACCCAGCCTGCTTATCCTACGCATCAAAAATATAATTTCCCTCAACTCTGTATTTGTAGTTTTCTGCTTTTTATAAAAGGATTCAAGAAGAGCTTCCCAAGCTGTGAGGCTCTGTTACATTTCCAATCTAAAAGACTTCCAGGGATAGCTGGAGAATATTTTCCTGCTATGTCTGAGAAACGTGCATGCCACACAAATGGCTGATGTAAGGAGAGCAGTTTCTTACGCTTCTTCCTGTGATTTATGTCTCTAGATTTCCACGACGTGGCTGAGGGGYTTGTGGCTGAGGGACTTACTGCTAGCAGATACTTGTGAGGGCAGAGGACTTCATGTATAGTGCTCCTCACTCCTTTTGCCTGTGAGCTGCTGTGCTTTTTTAATATTTGCCAAAGTGAGAATTTTAGGGGTTCTCCACAGCAGTGAGGCTGTCACATTCTGGCCTGAATGTCTCTGATGTGCGAGGCAGGTAAGTGACCACTGTGCTGTTTTTCCTCTCACATTTCATTACCAAACTACCTCCGGATACCACAATTCTCAGCACATTTCCTGCCAGAAACAACTGCAGCCCAGGCTTTCTAGAGTACATAAGTATGTGCTTTTCTACCACCCATTTCAGCCTGTGCATCATTCAGGAGAGCTACCAGGGAAGGACATGTCCAAAAGGCTGTTTGCTACCTCAGTCCCTCTTTCCCCCTTATTTTATAACCTGGAGCTGCTGTGATGAACTTGCAAATCTGCATCCTTGTTGCGACTGGGAACCCCGTTTCCCAGCTTGGAGCATAACCACTGCAAAACAGCTAGATTTTAGTTCTTTTTCCCCTCAGTACTCTCCTGCAGGAGCACTGCAAGACCTCAGGCTCTGGACCTCATTGCTAACAGGGATAAGTTGCAGGATCTAGCAGCCACTTGGGCATTAAATAAAGCCACCCTTCACCTTCCTGACATGATTGTAAGGAGCAGCACTGGCCCATGCCAGGGACCAGCAGGGCTCAGGAAGCCTGGAGGAAAGCAAGGCAGAGAGGAGCATGTCCCCAGCGCGCAGCCTCAGCTGCCAGCAGTGGCTGGCGTCTGTGCTTCCTGAGCCGGAGCTCACGCCCAGGCTCTTGCATTTGCCTATCTACCATGGGCTTTTTGTGACCCCATTCATACCTTTGGCCTCCCAAACATCCTGTTCCCCAGTTCAAGCATGCATTGTGCAGAGAAGGACTTCCTCGTCTTTGTTTTAAACCCACTGCCTGGTATTTCCACTGGGTGTCTCAGACTGTGAGATCCTGGTGAATAGTCATTCCCTGGTTATCTTCTCTGTATCTTCATGGTTTTTTATAAACTTTCACCATCTTTCTCAGGCCCCAGAGTTCCCTCCCATGTTGAACACAGCTTACCTGGACAGGAGACAAGCACTCAAAAGCCTCAGTTCAATTAAACAAAAGCCCTCACATTCTTTTATTTCTGCTTTGTTTACACAGATTTCCGAGTTATTTGTTGCCCTCAACTAAACACAACAAAGTTGAAAAATATTAGGCCAGAAGTGCCACACTTACATCTTCAGCTGGATTAGCAGCACTGCTGCATGTGTAGCAAGTGGGACCAGGGATTTCCAAACTGATGCCTGCTGAATCCCCATGCACACGCACACGAGGACCACTGAAGTGCACAGTGCTCCCCTTCAGGACCAGATGTCCCAAAGGTCTGCTGCAGCTCAGACATCAGAAACCAGCAGCCACATCTCCTTGCCCCATGGCAGAGAAAATACCCCGCTCTGGAAAACTGAGCTTGGAGCATTGCAACCAGAGTTTCTGCTCCCAAGCACTTCGCCATCTGGACCTTATTCTAGGGCCTACCAACACAGCCAGCACCCTGAAATGCTTGGTCCCAGCTATCCCTGTGGAAGAACAGACCCCATGACTTTAAAAAATCTGTCTCAAAGGAATTGTCCACCAACAGTGAATTACAGCGGTATCACCATGACATACACCATATCACCAAGCAGCAACTGAACAGTGATAACAGAAACATCTCACCACAACCACAGGGCAGAAATAAAGGAGCGCTCCATCAAGCAGGAACAACAGGGGAGTTCACACAGATGTAGCATAGTTAGGAGTCATTCCTGTTTTTATGAGAACTATCATAGGCTTTTTACTGCTAGTCATGTGTTTGAAACTGAGCTTTGCACCTAGTTTCTCAGTTTCCTTTCTTCTGTTTGAACCCGTAGAAAAGTCTTAAATATTATGACCTCAATCTTATTTTATGGGAATAAGTGCCATCAGAAACTCGGCATAGCTTTATCGCCAGAGCAAGACTGTGTGTGTAGCGTGTGTTTGTATGTATATATTAAGGTTAAGAGAGAAAAATCCATTTAAAATAACTTAAGATCCTTACAAATATCAAATAGCAAGAGGAAAATATTGTGTTCACTGAACAGGATTTAAGCTCTAAGCAAAAAGTAACAGACTATTTTCAAACTGTAACTATGCCATTTTGAACCCAACAAATCAAGGTGGTACCCAAAGTGCAGTTAAGCTAGACCAACTATTTAAACACAGACAAGTAGTACATCTTGTGTTAATTGTTAAAGTGCAGCTCATTCAGCCATCACAAGATTTCCAGCCAGGAATCCCCAGCTGGTTTATTTCCCCTTTTTTGTACATTTGCCAGATCATTGCTGTACTCAGCAGCACCACACTTCCTCCTCTCAAGGGCAAACCCTCCCTCAAAATAAGCAGCAGCAATCCCCTGAACAGAGCTATTGGAGTTGTTGAATTCGACAGGCGAGGCTGGTGGCAACACCATGGGGCTAAGCCTCTGGTTTGGCTCCTGCCCGCGGTGCTGGCAGTGCTGCAGGGGTATTGCCACAGGCCAGGACTGGAGGTGTTGGTGCTGGTAGATGCCAGCACCGCTGAGAGCACCTCCAGCAAACATGCCTCTCGCCGTGCTCATCTCACTGGTTTGCAGAGCAGCCCCTCCAACACCTTGTCAACCGTCACAGCAAGCTGCCACACAGGGGTGGGAAGGAGACTTGTGTTAAATCAGCTTCCTGGAGAAAGGAAGTATCAGTCTCTGTATTCCAGCAGACCCTGGATTATACTGAAATGGTATTTCGATACCAGGACTGGCAGAAAAGGGGGAGGGTTTGGAAGAGCCCAGGCGCAGCAACGCAGTCCCCACGGCTGGCTGGGATGCCCTTGCTAATACACTGCCCAGAGCAGGGTCTTGCTGTGGAGCCCTGCCTGCCCCCTCTGCTCGGCCAAGTGAGGTCCCCCAGGCAGGTCACAGACAGTGATGAAACACCCATGGCAGTGGCAGGTTCCTGTGGATCAGATTCATTGCAACTATCTTAGGATCATATTTTGAGGCTAGCATAGGCATTATTTTGAAAGGGATTATCCTACGTTTCACCTCTATTACTTAATAACGACCCAACTAAAGTTATGATGAATACGGCAAAGGAGAGAAGATCGCTATGCAGATCAGATACCCATCATTAACTTAGAGAGTGATAATGAATAAGGTTAATAGCACTGCTGAGCTAAGAGAGTTCAATGTGCTGAATGTAGATGAGGTCTGCAGCCAAACTTCCCGAAGATTTCGCTGGGGGATGCGCCTTTCCTTCACACACGGTGGATAGGAACCTGCATCTCAGCTCTGGACTGGATCCACTTGAGCCCATCACTAGGACTAATATTATTCAGTCCGGACCCTTCTCCTCCTCTGCCCCTGAAGACTCTTACTCTGCAATCTCCAGGCACTCTCCTCTCCATAGCAGTTTTATAACACACACACAGTGGAAGCTCTTCAAACATTTCCTATTGCTTCAGTGCATAGCAGAATAGATTAATCTCCCAAAGATAGGACTTGTAATGAAGCTAGCAGACCAAGGTAATGTAAATGCCAGAGTGATCAGGAGTAGGGGAAGGTGAATATCACAGTCTACTGATTTATGATTACACTGGTTGACCTTGCTAAAATTTTCTAGAAATATATGTTAGTTTAGGCAAATCTCAACCTGTCTTCTGGCCTGAAAGGTTCCTCACAGGACAGCAGGTCTAAACAGGCATTATTTACTACTGTTTGGTTCCCAGTGAATCATTCAGTGTCATTTCCAAATGCTCACTAATAATGTGTTGGACCAAAGTAATAACTCCCTGTGGATACCAAAGAAAAAAAGTGCTTTACAGTTCTATCCCACCTTCCACCCAGAGAGCACCCAGCACTTTATGCACTCATGGATTTACCCTCACTGCCTGTGAGGCCTGAGGAGAAAAAAAAATGTTGGAAAGATTCACCTCTAACACAGAACTGTAACTTCCTTGTAAAAATATAACATAAATATATTTTAAATCAGATTTTTTTTCCACAGGGATTTTCCATTACCCAATTTTAATTGCAAAATATATTCCAGGTTGACAAGATAAATTTTAGTAGTGAAGAGGCTTAATAAAACTGATCCTAACAGAGCCTTGAGTCACCTTGATCCTTCTCCAGAGACAGGGCACACTGTATCTAGAGTAATATTCCTACTTCCACAATGTGTTTCTAGTTATTCACTGCAAAACCATTGAAGAGTTGTATACGGCATAACGTGACATGAAACAGTAATTCTCCAGCAGCTTAAACATAAGCAGCCTCTCCTTCCAAGGAGAAACCATAGTTCAGCCGCCTTTGGGTCAGTGAACATCCTGAATATCTTAACATCCAAATGATGAGCACTATGGTCCAACAAAAAAAAAAATCTCAGTTAAAAACCTGTTTGCCTTCCAGTAGATGCCTGAGGGAGATTTAAATCATTCCTACCAAAGTGATCAGTATTCCACATGACACTTCACAAAGGAATTAAAGAAAATCAATTTCCTTTAGACGTTCCTATTTCTGAGCTTTTTTATGAGTCAATGACAGCTGAAGTGTTTGCATCATTAATGAGGTCTTTCAGCACATAATACCTCAAGCGCTGTGCAAGGGCTCTCTCGGGATGAATAAAGCAAACTCGGTAGTTCTGATGTCCGGACTTCAGAGCGAGAACCAAGAAGCGTGGCTGTATTACACCTCTCATACGTGCATACACATATATTCTTTTTAAACTAGCTTGTATTATGCAGGATAACGTTTTTTGCTAGCTCTCTGAGTCCAGCTGCATTCATATGAAACACCCCAGACTCCATAGGAATCAAGAAAAGCGAAGGCACGACTACGTGCTACACATTTTAAATCTTGGAGGCAGAGCCTGAAGGAATAAAGTCAGTTCTTCAATGTTTTCCAGAAACACTGTGTGAATTGCAAGGTATATTATGGCCACTCTTTTCTTCCGTAGTAGCTACGTTTACCCCCAAATTGGAAGGTTTGGCCTGGGAGGTCTCCAGCCTAACAGTATAATTTAACACAGCAGTCATTAGCAAATTTCATAGCAGAGATAAAATCATAGAATCATTAAGGCTGGAAAAGACCTCTAAGATCATCAAGTCCAACCGTCAACCCAACACCACCATGCCCACTAAACCATGTCTCTAAGCACCTCATCTACACGTCTTTTAAATACTTCCAGGGATGGTGACTCCACCACTTCCCTGGGCAGCCTGGTCCAATGCTTAACCACTCCCTCAGTAAAGAAATTTTTCCTAAGGTCCAATCTAAACCTCCCCTGGTGCAACTTGAGGCCATTTACTCTCGTCCTATCGCTAGTTGCTTGGCAGAAGAGACCAACACCCACCTCGCTGCAACCTCCTTTCAGGTAGTTGTAGCGCGCAATAAGGTCTCCCCTCAGCCTCCTCTTCTCCAGACTAAACAGTCCCAGTTCCCTCAGCCGCTCCTCGTTAGACTTGCTCTCCAGACCCTTCACCAGCTTCGTTGCCCTCCTCTGGACATGCTCCAGCACCTCAATGTCCTTCTTGTA
>JAYKAV010002909.1:220113-369600 GCA_035582835.1 Phoebastria nigripes | reverse complement strand
CTCTGCAGAGCCTTCCTACCCTCGAGCAGATCGACACTCCTGCCCAGCTTGGTGTCATCTGCAAACTTACTGAGGGAGCACTCAATCCCCTCATCCAGATCAGTGATGAAGATATTGAACAAGACCAGCCCCAAAACAGAGCCCTGGGGGACACCGCTCATGACCAGCCGCCAACTGGATTTCGCTCCATTCACCACAACTCTCTGGGCCCGGCCGTCCAGCCAGTTTTTTACCCAGCGAAGAGTACACCTGTCTAGGCCATGAGCCGCCAGCTTCCCTAGGAGAATGCTGTGGGAGACAGTGTCGAAGGCTTTACTAAAGTCCAGGTAGACCACATCCACAGCCTTTCCCTCATCCACTAGGCGGGTCACCTGGTCCTAGGTGGTCATAGGGATGCTAACGGGGCAGTCTATGTAATTTAAGTGATGCCAGACACTTATAACATGTAGTGGAAGATGCAAACCTAACATAGATCTATAGTAAATTCAAAATGCAAAAATTAAGCTAGGGCCAAGTCTCAGTCTTGCATGGAGAGTTAGCTAGAACGTGTACTAAAACTAAGCATAACGTGTACTCTGTGCAGGGAGCGTCTGCAGGCTGGTCCAGCTGCAGGCCCACAGCTTCCCCCCTCCTCCACCCTGTAAAAAAGGATGTTTGGGTCTTTCTCTACAGGCCCAATATCATCACTGAGGCAGAGCAAAGGCTAAGGGTGAGGAAATACTCTGTTCTTCCAGGGGACATATTTGCCTACCAGTTACACACCTGCTGCATCAGCTAGGACCAACATGGGTTCAAATCACCAACTTCAGCCCAAAAACCCCTACCACCCAAGCCGAAGGATTAAAGTGATTATTACTAGTTAGGACTGTCCACCAAAGAGGTATGTATTTGGACTAGAGCTGGTTTTGAAGCATTTTGTCATGAAAATTTGAGTGAAGGAAACCTGACTGTAACCTAGTATAAACAACTCAGTTCAGGGAATATGAGAGAACATTGTCCAAGCCCGGGATTAGCAAGTACTCTGGTGAAGGTAAGAACCACGCTACAAAGCCATTGCCTGTGACTTCAAAATATCTTTCTGCTGCTGTTACTTAGTTGGATCTACTACTAGCACTTCAGAATCTACCTTTTTTTTTGTCCTTTTCTTTGTCTATCAGGCTCATTAGTTGAAATTCACAGTGATTTGTGTGAATAAGGAGAAGGGAGTTAGGGCCTCCTGTACAGAAGAGGATTTAAGAAATTCTTTTTCACTACCCCTTCAGAACTTCGCTCTGACCTCCTAATCCTGAATAAGGCTTTTCCTTCCTTTTAACCAGACAAAGCACAGATCCAGGAGATGTATGCTATTTGGGAAGATCAGAGATATGTGTGCTCTTTGGCTAATAAAAAATTCTCTGGATGAAGTACTTGAGGCAACATGTGCATGTCTAGGAAACGATGGGCAGGCATATAAATATGCATGCATATTCAGACTTCATTTCTCATATCCTTTGGCTGAGCATTACCAGCCATAGGGCGGGAGGAGGAGGGGGAGGAAAGGGAATAAAACCAAAAAAACCCATGGGTCTAAGGACCCTTTTTGCTGCCCTGCTATTCAGTATCTCTTCTGCCCTGACGGAAAGACATCCAGTCTGCATTCTAGGAAACACCCAATCCAAAGCCAGGAATAATGTATATATTTGAGAGCAATAACCCACCCTGAAATGTTCTTGCATCTCTTAATAAATGGCAATTATCCATACACTATCTATTGTAAATGAAAAAAAAAAAAGCTTACATAATGAGGCATGTAATATTCTCAATGGTTTGCTGAAAAAAAAGAAGTCTTCTGGGAAGTATCAGAAATACACATCATACCCCTGAATTCTGGGAAAATACATGAATCTGATTTAGCTGAAATTTGTCTAACAATATATGGAGGCAAATACCTTACAATTGAAAGCACATTTGAAAGATCACAGGGACTTACTTATTCCAGCAGAGGTCAGGAACAAATTATATTCCAAAACATGTGTTCCCTACCTGCTTGTTTCATAGCTTATGGCTAGCTGACATGGAGAGCTAAAACCTCTCACTTCCAGTCAAAAGGAATCTCATTTACAGAGCAAACCTCATTTTTAGGTCTTTAAGCACAAGCAAGTTGCACAAGCATGTCTCTGCCAATTTATTTTCTGGAAAGGCAACAATGTCCTGGAGGCTATACAAGATTTTATGCACCAATTGCTGATCAAGCCCTTAAACATGTAGAGTATGCCATTTTGATAGTGTTTGTGGAAAGATCCTAATGGCTGCCAGGAGGGGAATTTCAGAACCAAAGACAATAACAGTCCTCATCAAAACACTGGATTTGCCATGCTCATTTTAGATTCAGTTGAAGGAGCAATGAAACCACTTTCTATATAATAAAAAATATTTTAGAGCTGCCTCGCAAGGCATTAAATTGCAAAAGAGGTCAGGGCTAAGCCATTTCGCCTGAGAGTTTCCACTCGTTGCGAAAGAGGCTGGAATATTAGTTTTGCAGGATTTGGACTTTGGAGACACAAAGTCAGGTGAAAGGGTTTGGAGAGGAAATTGGAGAGAGATGGGGCTTTCTGAATGCATAACTTTTTGGAGTTACAGTCTTTGGATATACTAAGAGCCGTACCCAGTGTGTACTTTTTCTATTTTGTTAAAGAAAAAGTACATTTTTCATTAACTGAGAGGGTAATACCAACAAGCCCAATTCATAATCTCGGTCTCCATATGCATGATTCATAACCCTGTAAATTCTCTCCTTTACAGGTTGTATTTTCTCAGTGTTTCCAAAATTTCTGAAGACGTTGACTGGAGTTTCCAACTCTGGACAAAACAAAAGCCCAGCACATGTCACAAAAAAATGTGACAATTACACTACAAAGAAATCCAGCAATGAGCCTGCAGGACTCCTGAGACTGTTGTTTCTGACTTTGTTCTGGTTCTAAAAATGGGCACTGGCCAGTGTAAAGGCTGAAGAAAAAATGAAAAAGAGTCTACCAGTAACTGATAGATTAAACACCCTTGAGGATGAGAAGGCATGGTAAAGCTTCAGCAAGTTGGAGGAAAAGTCTATTTACACATAAAATATACATAAATATATACATTCCTGTTCTGGTAGGGCATGCAAGTAATACTAAAGAACAGTAAATCCATCTTTTAAATCAGGTCTCTGCTGATTTAGCAAAGTATCACACTCCTCTTGTGTGGCACTTGGGAACCAAGGAAAAGGATGGGAACAGATGAATAAACATCACCTTTCAATTGTCTTCCACTGGAGCAGTACTGGACCATTGTTGCAATATGTAGTTCTTAAAAATAATAATAAAAAAAGAAAGATTAGCAAGATTTAAAAAGATTCATCCTTTTGATCTGAAGAAACTGCTCATTTTTGCTGTTTCTCTGTCCACCTATTCCCTGCTCCTCAAGGCTCAGAAGACAAAACATTATGGCCCATTCTTTCTCCTCTCTCTTTGAACTGATTTTTTTCAGGAATTGATGTAGATTATGTATGAAGTGAGGTCTCCCTGGTTGTTTTCATTTGCACTCTAAACCCTTCATTTTCCCCTCTGAAACCCCTGGCAATTCATTTCCTCTCTGCTTTTCTATTTATAAATTCTTGTGCTGAAGTTCTGGAAACTTCATTTGCATTTTGCATTTCAGGGCTTGGAGGATGAAGTGGGGATTATTTTGGAGGGGTTTCGCTTTCAAGACCACAGGACACCTTGCAGCTAGGTTATTTGTTGTTTTTCCAATAAATCCTTCCATGCTTTTTAGCTGAGTGTTATTTTACCTATCTGAGGGACTGCACTGCTCTGCTATTGGACTGGAACATGCTATCATATTCCCTTCAAGAGCTTGTAAGAACATCTCAGGGTTAAGTTAGATGCTAGTCCAGGCAAGGGCACTATTTGTTTGCTGTGGTTACAGCTGGTAAGTAGTAATCAAGGATTCTTTCTTCTTTTTGTTTCAGGAAATATGAATTTCTGCTTTCAATATATCCTAATCATGTAAAGGTGCAACTTAAACAGATCTGCTCTGGGCATTTGCGCATTGCACTTCTGAATATCACCAAATAGTAGTCTGTGCACTTCCTTGTAAAAACTTGGGTTTTAAATCCATTCCATATGTGCAGTAATAATAATGAAGTGGACAATATTTTATATCAGACTGAATACATTTATGGAGCTATTGATAGAGGTCATCTCATTAAATGACATGTGCTCACCAAATAATAAACCAAACGAACAGCTGAAGGTGAAGGTGCCCATAAACTTCAGGAGCCCTCTAGCTGACTGCTTCTAATATGCAGGAGTTTTATTGCCTGAGCATTTTGAATATGTTAACTATCCARTTACCCAAAACTTAAAATGGGAACATCCATAAGCCCCGATACATAAATATGGTAAGATTCAGACCTATGTAGCGTCAGTAATCAGTCTGTTATAAATTCCACCTGCTGTGCAAGAACATCATCTTCCCAAGAGGAATCATCCACCACCTCAGGAAAAACGTAATACCAACTCCATCCAAAGAAAAAAGTTCTGAGTCAGCTTTTTGCTGCATGCAGTGGCTGTGGCTTGTTCTTATTCTGAAACTCTCCCCTTGCCACAAAAAAGTCAAGGTAAAACGAAAAACCTCCATATGGTTAGGATACAGATTTGTGCTCATATTTGGCCATGTATTGAAGTGCCTTATTTTTCACTGATACTCAAATTGTGCTGCTTATTAGTCTCTGTGGGGCTATGGAATATGAGAGTTAGAAAGACTAGGTACGGTAATTGCATGGGAGAAGCAATCCACGCTGGGTGCATAAGTATGCCCTCCCTGTAGCTGTTGTTTCTCGTGCCGGCCCTTTCCACTGCCTGGTCTTTGCAATCTCGGTGGAATTTCTGCAGACAGTCCCACAGACAGTGTGATCCAGGGACCCCACACAGCTGTCTGCAAAGAGTGGGAGAGACAGAAAGCACATAGTCTAAAATAACTATGTTCAGTCTGACTTGCATGGACTGAAGAAGTGGTATTACTATTCATGAGTGCCTCAGCCACCACAGCTGAACCACAAAAACCTGCACTGATCATGAAAGTAATATAGACTGTAATGTAAATTATTATTCATAATAACAACACATAATAACACTATAAAAATAATATGAAGAATATGGATTCATTATCATAGGTTTGCACTAAAATCCTCTGATTGACAATACTTACTCCATTTTAAGTGGTCCCTGCTACACGTTGAGGAAACAGACATTATACCACAGACCCTAGCTGACCGTGATGCCAATGACCAAGATGAATGGCACACAGACAGTCCACCCTCTGAAAAAGTAGTTAACCACACTACTCACTGAGTCTTAGCAGAGGAAGTCTGGCCAGTCCCTCCATGAAACAGTCAATGGTTGGTAAAGGCAGAAAGTACAGGGGAGGTTAGAGCAGGCTTTGCTCTCTGCTAATGTTAATGTCTTCTCACCTCCTGCCAGTCCAAAACCTTCTTATAGCTACTAGAAGACAAAGAGTCAAGGGTCCCAGACCTGCTGTCCTGCATCACTACCCTTACCAACCTCTCGAGCTCCTAGGACACCAGCGAAGTTAGTCCTGTGAGACTGGGGAGCAGCATGAAGTCTGCTGTAGGGGTTATTCAACCATCATAGACAACACGTGAAAGCTCTGCATTTGCAAACAAGCTTCACTTCAGATACAAATGAGTTGTATTCTCCCATTTTTACACTATCTCCATGTTCAGTCTCAGCACATACACAGAGCTGTGGGGTATAGAAGTCTCCAGAGAAGTCAGCTGGCAGACCAACATAGAGATCAAATTTACACCTAAGAATGATTGAAGAGAGAGGATTGTTGTAGTTTCACTGGGAATATCAGAAAGGCCTGGGGCAGCTCAAAATGTGAGATCAGAGCCATCAGGGAGCAATAATATAAGCCTAAGAAACTGGAGAAGGAAGACAGAAGTGGCTTAGGGTGTACTTGAGGCAGTAGATCAAAGAGATGACTTGTGAATGAAAAAAGTCAGATCAAAACTAATTGAGTAAAGGGAAGAGCAGACAGACACAAAGACTGAAGCAAGTCTGGTTTCCTTTACTATCTTCTGTTCAACCTGGACTGTGCTTACAGCGGTTACCATGATTATCTCGGGGATATTACAAGTAGGGCACTGGAGGAGTTGATGGCGTTAACGTGCAGAATTATTATATCAGAGGTACTGTTTATTGGACTAAGCTGTATCCTCTGCAATTGAAATGGCACTGTTGTTACTTGCCTATTTTCTTTCCCCGTTCAAATAATACTTAGGCAGGAATTACAAGAGGAGGAGTCCAGGAGCTTTGAACCTGAGATACTTTGCTTTGTCCTGTAGGCACAGAGTCGGAGGTCGCTCACTGGGGGCACTCGAAGGAAGATGTTCCATGGGACACTGAGCTGGAAAGGGGCCAAGGAGACTTCCAGACGCTTCACAACATAAAATTGTCTCTAAGATTTAAACCACCAAGGAGTGGGTCTCTGTAAAAGCAAAGCTGTTTCATCCAGATCTCTTCAGTTTTGACACACAGTTACATAAATCATGTCAAGAGATGAAGCAGCAGCCAATATCGGGGCCTCTGCTTTCCTCTATCTGTTACACCCGAGGAAGAAAGGGGGAGGGGTGAACAAAGACCATTATTTTAGTTCCTAAAACCTTTTTTCCTCAGTATCCTGTTCATGCCTTTCCCTAGTCACCTTAAATTGTAGTATAGAAATCTTTTGTCTTAACTATCAGAACAAAAGCCAACTTAAGAAGCAAACCATTTAGAAAACATAGCAATAAAACAGTGATAATAGGAATAAAATCTTAACAGCTTTCAATTTAGGCTAGACTAAATGAGGTTTATAACAAAATCTGCTCCATACATTCACAGCAGCAGAAGGTGAGGCTTCCACTACAGAAAACACTTTAAGGAAGAAAGAACCCCCACAGACATCAAAAGCCTGCAAGAGAGAGACCACCCCTACGAGGTTAGCTGCCAGACCAGGACGGCTGTGATCTTGCAGGTCCCTCCATGCACACTTAGTGTGAAGCATGTCCGTTAGACTCCTTATGTGCCTGAAATCAGGCATGTGCTTGCACACCTGGCTAAATGGAGCTGCTGGTGAGAATTACAGCTCTCAGAGCTGTTGCCCCAACAAAATTATAAGTTACTTCAGGGCCAGGTGTCACCCAGGCAGTTTCATTGCAAACACTGTAGCAATGGGTGAACATAACTGCACCAACTGCTCCAAACTGAGGAAGACAAAAGCAGGCAGTCTACACTATAGGCAGACTAGATTAGGAAACACCTTTTTTTGCATCTCACCATGTCTCCCTGTCTCCCTCCCCCAGCTCCGCAATATGCACTACCACACAGACATCCTCCGTTTGACATTTTCATCCGTAAAAGTCCTATGAGTTGACTGACAGGCTTCTAATATACCACACACCCTGCCCCAGCTCATCACAGCAGGAAGACAGAAATAGGTATGTCAGTATGACTGCATCTCAGCCCCATCAATCAACTCAACAGTGATGATGGGGCCAAATGAAGTCTTTCCACTCATTAGATTCCTGTGGTCTACAATGTGCCAAGAGTTTGACCACAACTCCCTGGTGTATGTAGATGGCTTCTGTGATTCCCAGGTGGTCTCTCATCAAAATATAGCCCAGGCCTGGGTCTGGTTAGCTTCCCAGAACAGATGAGATCGACACAGCCATGGGCTCCAAAGATAATTATTTCTTGAAGAATACACAGTTTTTGTTGTAGGAACAAAGGTCGGCAAACAACCACCACTTGTGGAGTCAGAGATAAGAAGTCATAGCAAACCTGAAGAGATAGGGTTATCTACCCTATGTTTGTTTGGGAACAGCAAAAGAGGAAGGCTTCTACTATCTTTTTTTCTTAACCAAAACAGTACTCTAAAAGTAAGACCTTAAAAAGCAATAATTTTCTTTATTTGCAAATAAGAGGTACTATCACATTCTCATACAACCTAATCGCGAGCAGCTCTGCTCTCTCCCTACTCTGTTCTGGCCAGCTCTGCTCTGACACCGCTCAGGCCCACGTGACTGCAGAATTAAGACAATAATTCTTATTGTGACAGTAAGATAAATCTCTGTTCTTTACAAAAGCTCCTTTTCAGTGGAATTTGATATCATTTTATGATTTGATTCTGCAAGAAGAGCACCCAGCTGAGCCCCGAATCAATACAGAATTCATCAAAGGACCTGGGCACTGGCTTGACCTCTAGGCAGAACAAGGTCTCTGTCTTTCCCTCCCTTTTTACCACACTGCCAGCACAAAAAGGTATGAAACATGCAGGGAAGATTTAATAAATCAGTAGGAGGACTTGTAGCTCTTCCTTTTTTTTTAATGGAAGGATGAAATATAGGAAAAGGACCACAAGAAGCAAGGAGGGAGAAGTAGGGAAAGGCAGCAGATGTTGTAAAAGATCTACTTTCATGTTCCCTGTGCACCAGAAATGTGCAGATGAATGTTGGCAGAGCTACAGTCGGAGTCCATAGCGAGGCTACATCTTACACATCTGGAAGCTATTTGGCAGGGTGTAGAGTTCAAATGTTTTCTGCTTCAGCTGGTTTCAGACATACCACTCAGTGCCGGGCTGAGCTTGGGACAGCTCAACCTACAGGCTCATTAAAGAAGGCGTTCCCCGCAGCTTCAGCGCGCTCGCTTCAGCTGTTGTCAGAAGCAGGCATGGGGTTGGGCTTTGCTCTCCCCCCTTTGGCTACAGGGTGCCAGTAACACTCAGCAATGAAAATGATAATAGAGAAAGAGGGAGGAGACCAGGGAGAAGAAAACGGCACCACAACTCAGCAAAGCCTGGCCTCATATCAAGAAACAAAATGTACTTGGACAAAATCCAGGGTATGAGTTAACTTGAGTGCAGAGCAAGCCATTCAGGAAATAAGAAGGTCTGCACTGCACAGGAACACGGAACGGTCACATTAGAGCCCATGTGCTTTTTTGCAGAAATCCCTCTGTTTTAAAAAATAAATAAATACAAGCAAAAAGGAAAGGTTCGGTCTCTCTGCCCTAGAAGAAAGGCCAACTTAAGCCAGGAGGAAAGAGGAGGCACGTTGCTGGGTCTGGGGCTGCTGTCACTGCACTGACCCAGCCTGGGAGCTCCCAGCAGTCACCAGAGGTTAACTCTGCTTTGGTAAGAAATGTTTCCCAGCAGAGATGCACTTCTGGGACCACCCCATACTCCAGCTAGCACGATCCAGTGCCCGTGAGCTACCTGCCAGGCCTAGTGAGGAGAGAGCAAACCACCAGCGTGGTGCATGATTTGCCTCGTCAGGATGAGGCCCCTGGGTACAGCACAACTTGCAGTGCCCAGCCTGCCCGGTGGGTCGCCGTGACCAGCTAATCGCCCCACTGCCCAAAGTCCTGCTGATGGTGCACACCCAGCAGGTATTTAACTGACTGCAGCAGAGCAAGGCTTTCCCCACCTCACAGCACAGGTCCTGGCTGTGCTGCCGTGGGAACCAAGCCAGGGACTTTCGCTGGTGAAGAAAGATCTCTTGTGCAAAGAGGAGCCAGGGGCCAAGCTTCACCCCTGTGAACTGACCTTGGACTACCCAGCCAATGTTTCCCCCATTTTCTTCCCTCCGAGTCTCAACCATGCTCAGGAACTTCAAGCAATACATTGATCTTTTCAATGCTTAACACACTTCAGGCTTTCATACCTGCTTAATTTAGATGTAGAGTATCTTACACACCTCCAATTCTGCCTTCATCTTCTCTGTCCAGAGCCATCCTGGATTTAAAACAGGGAAAGAGAGGAGGAATGGGACAAAACAGCATCTAAAAGTAGCGCACCAAGACGTTATCACTGAATAACGCTGTCAGTGGCAGGAACATTTTGCAGCACAGCACAGCTCTTGCAACACCTCCACCTACAGCTCCCCCGCCCTCACCTCACTATTTTTATTTGCACTCCATGCCCTCTGATGGCGTGCACACCCAGATGCAGGTGATGTCGCACTTCTGCTTTCTTCATTCCGCTTCAAAACTTGGAAAGCAGCAATATTTATCCACTCTTTTTGTGGCTGAGGGCACGGACACTAGCAGGGGTGACCCAGAGCGCGCGGCACACCGACGAGGGGGCAGGAAGCCCCGATGCCGTGACATCTCCACATGGCCACTGTGGTCATCTCTACCCCCAGTCCAGGTGCGTGGCCACGTAGCCCCAGTTTGGAAACATCCGGCGGCAGGGTCTGTCATCTGGGCTCGTGGTCGGAGGGCACTGCTCATCTGCCAGCCCAGCCATCGAGTCCTGCGCTGACATTTTCCCTGGGTCAGCGTTTCCAAATATTTTCTCAGCCTGACCCTACCACCTCTCTCCCCCGGCCTCCTCCTTCCCTGGCCTCCCCCATGCCATCCCCCCACGCACCCTGACAGTTTCTCCAAAACAAGCATCCACCCCTTCCCTGTCCCTCAGCTACCCATGCCGCAGCCCCGCACGCCCATGGCCCTCCCGCCCCGGCGCTGACACAGAGAAKCCACGCTATTTCTTTAGCTGACATAACAAGAAGGTCAGTCAGGGATTAAAAAAACCCAAGAGAAACACTAAGATGTTTTATATCAACTTCAAATGAACAGCAAGACAGGACTTTCAAATGCTGGTCCCATACGTCAAAAATATAGCCAAGTCAGAGGAAGAACCCACACTCGTGGCATAACAAAAATTGAACCCTGGAACAAAGTTAAAATATATCTGATCATGGTGGCTGGAAAATCCCAGCAGACTGTGACCCAGATAATCAGTCTTCTCCCTCCAAATAGCTTTACTAGAAAATACACATGAACCATAAATATCAAATTAACTTCTTTTTTTCAACCTGGTGTACCTAGCTTAGCAATACTGGCATGTCATGGTGCTGTGGAGCTGGACAGTCTGCAGTGGAGAAGCGCTTTAACCATGGCGTCCAATTGCCCTGCCTCCACACAGTAGCTCACCTCCACTATTCCCAGCCTAACAGAATAAAGGAAAATGGTTTGAAATGGGAGGGCACCCACTGGAAGCACCTGCAGTACCTGTGTTTGGCTTATATGTAAATGCTCTGAACTACAGAGCAAGATGCAGGTTGTCACCTGATAATTTTTATCTAAAAGAAGCAAAAGCACCTGCAAACCAGGGAACAAGCACCAGTCCTCCAACCTTGCAGGTGTGGAGAGCCAGGTAGGAGAAAACAAACAAACATCTCAGTCCAAGCTGGGGCCAGGAGCCACAGGGGCAAGGATGCAGCATGACCTCAGAAATGTGCAACCTTTCCCAAAGCCCAGAAAGGGGAAAGGGGAGAGGCACTTTGGGCAATAAATCAGCTGTTTTCCTCAAGATTGCTTCAGAAAAACCATAACCCCAGCAGGCTGATGTGCCTGAGCTCTTGGTCACGGCACAAATAACAGAGTTACCCCAGCTTGGCAATGGTGGTACTAGCAGCCATGGGGTGTAACGCTTTAAGAACATAAAGCAACAAGGTCTGTGGACAGAGGGTAATATCTTTTATTAGACCCACTAAAACAGTTTGAAAAAAACAGACCAGCTTTTGGCATGCGAGATTTTTCTCAGGTCTTCTTCTCAGAAGTGCATTATCCTGAGGGAGAGCCGTGACCCACAGGGAGCACAGAACATCTGAAATAACTGGATGCTGAGAGTCGGTGGATTATTCATGCATATTTGAAATATTAAGTAGTAGGGTGCCTGTTGACTAGTGCAGCGTTTGGCCAGCGGAAGGGGGCACCCAGCTGCCTGCCAGGGGCTCTCCAAAAGCCAGGTGGAAGCAGCCACGCTGCAATGGGCAGGGCAGAACCCCCCGCAGCTGGCCAGGCTGGGGCTGGGGCTGGGGCTGGGAACCCATGTGCCTGGGACACCAACCAAAGCAGTAGCTGAGGAGCAAGCACTGCGCAGGTTCCCAGGCTCCAAGGGATTTCCCAACAACATGTCCACAACAGCACATAGCTTTGCTCACAGCCCTGGTGGAAGTTCTGTTTATCAGCAAAGCTGCCTGGCTTGGTGAGGCTGCAAAGGCAAGTGCCTTGCTTGTGTTAAGGCTGAGCTGGAAGCCTGTAAGGAGTTGCTGCTGCAAAATGCACAGCAGTGGGGCCCTTTGTGGGTTTTAGAATTCTGCAAAAAAGAGGTTTACAAGAGATAACATTGTTTTTTCCAGCTGTTGACAAAACTTGCAACACCTCTACAGAGCAACTTCTTTGAAAGAGTATGAAAGCCCTATAGTCAGTCTCAAGTACACCAAGAGAAATAAATGCTTTCTTCCCACTGAGATAAAGGTCCAGTAGCACATGAAGAAAAGCGTATGCTCCCTTGGAGAGATGACAAAACTCAGTGCATTAGTATTATTCTGGCTGTGCGGAGGCTGCTGCAGCTGCCCTGCCTCATTCTGCATTCTCTTTCTTGCAGCCTATACAAAGGGAAAAATGATGAAAGCGTAGCCCAGACCCTATCCCGCAGTTGGAAGGCAAACAAAAGTATGGAAAGAGAGTTTGTGCCTGATTTTGAACCCCTGTTTGCTGAGAAAGAGATCTAGCCTTTAAGTCACGGGGCCTTCTTGGAAAACTAGAAGACATCAAATGATCTCGCTGTCTATCTTTTATCCTTCACCTTTCTTAGGATGTTATTAGCTGCGATGCTCAGTGGCATATCCTCCTCCAGAGGAAAAAAACTGCCTCGGACTCAGCTCAGGAAAAAGAGTAAGTGTCTGAAGTGCTACCACAGATGCAACCACCCTCCTGCTTCATGAAAAATCAAGGGGAGATTGGAGCACAGGTTTTGCTGCTGCCTTGCTTTCGGCAGTCAGGGCTCTGGCCAGCTGAGGCTTATCTTCAGGATTTTGTAGGCAAAGAGTGTTTTTCTGATAATGGAGCACTGACACCATGGCATTGATACCTGGTAATTTGCCATTGCTACACTAAGTGATTGCCCCAGAGAGAGATTGAGAAATAGGACACATTGCTTTTGCTGGTTGCCAAAATCCATGTGGGACAGAGATGTGGCTCTCTGCAGAGCTCGAAGACAGAGAGGAGGTGCTTCTCCCAGCATGACAAGGAAGTTTTCCCATCGCAGCTGAGATGATGGGGCTGAGAGCTGGGGAGGAAAGGCAGCTGTGCTAAGCTTCAGTTGCCCTCCAGCTCTGGTTTTGGCTGTTCTGCCCTCTTAGGCTCAATGAAATTTATGGCAAGTTCCTCGCGGACTCAACCCATGGTCACAACCTGAATTGAGTGACTGCCACAGAGGAGACACCTTATATATGACTTCTAGTTTCAGTGTCTGCTTCACATCCAGTGCAGTTCTGTGTTTTGCCACACACTTTTACCCTCTTGCTTCAGACATGCTCAACCCTGTCCATTCCTGTTTGGAAAGAAACAGCCTGAGCTTGGATTTGAAGAGGAAGCATTGTTGCAAAGAGGGGTTTCCTTCACCATTAGACACCAATACCTACAACATGCATCAACACTAGGAAGATAACTAGAGAAAATGCAGACCTTCGAAAGCAAGTTTTCTTACTACCCACCATACCACAGATTGCTATTCTCATCTAGTAACCTAACACGGTGCTACAAACTAGCTGCAAAAGAGCACAGCATATGTAATCCAGGCGAAGCCTGCCCTGCCTGCCCTGCGCGGCGCTGGGTGTCGGGTGCTGCATTGCAGGAGGGGCAGGACGTGATGTCAAACCCACGGAGCAGCCCAGTGCCCCGTGCGCTTTTCTAATTGATGCCAGGCATTGGCTGATGGTTTAAAGTTTATATATACTACATCTGCCAGACCATTTTCCTTGCGGTGTCATGGGGGCTGTTTCCATTTTAAGCATGGCTCATTTTGCCATTGTTTAACCCAGTCCTCTGTACTACTACATTTTTCCATGTTAAACATATTGGACCATCTTTACTGAAGCATAGAGAGAATCCTGCTGTTTTATCCCAATTGCTGACTATCGTCTTATACACAGAGGATTTGCTTTGTAAAAGCAGCCGGAGAAGCCAGAAAGTTTGCCTTAGAAGTACCTGAGGCATTGGCAAGGAGTGAGGACCACAAATCCTCCCTGGGACGGTGAAGCAGGATGACAGCAACACCAAGGCCTCATCTGGCTCAAAGAAAAATCTATATCTCTTTATATCATTTCTACAATGGAACCTCAACAGCATTGTAAATAATTGCAACCTCTCTTGCCGTAGGCAGTCCCATTGCTTTTTTGTTTCTAGACGTTTTTGTTTCAGAGACCACAGAAACAGAGCTAATGGGTGCAAGGGGTGGTTACAAATAGAGCTGCAACAAAATATGCAGTTTCAGAGATGACCAAAATTCAACTGTTCATAATTCAAGTCAAATAGTGTTAGACAAACAAAGATGGGAGAGAATTTTTAAACAAACTCTTTCGGTGTTTTCAGAGTGTAAAAAATAGATATTTCATTTGAGACAAAACTTAACACATTTGGTAGCTCCAAGGTAAAATTTTCCTTTTTATTATATTTCACTGGAAAAAACTGTTTGTTTTTTTTTTCTTTTTTTTCCCCCCTCCCTTACTTGGCAGCTGAAACATAGTTCAGTCCAAGTTTTCATTACTCAGGGCTTTCATATTCCTTTCCCACTATTCTTATTGTCCACATTAGTACTTTCACAATGGCTATAATTTCTAACCAAGACGTAGGTTTCTCTCACATGAGCCTCAACAAATATATAAGACAACAAGAAGGGACCATATCAAATTTTTTTTACTAATCAGCTTTATCAAACAGTGGGAAAAAGTGAAGAGAAATCAAGAAAGGGAGCACTGACAAAGTTTTACTTACATATTTTCATATGTGAATTATGACTTGATCACTTGATAATGTTTTCTATGTAAGCCAACATCAGCTATGACCCCATTTGTCTTTATCATTATCTCACAACTGTATTCTCATCAACGTCTCAGAAGAGGCAGTCTTCAAGAGGAACTGCAAGCCACATGGGTCCCTTCCAAAAGGGCACTGCATGCTTTCATCTTCCCACCTTCTGGGTTTGCCAGATAGGCTCAGGTCTTTAGGAGCTGCAGAGAAGGGAGAATATGAAACCAAGGAGAAAGAAAAAAAAAGTAAGTGTATTTTAGGAAGCAGAAGCTACAGAGAATTACTCTGCCTCATTAGCCATCAACACCTTTCCCTGACCACATCATCTCTACTTGCAAAGGAGAGACGACAGGACTGTAACAAGCATGGAGGAGTATTTCTTTTTATCCGAAATGTTAATTACTGGCATGGAGCTCTCTGAGGCCCTGGTAGCTCTCTCTCACCACAAAGCTGATCTACAAAGCCACACCATGAACTACCTCCCTCGGGCAGCCGGGTAGAAATCCTATTCCATTAAAACATCAAACATTTTCATCCCATATCAGAATGAAAACTAGACCTACAACACTGCTGACTGAAAAAGGCAGAATACTGCAGTCTGAACCTTTGGTTAAAATAATTACCAGAAAGACAACAGGCTGAGGTTTAAGTCTTGTTTCTGCCTTGTTCAGAAAAGGGTCTGAAATCCACATCTCCCACACCTCGAGTGAGCCCAGTAAGACACAAGCATACCAAGCTCCAGGCTTTGCAAGGAAACCCCGATGTGCAGACAAGAAACCCTGATGCGACTGCTACTGTTGAGGGATTTGGGTTTCAGGGTGCCTTGCAGCAAGCATGGTGCCAAGATTATAGGGCATACTGCAGGACAGATACAGCCATCATCCTGCTTAGCCTCTATGAAGCTGAAGAGCTTCAAACAGGTATTCTTTGGGTGAGAGAGAGTAAGACTTTCCCCACTTTTTTTCTTTCTTTCAAGAAATTTCACTGAAACAAACAAACTGTTGACCAGCTCTAGCTGCCACAGAGAGCAGCCCTGCCTCTTGCCTGCAGTGGTAAGTCAACCAGAGGGTTGTGGTCCATACCACAGGGTGTGTGGGTCTGAGTTCCTGTGTTTGAACACCTGGGACACCAGGGTGGAATTGCTGCTGCAAAGGGAACCTACAGCTCTAGCTTGCAGTCAGCTAGCTCTTCCTCTTGCATTCCTATATATCAAGGCTGCAGTCTTCAGACCTACTCTACAGCCTCCTTGTTCCTTCCCCTGGGGAATAACCTGGCCTTACAATGCCCAGCCCTGCTAAGGGAGCCCAGAAACACCCTAGGAGATGCACATTGACTTCCAAAACTGCCAGCCTTCCCTGAAGGAAGGTGCTACAGTTAACCTGGGAGGCCGCAGGCAGCCAAAGACCTCTGGAGATTTCTGCTTTATCTGGAGTGGAACAAATGGGAAGATATTACCAGCATTAAACTTTCAGCCAATAACACAGATACAGCCAACAGACAGCACAGGCTTATGAAGAAATAATTGGTCAGACTACTGCAGTTGCTTGAGCGGCAGGACTGCAAGCTTAGTGGAACATAGCAGATGTAACATGAAGGTACATCCTAAGTTCAACCTCAGTGCTTGGAGGCAAACAGGGGACCTGCTTTGTCTTGTTTAATGTCTTCAGCGATCATTTGCCAGCAAATGGAAGCTGCAATCCCCAACTAAAGAAGGAAAGCAGTGCAGGAGAAGTAGATAATTTTCTTCTAGGATTTAGATGCACTCACTTCAAATGCATGATGTGATGAAACGGTAACTGCATCAGCTCCACACAACCCTCTCTGATGGGGATCTATGGGCTGGAACCAGTGAATCAACTGAACGGTGCTTTCTTTTACCAGCTTTGCTGTAAATTCTTCTTAGGGAGGAGCTTGTGGTTGCAAATGAACAGTTCAGTTAGTAAAGATGAGGAAGAAGTGGAATGACATGCCACAACTGTCAACTAATCCTGTTCTGTTATGGGACTGTTTTTTTCAGGTGTGGCAGCCCGCACTAATCCCATCACTTCTGTGAGGAAGTGCTCTTTGAGCAGAGCATGGCAACATGCTGAGCAACATCCACAGCAGAAACTGCACACAGCTCTTCTGCATTAAGCTCTGCACACAGCAGAGAAAAGGCATCATGCAGACTCTACCACTTCAGGAACAGACGTGTGAGAATGGAGGTCCATGCTGTGTCCAATGAAGTATTTTTGGGAGCTGTGTTGCAGTCCTCCACTGACCACTTTCAATGAGCAATTGCAGGCAGTGGGGATGTCCCAGGGCAGTGCCAGAGGAACAGAGGGCAGCTGGAGATGGAACCTTGTTCTTTGGATTGAGGTAGTTGGTGGAAGCTTTGGGAAGATTCTCACCATTAGGCTTAATTTCCTAACTATGTGTTTCAAAATCTGGCTTGCTAGGACAACTTTTGTTCTTCCCTTTGATCTTCTTGATGGGGAAAAGCCATGAAGTGAGGAAGCTTCCAAGTAGAGCTGTGCAAGACCTATCTCTCCCCCATCAGGCTGGAGCATGCCCCTCAAGTTACCACTTCTTGAACAAGGCAGGTTCTGCAGCAACATTTGGTTTCCAGTCATCCAAACATTCTGTAATCAACAAAATCAAAGCATCCCAATATTATTCTGACTTATATTTATTGTACTGCAATATTCAATATTCAATTCGGGGGAGGGTGGGGAGCTTGTTGGAATGTTTAAAAATAATTCAGGTATCTCACCAGAAAAATGTTAAACTCCTCTACCGTTCTCCCTTCTGTGTGAAATTCCAGGAAAAGCTACCTGATTTCATAGAACTCTTCAATTTTAATGGAAATGGTTGAAATGTCTTCTTCCATCTGGATGTTTCCATGTCCCACAAAAAAATGTGTGAAACTCTTCAGCATGAAACTCCAGAGGAATTGCACTAAGGCTGGAAGCATCACATTTCAGATGCTTATTTAACACATTTGACTTAGCCCTAGATAACTGCTTAAAATTTAATTATAGTACATATATAAGAAAAGCAGCTCAAAAAAATATTATCTGAGAAGGTAATTCCTGCTTCAGCTAGAGTACAAAGTTGTCTTTGGTGGTTAAGAGCTAGCAAATCCAGTCTACCTTTCCACATGCCCAAACCACTAGATCCCACCCAGAATTTTCAAAACTCATTATCTCTCTCGCTGATATCCACCCGCCTTTTCTTCCCTTTTACAGGCTACATCTTGCTCATCTGTCTCTCTACTAAGAAAAACCACCAAAGCCACATTCCTACTAATACTATTCTTAGCTTTTTGTTTCCCCTGTAGGAGACATAGTTCATATGTTACCACAAAGTAGATTTACAGAAATTTAATTGCCAAACCAAGCTGTAGCTTGAACCAAGTTCCCAACAGGTTGCATTTGATAGTTACCTTTGTTTAGCCAGGCTACATGCTATGAAGTCTAGTATCGCACTGGCCAACAGACACACAAAAATGGGAACCGATGGGGAGCAGTGACATTCAGAGCTCATGATAAAGCCACGTTAGAACTGGTGAGATTCTGAACATTCAGACCATGTCAGACTGCAGCCACAATTAATTGCAGAAGAAACTCCTCCCCAGAATGCAAACTTCTTATTTTTTCTTTCATTTCGCACCACCATTCCTGAGAATGAGCCAAGACACCTACTGCTGTGAAAAGCATTAAGTACTAAGCATACCAAGCAAAAGAAATCTGAAGCCAGGTTATTGTCTCTTTCAGTTTGCTCAGTGCAAAATGCTTTGAAATATTTGTGTTGCAGAATCATAGAAGTATATAACTGAAAAGGATTTGAAAAGCTATTAACTTCTTACCACTGTCCCAAGGCAGAATCAGCTGCTCCAGTGTCATTACTGGGGGATGTTTCTCTCGATTGTTCTTGAAAACTGGCATCCTATTCCTACAGTTCACCATCATCACCATCAGAAAGTGTTTCCCATTTTCAAACTAGAAACTTCTTCACTGCTATTTGCAAACTGCTATTCCTTTACTCCGCAGCAGTGCTGCAGCACCAACACATTTCTCTCTCCTCTCCTCAGTCACCCATTCTTTGGGCTGAAAAGCCCTCAGTCTTTCACCGTCAGATGTTATTTGTTGTATCCCTGAGGACTCTTACTGCTCTTTTTTGGACTTTTTCCAGTTGGTGCCTGGCTTCTCTGCTGTCAAGACAGCTCTTGAGCTGGCTTGTCCAGTCATAGGCTCAGTGCATCCTCCTACAGCTCATACTGCTATCCTGATGGCACTTTTTCCCCTCTCCCTGCAACTGGAGGATAACCTTGCCTCGTGTTCACCTTGTAACTAACTACACCCCCCAGATCCCTTTCTGCCAAACTCCTGCCCATTTAGCTCTTCCCTACCTGTGCCCATTCATCTCATTGCTTTTGAGAAAGCAGAGCTTTGGATTTGTCTTTACTGAGTTACGCTGTCATATTTCAGCCCAAATCTTTAATTCATTGAGATCCTTTAGAATTCAAATCCCTCCTGAGATGTGCTGACAGCACTCCCACCTTGGTGTCATCTGCAAATTTAATAATCTGTCTCTACTTTAAGAAAATGTTGAGTAGTGGTGGACAGAAATCAACCTCAGCCAAACCTCTCACAACAGTCTTTGCTCTTGATTCACCAGTTTTCCAGCCTCCCTGTTGACTAGGGCAGATTTATTGCTAGTGACTTCACCTACACCTCCCCTCTGATTATAAAGCCCCAGTCCAGTCTTTCATATCTACTTATGGTGAGAGAGTTAGAAATAAAGATATCACTAATGAGGGATGAGTTTTTCTCAAACATAAGCCATCATGTGTAATTGGAGAGAGCTGCGAAGACCTGTGCCAAAGGAATTGCCAACCCAAATGAAGAAACCCCACTTTAAAATGGATCAGTAGCCACTGCTTCAACTTTCTTTCAGGAGTTTAGCACATTTCATCTTTAATACTTTAAGAAATCAAGCACTAAGGTACTCACGCAGTTCTTTCTTACAGCAAGGGACGGAGACAAAAATCAAGCAAGGGGAAAGTAAAAGGTCAAGAAAAGGTAAGATATCCCCCAACCACTGTAATGAAGTCTAGAGATTAGTCTTCGGGAAAACAGCTACTGGCACTCTGTTGTTTAATATTTGCATTGTAAGCGGCATTTCTGGTTTGGCTTGGGCTTTTGCATTGTGCCAGGTGTTTAAGACCTGGCTCTCTCACAACTGTTCCTCCCTAATTTAGCATTACAACAGCTTCTTCACACAGTTTATTCCCTGAAGCGTTAAACACAATTAAAAACATTAAAAAGATCAATGTACATTTCTAGGGTAATCTTCTGATGTTTCCCCATTGGCTGTCTTATCTCTAGCTTTTCCTCATACTACTCTTTTTGTCTGTGTAAAATCTGACAATAACTATGTATTTGAGAGTGTCTTGAAGATCAATGCCTCCGCAAAGAATAATTGAAACTCTTCATGAACATCCCCTTGGAGTGAAAACAATACAAAAGCTAAAGCTACAGACATCTGATGTTTCTATGTTTTGGGTTTTTTCGTTTGTTTTTTGGTTTTGTTTGTTTGTTTGTTTGTTTTGTTTTGTTTTGTAATAGCACATACTTTTGTGTCCCTTGGCTGAGGCTTCTGGTCAATAACAGGTCACAGTGCTGGCCAGGCTGGCTCCTGGCTGCTGCAAAGGTGCCCCAAGCAGCTACTCCCCTGGCCACCAAGTGATACAGATAAGCTGCTCAGGCAAACTCGGTGCCTGCCCGTGGCGTGACCACGGGTAAATTTCCCCACTCCAAGGGCAGATTTACCCATCCTTACCATCGGCAGTGCAGCTTTCACCCATTTCCCACAGTCAAGACCGGGCCAGCAGATGAGGGAGTCGGTCTGTCCTTCTCATTTACCACACCACTGGTCTTTGCCCCAAAGGCTTTACAGTCTACTTTGAAACAAGGCATGAAAGAGCATAAACAAATGGGGGAAGGACAAATGGAGATCAAAGGCAACCAGGGCAATGGCGATAAGATCAAGTAATGATGCATATCTGCCCTTGCCCAATTTAATAGTTACAAATCGTCTTAAAAATCAGCTGATCTTCCAACAGGTTCAGGGTTAATTACATTGTGCGTGGTTTGGTTTTCCTATTTTTAATCAGATTTTTCTCTTTCCTCAGAGGTGTCCCAGCAGAAGTAATTCTGAGTGGAAACGACCTGTAAAAGGCCAAAGCTTTTGACCTAGTTCAGAAAGAGAAGTCTGAAAACAGCATGGGGGAATTCAAGAGAGGAGTGGAGAAATTAGTCATTTAGGGTGCCAGCCCAGGAAAAGTCACAGAGGAGATCAGAGTAGGAGCTGGTGGTCTAAGATACTTGGAGATCTGGGGATACAAATCCCATCCCATTTTGCTGAGCAAGAAACACACTCTTGTGCCAGGGCTTCCCAGCTGCAAAAGGAGGGCAGAATTGTCTTTTTTTTCTACCAGAGGTATATATGGAGAAACCAGAGAGATTAAAGACTGATGTCTTCGAATATGGCAGTTGACAGCACAGTACAAGAGTAAGGGCAGGAGCCTGGGGAAGAGGGCTAGCACCATGAATTTGCGAGCCCAGTACTGCATGGAGTCCACAGAGCAGTGCAGAGCTCTAATAAATAACAAGCTGGAGACAAGGAAAGCTAGGAATTTAGAAAAGCCATAAGGTGACTCTATCTGCTGTGACTTACCATTTAATAAAATTAAGATTTAACCTTTTCTGTAGTTTCATGTGGATAAGTCACAACCGTCTAATATAGATTCAGCTCAGCAGATCTCTGCTATCATTTCTTGCTGTGAAATCATATTATTCTAAACACTTGACTTCATTACTATGGCAGACAGATCACTGCTGTTACAGTACCTTTTTATGTATGATATGCACACCATTGCTTCTCTGCTCTGTTTACTATCCTTTTTCATTGTCTCCATCAGGCACAGAGTAACAAGAAACCCTACAGGTGTAATTTACTCTGCTCAGTATGCTATTTTGCTAAAATATTTTTCTTTCATATGGCATCCCAAAAAAAAAAAAAAAAGAGAATATTACTATGGTTGAAAAATCAAGCTAGTTAGGTAATGTCAAGTTGGCAGACGTTCAGCATCCTTCAATTACCCCCCTTGTACATACGCATTCTGGCATAGCCTTTAATTAACGTGATCATACAATTTTTTTTCCAGTGAAAACATGTCATTAAGTACCCAGGGTGAGTGAGGACCCAGTACAGAGCATTCTGCTTTCTTCTTAATGTTTAACAGGCTTATTTTCTATAATTCTCAAAACCCTGCTCTGAAGACAGACTAATTAATTTCTGCCTGTTTTTCTCCCATGCCATTACAGTACACGAGTGCTTCAGAAACATGTTAATTTTCACAGCAGCCAGGGGAGATGGGCAAGTGGTAAGGAGGTGTGGGAGGTAATAATTTTTGTTTTACAACAAGCAAGCCAAAACTGCAATCCTCAGTGGGGACCAGACTTAAAGACAGTCCCCCTGTTCCCATCCCACCCCAGATCGAAGAAGCATATATCACCCACCCCCAAGCTGGAGCACAACGCTGGGTTCCACAGGGATGGTGCACACTTCGGTTGGTGGCAGAAGGACCGGGACGGGCTGGTGCAAGTCCCAGGGCACGTGGCCCCAACGAGCCACCCTGAGGGATGCAGCAAGCTTGGGGAGCCCCAGGGGATGGTGTGCACCGGGATTTATGTGCACAAGATTTGAGCTCAAAAATGTCCAAGCTGGTTTGGCTGAAGTTTTCCAGCAAAATCAGCTTGACCCAGAGATCTGGCAAGGAAGTGCTCAACTCAGGGGCTCACACTTCATCAAAAGCTACAAAGTGACTGAAAACAGAATTTGACAGTCAGAAGCACCAGATAACCATAATAATGAGCTCTAATCTTCACAATGAGAAAAGAAGTAGCATGTCTGGCCATATCCAAAATTGAGATTGATTTTGACAGTCTGACAGCATAGTTTTAATTGCTGTTTATAGCACAGCACTTTTGTGTACCCACATAATCAATTAGCAGAGCTGCCAACAGCTAAACACAGCCGTGTTCGCACACCAGCTCAGGGAGATGGACTGGGGCGGTCTTGCCTGCTCTGGGCTGCAGACAGGATGGCACTGCTCTGACCGTTGCCATCTCTGCCCAGGGCTGTCTCCTGTCCTCACCAAAGTCAGGGGCACAGCCATCTGCGTCACATTAACATACATATCCATAGGCACTGGAAAACCTTGTTACAAGGGTACAGCTCAGGGCCACATCCAGCGTCAGGGGCTTTCTGATGAAGAAATCAGTCTGTAGGAGTTTGAAGGAGTTTAATGTTGACAGATGAGTGGAGCAATGTAGGTCCACCTTGTCCAGCTGGTGGCGAAGTGCAGCATGAGGATGAAGGACCCTGGGCAGGATGCTCTTCCAGCCATCATGTGTTTAAGCATCACAGCCTGCCACAATGAGACCCGCTGGCACAATGTAATTACTAAACAGCAGTAACAACCAGAGACCCCAGAGCACAAATTATTTTCTGAAGCACTGACATGAGATTTTTACCCAGCTACCGTGAATAGAACAGACATGACTAGGTCTGAAACACAACTGCTTAAATAAAAAAATTCAAAAAATTACGTATGTGGAAAGTTGACATCTCAGGCACACAGTCAAGTGATCACCAGAGTCAGCTATACGTGGCAGATCTGTGCCGTAGAACATGTGCTGTGTGTGAAGCCCTCCCTGTTGAACCTGAGAGGCCTTACACTGAAACACGTTAAGAATCTTGCATCGAGAGACATTAATTCACTGCTACAACACTCAAAGGCATCATAGTGCTGCACCACTACTGCCACTTTTTACTCCGATAGCCAAAGACTGGAAAGCCTCTGCAACAAACCTTCATATGTCCATCTCTCAGAAACCTTCATGATCACCTTCTTTAACCTAGTGGCAAAATCACCCCACTTTTGCAGCCCCTCACCAGGCAAAGAAGGTGCCTTGAAGACATACTACATTTACTCTCAAAGAGAGAGGGGTCAGCATAGGCTTCAAACAGCACCTCCTCCTTTCTTCCCGTAGCGGCACTGAAGCAGGGACACATCCTTCTCAAAGTCAATGGAGAACCAGATGGTCCCCAAAGTTAAAGACGTGCTTATAGGGCTGGATTGAAAAATGTGCTTAGACGCTTTTCTGAGTCAGAGCCAGAAACAATTCCCCCAATTCACCCCTTTTGCTTGAGACTGATCACAGCAGCAGATAGACGGCAATTTTTATTAAATCCTTGGTATCAATGTGAGATTCAACACATCCTTAATTACAACACTCTGACTGGCATCCCCACAATATTTTCAAGGAGAATGCAAAATCTTAATCTCTGTAGGACCATACCAGCCCACAGCAGACAGCCCGGGGAATAGCACACAGCGCCCTGTGAGACACAGGTAAGACAAACTGTTCCACATTACAGCGAACACCAGCATATTTTAATCTTGCTCTAAAACCAGCCGAATGAGAGACATTCATTTGAAGGAATCAATGTAACTAATTAGATTCAAACACCAAGGCAATCCATCTGCAATTCTTGCCCCAATTTGCTAGCTAACAGGTGACTGCTTGTGCTCTAAGCAAGCACAGACTCTTACTGAGCAAAAATAAGCAATTTTCTGAATATTCTCATGGTAAGCAATCATTTTAAATCTAAAGACAAAGCAGAGACTTTCTTTAGAAAGATCTGTCTGCCAAACTCTCTGAACACATGTGCTTTTTAAGCAGGCTCAGACAAAGGATTTTATATATATTGATCAAGTGACACCAATGGGCTCAGTAAAATCTTCTACCTCTGTTTTCATGAGCTGAGAATAAAAAAAGCTACATTTTGGAGGAAAGAAGAGTAGCAAACCATGGCTACCAATATTCAAATGACAAAAACGTCTGAGTGAATTCCAGATGTCAGCCATGTGTTACGGTTTAATAGTTCAGCTCTGAGTCACAAGCACAAAAACCTGTTACGAAACACATGCCTGCCTGCATGTGTGTGTGCACACAGCAGTGTGAACTACTTAAAAAAAAGTCATATTTTTTCTGACATTATTAGCACTGGAGAAAAGCGGTTAGTCTGAGCTGAGGTGGGAGAAAATTAGCAGAGTTTGTCCTATGCCACAGACCAAGGGTGTGATAAAACATTTACAAAGAATGAGTTAAAACTGAAGAGAAATTAAACACCCACTTCACAAGCAAGTGTAATCCTTTCAAATCCTAAAAGTCCAATCACACCCTGTGTCTTGAATAATCACTAGCCTAAATCACCCACACCCTTGCCATGTGAAACTCATGGAAGTCCAAGTAATTCCTAGCCCAGATCTTTCAAACAGTAATATTTATATTGTGGTTTATTACGTCCTTTTAGTATTTTTTTCTTCTCACATAAAAGGAATAAATATCTGTGGCACTGATTAGCAAGAGCTATCACATGCCTCATCTTCTTTCTGGCGAAGAAACATAGAGGAGAACCATTTATTGCTCTGCGTACGGTTTCTGGCCGTCAGCAGGCACCCCTCGCTGGGTGTTTTCAGCTCTCCCTGGCTCTGGGCAGTGGGCTTCCAGGGGAGCTGGCAAGTGAGATGCTCCCTCTCTGCTGTGCTCCAGCTTGGCTGCCTGCCCAAAGCAGGGACCTGCATGCAATGGGAATAATCTACTTTTGTTCATCAATTTCTCACTCATCCCTTCCTGCTGGAACCAGCGTTGCCTGTGCCGTGCTCCCATGCGCTGCTATCAGTCTGCTCCCTCCCTCCCTCCCTCCCTCCCTCTGGGCAGCCCTCCCGGAGGCAGAGTAAGTTAGGAGCTTTGGGACCTGGACCAATTGGTCTCAGGGAATTTGCACAGCAGTGAAATCCATAAGGAGCTATGGACACTTTGCCACCCCCAAGAATTACACCCCTGAACACCTACAGACAGTTGCATATTGCATGTTTTCTTGGCTGGTTTCAAATGCCCATTTGTATTTGGACATGCACATGGCAAGTCTATGCACCCACACAGCCACTCGCGAGTGCAAACCTGAGCCAGATAGGCCAGCGTGTTAAGTGCACACACACGAGGTATGCGGTAACTATATGCTAGGCATGCACAAATAGACCCACAATTTTATGAAAATTAGGTCTTTAAAGCTATGTTTAAATAAGCCGTATTAGAGGATTTTAATGACACCCTGAAAGGACAAGTGGGATAGTGGCAATGAATTGGCCTAAGCAGAATCACTTCAAAGAAGGTCAYGCTGGTAGGCTGGAGAGAGGAAGAAAGACGAGCAAACTTCAGCCGGGGGAACCGCAGCAAGGTGCTCCTCAGCAGCGGAGCAGGCTGATGTCTACCTGCTCCTTGGGGCCTCCCAGCAGCACTCCTCAGCTGTTGGAGGATGGTCATCAGATTAAAGAAACTGAAATTATGCTGATGCTGTCTCTGTCCTGGTCTTGAAAAGCAAGAGACAGACAGTGCTTGCTAAGTACCTGTGTGCCAACAGCACATCAGAGGTTTCAGTCTGCCCCAGGGGTGCCTGCAAAGAGGACAACCCTTTGCTTGCGAGCTCACAAGAGGTTTTTGTATTTCCTCCAAAGCTCCACTGTAAAGCATGGGCTTGGGGGCAGGGAAGGAGGGATGTTAAACCACACTGGAAAAAAAAAGCAAAAAACAACCACCAAACACATTTACGCTCCGGTCTTTGCAAATTAAGATTTCACACGGAAATTTGGACAGGTGCAGTGTTACCAGATCTGGCAATGGCAGCCCCCTGCCCTATATAGCTGCCCTTTATTTATCTTGCTGTGGTTTGCACTCAGCCAGGTCCCGTGGCAGTGAGGATTTCAGACTCCATGTGGCTGAGAAGCGGCAGCCAGCTCTCTGCTGTGGTAGGCGCGGGGAGAAACCGGCCCACGGCGGTGGGCACTTGCTCGGGAGGGAAACCTCTGCCCACTGGCTTTGTGCATGGCCGCACGCTCGGGGGCAGGCACGCGTTGCCAGCGACACCTCGTCACAGAGATACCGCTTATCTCCTGTGTGCAAACGGAGAACACCAGCTTCTCCTGACAATGCCAGCACAGCCCTAAACAGCTCACAATGCAAGCAGTGAGCGAGAGGTTTTCAGGATACCCTCTTTTCAAGCATCACAAATATTGCATATAAACCTGGCCCTAGTTTTGACAACTCCTGTAGAAACTACCCAGCTAAAAGCCTCTCCCTGAGCTGCTGCTGTTTGTAGGGGCTGCAGTGGGAAAGCATGCCCAAATGACAGGGGCAGGAGGAGCTTGGCTCCGCGGGCATGACCAGGTCAAAGGCCATGCCATGAGGTTTGCAGACATACATCACAGAACAACAGCATTTGCATGATTTTTCATCTGCAGTGTGACTCAATGGGAAATGGGGCTGATGGGGGCGAAGTGGAGAGGGAACAAGCAGGTGCTGCAGCGGGGAGAAGGCAGCACGCAGAAACAGACAAAACGTGATTAAAAAGGACAGAAATGCCACATGAGGGGGGCATCACAACTCGGCAAAGGCAGGCAGCTGCCCCAGCGAGCTGAGGAGTGCAGACCAGGGCTGCAGGCAAGGGCCAGTGGGTGTCGAAGGGCCACCTCCTCCGGTATGCGCAGGGTGGCCCCCAGGGACACGGGGTATTGGAGTTTTCCCTAGCCACRGCAAAATAAACCCTCCAGAGAGGTGAAGCTGGATGCACACCCCACCAGCCACCCCAGTGAGGTGCAAAGCTGCTCTGCACACACCTGCATCCCCTGGGAGCAATTTTTGCAAGGAGCCTTTTGACGACGCAGCCTGGCAAAATGCGCATCGAGCTCCAGCGGTTTCTGTTGGGGTTTTTTTTGGATGATGATTTTTCATAAAAGCCTACCCACTTCAGAAATATTGTCATGGGAAAGAAAAAAAAAATGTGGTAGCATACTGTTCTCCAGGACTGCTACCAAAGCCATGTTAGAATAGCTCCATCTCGTGGAAATCAGCAGCAGAAGTAGGGGCAAGCAACGACGACCCAGGAGAAAAGCTGTAGGAAAATGTTGGCAACGCACTCCTCGGCTGCGTGTGCCAGCAGTGGCTTTAGTTGCCATCCACAGGGGTTTCGCTAGTCTGTCCCTCCCGGAGTTTCACTCTGATCTGCAGGTTTGAAAAAAATGAAAAATATCTTTGTGCAAAGCCAACAGAAATGGTATATTTTATCTGACTTTTGACATACAACTGTAATATTTACACAGTTACTGTATGATCATGCTCAGAGCTCACAGGAAGGTATGGGGCTGTGTGGTGGCTTCAAGCTCTGCCACACAGAGCTCCACTTCAGTCCGTCTCCCAAAGAGACTCCTTCTCCCTCCGTCACTCCCTGCCTCCCTTGGTTAATTTACAGCTGCGTCTGTACCTTGCTCAGCATTTCTTTCTTGTCTCTATCATCTATATGATCTTCCTCTTACCATTTTGCAGCTTGTTCCAGGAATGTCTGTACCCCTGCGCATGTGCTCATAAATCGGAGGGAACATCCGTACTGCAGAGCTCAAATACGTTCCTGTCTTTAAAAGAGTTTCCAGTTTAGATAAGCAACCTTTTCAATCATGAATATGAAGCAAGTACGCAGCATTAAAACCATGAGGTTACATTTTAAAATAATAATTACTCCCTCTTTCCTAATGTACTGTTGGATTTATTCTCCTGTTTATCCAGACTCCGAGTTTTACCCTTTGATAACAAAGTTTATCTTGCAAGTCTATTTAATCCACGTCCTGGGGGACAGGGGAGACAAGAAGTGGATTTCAGCATCAAGGACATGTCTTTTTGGTTTTGCACTGCTACCACCACTTAGAACCACCTAAGAAAATACGAAATCTTTCAGGCTTAAGAGGTCTGACAAACCTCTGCGCAAGACATCAACAAGCCACCAGCGTAGATCACTGAACACAGATGCAACAATCTCCTTAGGTGAAACTGCACTCACCTGCAAGGTGCACAAACACATAAATAATGCTAAGAAGATGGATTACCCCTTGGACTTCAGGGAGCTCTGCACTGCCTTGCCATGCTCAGGGTATCTCGGAGTGCCTTCGCAAACAGCGCCCACTCAGCACATGGGCACGAGAGCTGGAGCTCGCTCCCAGGAGATGCCAGCAGAAAGGTTCAGCAGCGTGCCCTGCAGAGATCCCACTGGCCATGAGGAGGTCTGGGCTGATGGCAGTGTAGAAATGGGACCTAGAAAAGAAAGGACATGGGAAATGCTGTTAACTGAAAATCTAGACACAATCATGGTTAAAGGAAGGCTCCCTGGAGTAACTGGTCAGATTTTCCTCTGGCAGTGGGTAACCCACTAAATCTGTTACAAACTCCAGCTCCTTCCCCTTCCCTCTGTCCTCTTCTCTTTGGACAAGAACCTCCACGAGCCCCTGCTTGCTCTGCAATGCCAGGCATGACTCCTCCACACCAGATAACACAGGATTTGGTCCAGTAGCACACTTTGCTGTTCGTGCTGCTTAGGCAGCTGAAAGCCAGAAGACACAAGTAGTAAAACTAAATAAAAGGATAATATGGGAAGCACATTTTGGAAATCTCCTCTAGGTCACAGGAATTTCACTTTCTGCCATTGTTCACACCACCATCCTCCTCCAAAGACTTATTTCCACTCATGTGTAAAAAAAGACCATTTATACAGTACCATTGCCCCCACTAGCCTGTGTCATTTAATCAGGCCAGGCAAACCCTGGCCAGGGCAGGCTTACCACTCACAAACAGCAGCGTATTGAAAGACTGCTATTTCTGTCACACCAGCGTAACTTCAGGAACTGCCACTTTGTTCATTAAAATGTAGGGCCAGTGCCCAGCCCCTTGTGTTTCTTTAAGACCCGCTCTTCTGYGATCTGGGGAAAATACACGTCCTGTGGTGCGCTGCAGACTGACAGAGACGTGCGTCTCTGCCCCCAGGCAGCGCAGCTGGGATCAGCATGGCAGCGTGACAAACTACAATTCATGCACCTGCTGGGAACACTTCTTTAAACATGGTTTTGTCTCCACAAGCTGGAGACAATGGCCCCGACCAACAGCCGCTGGAGCCGAACGGGTGGTGCAGCAACGCAGGGGAGGAGATGGGGGCTGCAGCGCCAACAGCCTGCGGATGCTGCAGAAGATGTTAGGCAGAGGAAAGTGTCAATTGTTTTAAACAGTCAACTGCAAAATAAGCAATGAGTTAAATTAGAGCAAGAAAAACATATCTACACCAAGAGGAAAAAGCCTATAGTTGATGGCAAGTGTGATTAGGCAACGGGCCCCGGTGCCAGCGGAAGCGCTGACTATCGGCCAACACCATCCCGGCAAGACTTCGTCGTCATCGCCTGCGGGAGGACAGAGCCCGGCTGCGGGAACGAGCTGTGCGACCCACTGCTGCTCCCTTCCTTTCGGGCTAGGGAGATTAGCCATCCCAGGCCTTTCCTGCTACAAGCCGAATAGTGGGGTGGTTGTTCAGCTGCTCCCAGCCACCCCAGGAGACTGTAGACTGCCGGGTTACAGTCTCTCGAGCATTTCACTGCTTTTTTTAAAGTTATTGCAAAAAGGAAGAGAAGGCTATTGCTTGCTTATGGCTTTAATATGAAAGCAATTGATATTTTGGAGGGATGGCAATATGCAAAGAATTAACACCAAGCCAAGCCGCAGTGCGAAGCTCTGATGTGCTTTCTCTGGTGGCAGTGAAACCTTGCCAAAGACTGAGTAGCCGAGTGAAGCACTTTCAAAAGATTAATCACCAACCTGCAGACAGTTACCCCTGGCAATACTGTAGGACATTTGTCCAGCGATCTTTGAGGGGGCTGAGGAGTAAACCAGCCTGTCTCTGACCCAGATCTGACAAACTCATAAAGTCTAAACATTTGGCAAATTCTTCTCCTTGCACATACCTTTGCAAACGGGGACTAGGTATTCGGTATACATATAAAAAAAACCATGTGAAAGCAGATGTTAGAGCAGGCAGGATTTCTGGAGTGAGCATCTGATGGAAGAAGTGTCCTAGGGCTCCAGGTCATTGGTATCTGCCAAGGTCAGCAGGTGGAGGAGGCACGGCTCCAGCGGGGACTGCCGAGGGATCGCCCTGCACACGCAGGACCGCTCACCTCATTTCCATGTCGTTAGACCCGCTGGGTGGTAAGAACTTCCCCTTTCAAACCCATCCAATAGAAACAGCTCATTAGCAGCACCCAACTGCAGCCTCGGCTCCCAGCAGCCGCACTAAGAATGAAACCCTGAATTTTAGCAGTGAGGTTGGTTTGTTCTCCCATCAGCAAACCAGATCAGTCAAGGATTCATGCTTGGCAAGAAAGGCAAGACCACTGTGAGGATAGGGACTTCAGAGCCACGTCTCTGAAGCATGGTGAGGACAAAGGAACAAATGTTACCCTGCAGCAAAACATATTTAGGGCATCGACATATTGCCAACTGGAGCAGCATGCATTTTACCTTGTTACCTCACATGCAGTCGTAACCAGCATAGGATATTATCTAGCAGCTGCATGGATGCTCATCAGGCAAAGACCATCAGTACAAAATGAGCAGACAAGAATTTGTTAATATGAATGGGAGAGAAAGATGAAAGAAACTCGAAAAGTGAATTGAAGCAGTCAAAACTGTGCAGAGACATCATTTCAGGTTCCCAAGCCATCTGGCTGAGCACGACCTATGTTTTTTTCCCTCGTCATGGCAGTTTTGGGTTTCTTTCATTATTCTCACCCACCCTGACCAGAGGTGCTGCCTGCTGCTGCATTTCAGCACTCTCAAAACCCCAGGTGGAGGAGGAGAGGCAGCTCTCACCTGCCCATCCAGCCTCACCGGTGGCCCCGCACCAAAGGGTCATGGAAACCCTCTCTCAGCCGGGGCGTGGCTTGGGATACTTCCAACCCACTTTGGACCCAGCTATGGCGCCTGGGTCATGGGTGCTTACAAGCATTTCTTACTTGAAAGTGGGGGGAGAGGTTTCTCTCCTCTCTTCCTGGAGCTCTATACACGGCAATTAATGTCGCTTAGCAACAGGACTTCCTTTTAAGATGCCCTTTTGTCATTCCAAAGCCTCTGTGCCAAAAGTTCTTTAAATAGCCTGAACTCACACCGGCTCCTTCAGTTTGACTCTTTTTCTTTATCTTGCCCGGTTTCCTCCCAGTGCAAGGTTAGTATCTGCGGCCAGCCATAGCAAACCAAACCCAACAAAAATGCGACTCCCAGGGGATCAGTCCAGTCTCTCGATGCAAGGGCTGGGAAGCGCCTTTTCCCCAAAGCCGTGCCAAGCTACACCTGATAGATACCAGCTGAGGAAAGGTGAAGCTCAGGTGGATTTTAGTTCTGATTTTTTGCTTGCAACTCAAGTTGGACTCACAGGTACAACCAGATTTCTCTCTCGTCAGTCTAAAATCTAGCGTGCAACACTTGTGCAGCCCAGTTTGTCAGATTCTGTATTGTTCGGACAGAGGAAGAACGGCTTGTTACTAATCACTGAAATCTGCATTTAATCTTGGCTTTATAGTACTGATACAACCCACAGGGAGCGAGAATACTGGGTATTTTGCTTGCTTAGCAGGGAACAGAGGCTGCATTTTTGAGACAGGGAAAAGTCTTACAGCTGTTTCACAGAATAACAGGGGGCTCCAGCACTGACATCCTCAAAACATCTTCTGAATTTTTGAAAAATCACAAGCTACGCAAAGAGGATAACACAACAGCAGTAGTTATGCAGAAACAGTATCTGCAGGGAGACTATAGGAGACATCCCCCTTTGCAGATGAAACATGGATGTACAAGACATCAGTAATTAATCAGCTGCTAATTCCCGTCAGCAATTTCCTTCCCACATAGCGCCTTTGTCCTGACTATTTTCGGTTTGTGTTTGGTAGGACTTCACACGGCTTCGCATGCCCCAGCCATGGCCAACCCAGCTTCCTGGCCGGCAGGCAGGGCGCAGGATGCAGGCATGGGGGCCAGGAAGCCTGGTGTCCCCCTGGCCTCTAGCAAGCTGTGATCATCAGCTGAAAGTTTGTTCATCCTGCCTACTAAAAAAATAGCACCAACGCCCCACCAAAGCCCCGGGGTTCCAGGACCTGGCGCAGCAGCAGCAGCGCCCTGGCTGAGCGCCTTCACCATCAATCCTTTTGAAAGCTGCCTTAAATAAAATCCACATGAGAACAAGCCATCCATGGAGAGGCAGCCAGAGGAACACTCACTTTATTTGTTTGGGATATTTCTATATGCAGTGCTCACATCATGTCCCTGGTCACACTCTCTCTCTTTTTCAAGGGGCATCTAGGTCGCTACCTGTGCAGGTGGTTTGCTCAAGTCATGGAAATTACGGAGTGAAGCTGTGGCGTGCTTTCAGCATTAACCTTAACCATCAGTGCCAGAGGACAGACACTGGTGGTTTGGTCCTCTGCCAAGGAGCAGTGGCACAGCAGAGGAAGAGAAATCCCTGGGGCAGGAGGATGCTGCAGCCTGGCCCCAGCTGCTCAAAACGCACACTGGACGGGCTGACGCTCAGCTGGGGAGGGCTTCGCAGGCACAGTCCTGCAGGTCCTGTCCCTCTTCTGTCCCCACCACCCCCGAGGGCAGGCAAAGGGACATTGTTCACATGCACAGAGAGCGTGGGCTGAAGAGCACATCTGGCTGCTGTCTCCTGCCCTCCTTTAGGGTTTCAGAAAGATCAATTGCTGCAGCACAAAGCAGAGGGGTTTCACATAAAGTCTGGTGAAGTCTGACATTTTTAACGGCAGCTTTTTCTCCCTGCAGGTGATTTATGCTCTTGCTACATCACCTTTTTTCAGGCTTTTCCTCGGAGCACAGGCTGAGCCCACAGCACCTTCTGCACTGGCAGCAGAGCCCGTGCAGGTTTTCCTGCTGAAAAATGTGGGTTTGTGGCAGGCCAGGGCAGGTGGTCCCGGTCCCCCCCCAGCTGCCATGTCTCCTCTCGGGCACCATGCAGCCGCAGTGGGGGAACAGTCACAGCCCAAATCCCAGTGCCTCAAGGCAAACCCTGGTCTGGGTTCTTAACATCCAGCATTTAAAGCAATCATTTGGATTCCTATCTCTTGTTCATGGTACCAAAGAAAACAACAAACAATGAAAATCTTGAAATCCATACTTGAAGGAAATGACAGAAAATTATTTTAATCCTTTGATCCTGTATAGATAGGTATTTTGGAAGCCCTGCTGTGTTGTGTTGCCAATCACTTCTTCTTCACAGTTACGGAAGACCCAGAGACTGACATGATTCATCTCTTATACGAGACAATTAATGTCTTACAGGAATTCTGAGGGTGCTAAAGTCTGTTTAATATATATACACAACTCATTGCACTTTTTTCCTTTTTTTTTTTTTTTAATTTCTTAGATTGATTCCCATTTACCCCTACCATCATTACACATTTTTTCCAAGGCAACCATGGAAGAGGAGCAATTTCCCAGGTTCACCCCACCTGCAGCACCCCTTGGGGGCCARGCTTTTTGGAGGTGCTATGCTCAGTGAGCCTTTCCCAACACGAGGGCCAGGCCATGTGCAGGGCCAGCCGGGTGGATTTGACAACGGACAGGATTTCCCCTCAACCCGACCAGCCGTCCTCCTGCCTGGGTGGAGAGGCTCCTGCAGGACCCAGGATCCCACCCAGAAACAGGACCCATCTTTCTGCGACGGGGGTGGGAATTGGCATCCCGTGACTTCAGCATCGTGCCAACAGCCCACGTGATGCCCACGTCTGTGCCACTTGGCTGGGCTGAGGATCACGCCAGCACTTCACCACCGTGGTCCCTGCTAGGACCGACACTGTGTCAGTGGTGGTTTTTAAGTGGGGGAAGGGCCACCACCTGTGGACACACACCATGGGTGACTCACCATGTAAGCCCCATGAGCCGTTCCTCCTGTCTAGCTTAGAAATCAGTCTAAAATGGAGAACTTCTGGGGGGATGTACAGCCCTCTCCAGTGGACCTTTTGATTGCAGGGCAGTGTGACTTGTTTGTGGGGTGGCATGGCGCCGGAAGAGCAGTGCAGAGGGAGCAATTTACTTGGCCCTCAGCAGTGTTCAGCATCTCATGAGTGCTCAGTGACAAGCACCGTCACAGTAAAGCCAATTATTACCACAGCTGTTCACATGCTCTTAAATTTCCCCTCAGCAGAGCAGGAAGAGTTTTGGCTGATGACACAGAAAGTAATATCATGAAGAGAAGAATACTCTCGAGGGCCCTCTCCTAGTGACTCCCATGGTCTGACAGCCCCCCTGAACGCAGTGTTGGAGAAAGGATCCACCCAGCACTTGGGAACAGCAAACACCATCATTAAAAGCAGAAAGCATGCAGAAAAAGAGCGCTCCCCCTGTTTAACACAGGAGGTGAATCAGCCTGCAACAGCCCCGGGTGCCGCAACCGTGGTCGCAGAGGGGCTGCAGCCTGGCCGAGCCTGAGCCCACGGCGGGTGCCCGCAGCAAAGCCCCCTGCCAGCACCGAAACCCCCTCCCGCTAACTAGTGCCATGAACTCTTACCCCTTCCCATTCACTCCTTTATGAGCACAAGGAGCTAAATCAATCAGATAGGCACATGTAATGAATAATTCAGACACCTCTAATCATTAGTCATTTTTACTAAGCTTAGCGATTGCTTGTGTACATGGATGAAAAGAAGAACTTCAGTCACCCGATACAAATTTCATAACGAATTCTTCATTACCCGAAACTGAGGCAGGCCTTGGAGTTCATTATTTGCATCACAAAGCTTCCCGTTTCCTCAAAAAACACTCCCCTCCCAAAAAAAAAAAAATCTCTGGAGTTATTTATATATACCCCTTTATGTTACACATAAATTCCATGACACATAGTAATATACTTGCACTGCAGGAAGAGGCAGGATTAGCTTCAGCTGATATCCCCTCCTGATTTGAAGGACTTTTCTTCCGAGACAACACATTCATCTTAAATTCGAGGTTTCTGGTACGGGTGGTGGTTTGAGGAAGCATCTGTGCCACCAGGGCTCGTAGCCTGCCAGAAACAAGACAGAGGGTGCAAGTGAGAGTCCAAGATGCCGCCAGCCAGGAAAGCGCAGCGGGGAGGGCAGAGACATCCCGAGCCTTAGCCTTTGAGCCTTAGCATGGAAAATAGCAAATAAACAAGGAGCAAACATCCCAAACAACAAATTCCTCTGAAACTTTTGCTACCAGCTGCAGGGGGAGCAGGATTTCCAGCAAACACGGACCTGGCTGGGAAAGAGGCAGAGCTGTGGAGTTAGCTTTTTAGCTTGTCATTCAGATAAGTTATTTTCTTTTAAATTTGATAAATTAAGGAGGAGGAAGAAAAAACCCAGCCGAATCAGATCAGCACAGAAGCATCCTAGCAGCAGACAAATACAGCAGCAGGGCACCGGTGCCATGGCCTCTTTGTGCCTGCCAGCTGCAACAGCCTACCCGAGAAGCTTAGGCAAAGATGCAAAAGGGAGTTGGCTCTGCACTGAATTTTAAGCTTTGCTCCTGCCACATTGACTGCTCCCCTCTCCCCAGCCACCTGCAGGGATAAGCACAGTACAGCTCAGGTAAAACCTGACAGACACATCAACTCCAGCCACCAGTGCAGTCATGGCCTTCATACACCATTTCAGAGCCGAAGCTGCTGATTTTGTGTGTGTCCTCGGCACCAGAGAAACACAGATGTCTCCATCTTCCCGGGTGTCAAGCCTGATGCTCTCCAGATGGCATCTTGATTGCTTGAAGCTTCACCGATCGAGTTACCAGGGCTGGATCAGCCCTGCAGTTCAGCCCACCCGGTCTCTCCCCATTGTGCTGGGGCACGTTTGCTGAGCCCAGTATGTTTTCATCATGCCTTTCTCTACTAGGTGGTGAAGAAAGAATTTCAGCAGGCCAGTTAAGCCTGCTGAAAACAAAATTATCAAGCTAATAACTCAGCCATTTAAGAAAGGAAAAAAAAAAGGCGGTTTGAGCTGACTGGCTAGAGCCAGCTCTCAGCACCGTGCCAGGCACCAAGGACCAGACACTCCAAACTGCAGCTGCCACACACATGCCCATCTTAGAGATGGTTAGAAATATTGTCCCCCTTCAGAAAACTAATAATTACCTGTAATCTGAATACAAGAGGAAAAGAGTTCATCTTCAGAGTGAACTATTGCTTTTCAACTTTACTCTTTCTAATGAGAGAAGCATGTTTCGGCATCACGATCTTTTTTTGCAGCAATATAGGCACAGATCTTGGGCCTATATTTCAGTTGTTTTACAAGTTCTTGTGACTTTCACATGCGATGCACCAAATTTTGCTTTACTCAAACTTTCCATTGCATTAAATTTCCCTTTGGTGAGATGCTGCGGTCTCATCTGCCCTTTTCTTGCTTTACCTCCTATTTCGTGCTGAACTAACTCCCCTGTACTTAGTGGAGACGTTTCACTCTACACAAGCATAGAGACCAATTTCCCTCACTTTCAATTTTTAAAAAATCTGTTCTGCCCCAGAAAAGTACCAGTGCACAGTCATTTGACTATATTTAAAGCAGGGAAGTTCCTCTTTCTCTCCAAAACTACTGTTTTGCTCACACTGAACCCGGGAGGTTCAGCAAGCATTTCTTTTCCTTACGACCTCCTTTCTAGCCAACTCGCCCAGTTTGTCTGACCTGTGCTGCTCTGTCTCACTTTCATTAAGGGAAGATAGCGCAAGATCATCCATTTTAACAAACCGCCTCACTCTGCAATGGCCTGTGATTTATACTTTTTGATTTTCACAACGCTCGCCTGTGTTAGCTGTGAAGCATCCAGCGCCACAGAGACGATGTGCGTGGAGGTGAGTGACAGCCGCTGGTCCCTCTCGAAGTACAGGAGCCGCGTGTGTAGAGGATTGCTCTCTGGTGAATACACCTGCTGATGTCCAACTGTGTTCAGTTCCTGAGGGGTTTCTCTCAGGGGGATCTGAAGGCCTTTATTGGAGAAATAAGGCAGGTGTCTTGAGATGTGCTCAGGGACATCAGTCACTGTCCCTCCTCCTCCTCACACCTGTGCCTCCGTGCACCCTCACGCTCTGTCCTGCCACAGCTGGGGACTTTGGGAGCCCATCAAACCAGCACCATGCTTCACCTCCCAGAGAGCTGGAAGGATGATAAAGTTTCACAGGAATGTTTAGCAGATATCAGAGCTAGCAAGAGGACAGATACAAGGATTTTTGTCTCATGCTTGCTCTTTCCATACAGGAATTTGTACACAGTGGTGGGATGATGGTGTCTCTATTTGTCTTGGGTCGATGTGCAATACCACATGAGAATAGGAAGAAAGTACCAGGGTTTTTTCAGGGGCAGGGGAAAAGGCTGACCCATAAGATTTTTATTTTATTTTTTAAAGTGGGAGACAAGGGAAAAAAAGTAAGGGTTTTGATTCAGGGAAGAAGCACTGTGAAAACCCAGCCCTATGCAGCACACATTTGGGGCCAGTAGCAAGTTCCTCACTGAATTAAATGTACCAAACACCAAGCACTCCAAGTTGCGCAGCGGGATCCCCCAGGGGATGGTTGCTCCTCAGCTCCCTGTGAGAGCTGCTCCATGCCCCAAAGCATACAGGGAGAGCTCACTCACTAATTTATTTGAATGGTAAAACATAGACACTGTTGTCATTTATAGTGACAGCTAAACATTTTTTATCTAAACCGCACAACATGGCAGTCAGGTCCACGAATTCTTCTTTGCTTATCAGTATTGAAAGCATCGGCCTTTCTAAGTCTATATTTTGCCATTTCTATAGTTACCAGTGCTGTATTATTTCAGCGCTTCCAGGCWGAAGCCAAGGACCCATTTTCTGGCAGGTACCGGCATGGTTTGCAGCCCCTCAGGTTGTGCCAAGTGCCCAGCCGTGGCCAGCGCTGGATCGTCCCACCTTGCTGGTGCTGGACCCAGTGCTGTCCCCAGGGCGCTGAGCTCCAGCCGGGCCCCAGCATGCCGAGGGGGAGAACGACAGCGGAGGAGCCGCACTCCCCAACTGCATGGGGCATTTTGTTGTGACAGTCCCTTTCCACTCCCTCCCAGCTCTGCCACGCCGCTGCCGGCGTCTCTCTGCCCCTGCCTGCTGGGCTGCGCTGCCTGCAGCAGCACAGGGCCATGGCGCTCCCCTGGCACCCTCCAGTTACAGGACTTGTGCCTATAGGAAAGGGAGAAAGTGTTCGCTGTTTCCACTTGTGGCTTGCCCGTACGTTGTGGCTTGCAACAAGTACTGCTCTTTCCCCTCCTGAGGGGTTACCAAGTGCCTCCACTGCCCACCTGCCTCTCTTAAGCCACAGACAGGCAGAGACATGGTTCGGTCTCACACACAGCCCCACGTGGACGGAAAGACCCGAACCTCGTGCACCGTTCCCCAGGGTCCACACGTGCACCTCAACAAAACCCTGGCAAGCCACAGGGCACACACCTGCGCTGTCCTCTGCTCGTCACGGACTGCAGGGTCCAGTGCATTTCACATTGGATATCTCACCAACTGTGCTTGCTTTCTTTGGGCTAATAGAATAGCTTTGAATCTCATTAAAACGGTCAGATTGGCCAACTGTGCAATATGTGTTTTTACTTCCCTGCAAGCAGAATGTCTCCGAGCTTCCTGGCAGGATATTGCCAAAGCTGCAGCTCCCACGCTGCCCCGGGGACCCTGTCCCTCCCAGGCTGGCCCTGTAACCACCCAGGGCTTTCTCTGGGAGCAGGGCTGGGCGAGGAGGAGGGTGGCACTGCGCTGGCTGCGCCCATGCTCCCCATTGCAGCTTGGCAGCTGGGACAAGTGCGATGCTCTGAGCGTCTCCACTGCCTTGAGCCGCTGTGGCAGGCTATTCCAGGGCAGCGTTCCCCTGCATGCCATAGTCCCAGGCTCTGGTTGACTTTTGTGCAATCACCAGGCAAAGGCAGGTCAAGCAGGTGTAATGAATTTCCCTGGTATCCACAGAGTAGACTTCTCTACATAACAGATGGATTTATTTTCAGTTAAACTGAAAAGCCTTCATAGAAATTTTAAAGACTCAGCATATCAAATATGATCTTTGTCTAGCCTGTGCTAAATCTTCCCGCCATCCTCTCACTGCAGTGTGTAACTGCAGTTCAGATCCAATGAATTTGGGCATGACCTACTCTTTTTTACCTCCACTCTGCAAGGTTTTCTTAAGACTTCTCTTAGAATAAGCTTTGTTACAAGACTCATGAAATTCAGAATTTAAAACTACCTTGTGGGGATTCTTTCTTAGGGATTAGTAATTCATCCAGAAGGGTAAACAATCCTGGTATGTGCTAACTTTGATAAGAAAGTACTACAGATGAGACACGCTTCAAATTAGTACAAGAGAGATTCAAGGCATTTGTTTTAAAAACACACTCCACAAAACCCCAGGGTTTACGTTGCAAGCCTCCACTAAGGCTTCCTAGGGTTCTGGCTGCTATGTTTTTAAATAATTCAAAATTCTGTTTGTTTTTTTTTGAAGTGCCATAGTTTCCTATTTATATTCGCAGTACATACCTCTTGCAGTTTCACTATATATTTTCCACAGATTACAGTAAATAAAAGCTATAGCTGTGAAGGTTTAGGACTGAGGGAGATTCCTGAAAAACTACCTGTCACAACTGAAATCCTCGACTTCAGCTTCAACGTGCTCCCTTCCCTCCAGAATTCAACCTTCTCTGAGCTGAAGTCTCTTCTCTACTTGGACTTAACAAGGTACAGGAGAGCATCCTCACTTCTACACATCAGGTTGGTCAAATCCCCTGCCCAAAGCCAGCTTCTGGAGAACACCAGAGCAGCATCTCCCTACCTTCACAGGGAAACTGCCAGTAGCACTTGCAGACAGCTGTGAAGTATTTTGCTAAGCAGAGTTTTATATGCTTGGGCAATATCTAGGCTTCTCCTCTGGTGACAATCATTTGCAGGACAGCAGGTGAAATATGCGTTTTCCACATATTGCTGCCGCTAAGACAGTAGTGACAGCAAAGTCACCAAAGCAATTTTTTAGTTCAATTTTCTATAAAGATATTGTTCCCTCAACCCTAGAGAAAGACAGGTTTGGTCCTTGTAAATGCCCAGCTTTTTCTATAGGAAAAGAGATTTTCATTTTATCAAGCTGGACACTGAAAATCTCATGTCTCCCTGACTTCTACAAATGCCTCCACACACCCATCATTTCAGGGTAGGTTTTTTTCTCACCAGGACCCTGTATTTCAATGTGAGCTTAACAAATACCAGGCAAGCATCACCGGAAAAGACAGACACTTCCACCCTGGTGCAGGCAACTGATCATGAGTTATTACAGATACGAAGTGCAGTTTGGGTTATCACGTATACTGGGGATGTTTTGTGAGACAGGACACTGATCCTGGTTTCTGTTGCTTTCTCAAGGTGTCAGATCAACTGGGTGTACGACGGTGCCTTTCACAGCAACAAGCAGCTGAAGACAATCGTGCTGACTGGGAACCTGCTCATGTTTCTGTCTGACACAGCGTTCGCTGGCCCACAGTCCCTGAAGCAGCTTGTCTTAACGCAGACGGGAATAACCAGTATGTCCTTTATTCCAATGACAAATCTGGACAGCTTGGATACCCTCATCTTGGGCAGCAACCACATCTCTTCGCTGCAGCTTCCTCCCAACTTTCCCACTCAAAACCTCAAATACCTTGACTTTCAAATGAACAACATAAGAGCTATCACAGCAGAAGATGTCCGCGTTCTGCGGAAGACCAGCAATGTAACTCTCATTTTTAAAGGCAACAACATTATATACATTGAACCTGGAGCTTTCCAGTCCCATTTCTACAGTTTGGACTTTGGGGGCTGCGCTGACATCCCTGGGGTCCTGGCGGGGATAAAGAACTCCACAACCCAGACCCTTTGGCTGGGAACATTTCACGGTGTGGAAAAGGAGCCCTACATAAGCCCCAATGTTTTACAAGGCCTCTGTAATATCTCCGTCAAGGATCTCTACCTGCAGCTACGGCACTTCAGAAACCTAAATGCCAACACGTTTCAGTGCTTGACCAGGCTCCAAAAGCTGGACCTAACTCAAACCCACATTAGCGCATTGCCCCCTGGCATCAGCAGCATGAGCTTGCTAGCAGAGTTAGTTCTCAACGCAAACTCCTTCGAGCACCTCTGCAACATCAGCTCTGCTGCCTTCCCCTCCCTCACCCGCCTCCACATCAAGGGGAACTTGCAGGTCCTGCAGCTGGGCTCTGGCTGTTTGGAGAAACTGGCAAAGCTTCAACATCTYGATTTAAGTAAGAGTCTTATTGAAAGCTTTGACTGCTGTAACGAAGCACTGAGCGGTTTGAGCAGTCTTCGGTACCTGAATCTGAGCCACAACGTAAAGCTCCACCTCCAAGACATGCTCATGAAGGACGGTGCTAACCTGGAGCTGCTGGACCTAGCCTTCACTCCTCTTCATATCAAAACTTCACAGGGTCCYTTCCGAAATTTGCATCTCTTGCAAGTGCTGAATCTTTCCTCTTCCCACATTAATACCAGCATTCAGGATCTCTTTCAAGGCCTGGAAAACCTCATGCTCTTGGACCTTAGTCAAAATAACTTTGAGTCAGGGATCATGCCAAAGAACAAACTGTTCCAACAGCTATCCAATTTAGAGGCGCTAATTTTATCATCCTGTGAACTGACAGCAATAGGTGGCCAAGCATTTCATAGCCTCAAGAAGTTACAGCATGTTGATCTGAGCCACAACAAACTCATTGCATTCAGCACAGATGCATTTTCAAACCTCAAGAGCATCTATCTCAATTTTGCCCACAACAGGATCCATATTGTACCACGTGACAAGCTAGTGGCCCTAGCTGGCCACTGCGTAATCAATTTAAGCCACAACCCTCTGGACTGCACCTGCTCCAATATTGGTTTAATTACCTGGTACAAGCAGAATCTGGATAAAATTGAAGACCCTGAAGGAACGAGATGCTCTGAACCCAAATTGCTAGCTGGGGCTCAGCTGGCCACTGTTTCGCTTTCCTGTGGGATCAACACGGCAGGAATCATTGCAGTTGTCCTGGCTATTTTAACCTGTTGTGCCATCTCTATTTGGGGTGCTTGCTATTTCAAGCAAAATTACCAGCAAATATAAGTTTATGATGGAGATATAGAAAAGATGTACAGCAATTGTATTAAGATGAAACGCAACTTACTGTTTTTGTTTGTGACTTGTATTTTCTTAACTTTTGTAATACCCTTTCCATTTGTATTATAACTTCTAGGAAAATAATGAAAAAAAATTTATTTGAGAACAGGAAGAATAAACTCTGACCTGAGCCTTGAACATGAATAACTTCTCTTATAGAGAAATCCCAGTTCAACTCAATGTTAGCCCTGGTGTCCCAGCTACTACAGCTAATTCACCTGTAAAGGGAAGATCCAAGGGCCAAAATGCAAACTTTGTTCTCTTTAAAAAACAGAAAACCAAACCATCACCACCGTGACTCCCAACAAAAAAAACCCAAGCCAACCAAAGCCTCACCCTCTATCAAATGCCCTTAAAAACAATGTTGTTTAAGAGCTGGCAGTAGTGTACCCTGCTCTGCTAAAAAGAAAAAAAAACTTTCTGTGAAGAACAGGCGCAACATTCATAGTCACGTAAGACCCACCCCTGCAGGACTGACAGCAACAGCCTGTATCATTTCTCCAATTTCTTTAAAATATTTTTGATCCTTAGGAAGTTCCTGGCCATTGAACCTCTGTCTGTCCATCTCTCCCCCTGGGGCAGGCCCTGCTCCTGTACTATTTACTAGACTCCATAGTAAGCAGCGACTAGCAACAATTTCAGCTTTAACCATAAAACTGGTCGATTTGGTCAAGAATTTGCAGGTGCTTGGCACTACACTTGCGTGCACAGGGCAAAAAACCAACACCAACAGCCTTGAGACTTTCCTGTGCCAGCCCAGAGCGGACTGTTTCCTCCAGCAGCAGCCCAGGAGGAAAACTAGAGAGTGGAAAGGGGGTGGCGCAGTGGGGAGCAGCAACCTCATCCCACAGGTGCTCCTGCTGCTGACAGCTACTTCACGTTGCTTCTGGCGTGCATCCCTGGAGTGAAGTCAGAGTCTCTTTGCTCCAATGGGATATGCCACAGCTAGGCAGGAAAAGAGACAGACTCGTTATTTACTTTTAGGAAACAACCAAATCCCTTTTTCTACCATCACATGTGAATAAACCCAGTGGCAAAATGGAGTATGTGCATTTGACCAAGGGTTTGATGGGAGCTTGCCGTGCCTACTCATCTGCCCTGTGTACCATAGCGTGATTTACGGCACTAGTGCTTTAATAACAGTTTAACCCTGACGTATAGACACAACCTTCTTGGAGAGTATGACCCTTCTGTCTCCATGGCAGAGCACGGACCACATGGAGTCTCGCCCTGCCCCAGCAAGGCTCCCCAGTGTGTTAAGCCGGGAGCTGTGGTTGTTCACCGAGACATGGAAGATGAGCTCTCTCTCAACACTTCCCATGCAGGACTCCACATTCAGCTTCAGCTCCTGCCCTGAAGGCATTTCCTTGACATTTTCCTCCGTAACATGCTGACTAGCTAAGATTTCAGATATCCCTGCTAGACTAGAAAGTTTTTGCTCATTTCTGAAGACACTGCTGACAAGAATCCCTGCTTGGTCTTCTCAAGTAAGAAATACCTCTCTTATTTCAAAAGGCCCTTTTACCCTCTGTTAGCAGATCAGACTAACACAACACGGATTCTTGCAGCTTTCAGATACCTTCACATCACGTACGCCGCCTGCCTTACCCCGCAGCTTCTCCTCCTCCTGCCTTTGTAGCCGTGTGCTGCCCAAGGGCGCACAGGGAGAGACAATTGATGTTTCTTTTCTCCAGTTGCCTATAAACACCCCCAGATTTTGGGTACCAGAACGTTGCCTCTCCTCACAGCTCTGCATATTGCTAATCCATATTCCCTGTTTCTGTGGCTGCTGACACACTCTGCCCRGAAACCTCCTCCTGACCCCGTCAGTAGGCTCTGTGCTCCAACTGCCCAGCTGCAGAACACCAAAGCTGCACAGGCCTGCATCAGACGAGGGTCCTGACGCAAGGACTGGTCTAAGGGAGAGAAATGTCACCAAGCCAGCCACACTGCCCAAGGTGAGGGCTCCGCAACTCATCCTCCGGAGCAAGGCAGGGATGCTCCTGAAGTCAGCCCAGGGTTCAAGGCGCATTTTCCCCTCCCTCTGAAAATCCAACTGGTTAAATGCGCAACCTCCAAGAACTGCGTTATCTAACAATCCAGCATGAATGCCAGTGTGTCCACCATCCAAGAGAGACCTGCTTCTTCCATTGTTTCCCTCTTAAATTTGTGGGTTCAGGAAAGTGATAGACAAATAGTGACGTCAAAAGGGAGCATGACACAGTTCATAGCTTGGGATAGGCGCAAAAAAATTGCTGCAAGTATCAGGTAGTAACTGTGGGAGAACCACAAATACCAGTGACTTGAGGGGAAAACTGCATCCTGTGCTGATGCTTTCTGAAATGCCTCTTCGTTTGGAGAGAAGAACATAGGATTTAAACACCACCAGTTTCTGAAACGCTACCCAGTGTCATGGCTCACGTGTAGATTTCAGTCGGTTAAAACTCAAAGACGGCTGAAAAGGCGAAATGGTGAACATGTTCCTGTGCAGTATGTATTTGCACACAGAGTATTAAGTATAGACTTTCCTGCGACCCATCCCTTTCCCTCTACACAACTCGTCTTTGATGACTTCATCTGTTGTCATTTTTATTTTCTCTTTTTATTTTCTCTTTGATTGACTTTACAGTGTCATCTCTCCTTTCTTATTTGCCTGTAAAATGCCATTCGTAAGACACTGTGTAAACAACAGTGCTGAACAGCATACACTGTATGTTTCAGAATACACAAATCCAAAATACAGGGACCGATTATTCTGAAGGAAAATTTTTATATGGCTATAATACACTAAAATGTCCAGATTATATATTAAAACTTTTTGAAGTCCAAAGATTTAGTCTTCTGGGATTACTTAGCAAGGATATAAATGGAAAGAGACAGTAGATTTATTTTTCTTTATAGAATTTGTTTACCCAGTCAAGCTCTGATCCGATGCAGTCCTTGGTTTCCAGTCAGGCCTTTTATCTCTTATTTTTTCAAATACAGCAGGGGAGCTGGCACATAGAGAGAACAAGGGAATCGCCTGAGGTGAATGGTGCCTAACAGGATTGAACTCACCACCATCCTGGCTCCTGAGCTACAGATGTCACTGAAGTCATGGTACAACACAAAACTGCAAAATAGAATTTGTTATCAGTATTTACACAGAGAAGAAACTTGAGCAGATCTTAGCTAACAAGTCACATTTCAGGGACTGGTAAGCACTTATCTTTCTTTCAATTAGACAAAACAAAACTCAGAGCCAAGTTCTTCCTTCCCCAGCTGTGCTTAAACAAGATACTATCACTAAGATGCAAGTCGATTTTTGAAAGGATTTTACTCCGAACAGGATGGTTGAAGAGCCCAATTTCAATCTGTTGACTTGAAAAAAAAAAAAAAAAATCCTAATGTCTATGATGCATCTTTTAAGAACTTTCTCTCATTCAYTAGTCTTGTCTGTACCTGGAAAAAAAGCAGGTGCGATTCCTTCCCAACCACTCACTCATACCTTACGTCCTTGTCTGGCAAATAAAATGGAAATTCTTCTTCCCCAGCAGCAGACGACATCCTTCTCCAGCAAATCTCTCAAACATCCTCTTGCCCCTGTATCTAATTCACACCTGCATTTTGAAGGGCTTGCTGTGTACTAGAACTTACCTAYGTTGTTACTGTCATCTTACTCTGCAGCCTTTTCCACTCTTCCTGATGCTCCCAACTCTTTGCAGCTTGAACCATAACCTGCAGCGTTGCTTCCTACCTTCAGTTCATTCAAATCCATCCTTGGCAGATGTCTGGGAGATTGAGCTGRTCAGTGCTAATCAAATACTGTACTATAGTCAGTGGAAAGAAAAACTGTCGCTAACTCAAGCCATGAACTGGGACATGCATCCATATACCCTCTAGTATCTTCCTGTCCTGTGATTTATTCTTTCTGAGCTGCCATCTGAGCCACCATCCAAATCCAAGCTTGACATCCCTGCTAACTCTTGCAAACTACGTAAGAGAAAAATATGGGGTCTAAGAGAGCATAGCAAACTGGGAGTTCAGTGCTGAAGAAGGGAGCCCACGTTTCCCTTTCAAACCATGAAAGCATTCCCATCCCAGGTGAGGTGCAGTCTCATCCATGCCAGATATCATCCCAGTAACCTTTCTCTCCCAACTTCTTCCTCAACACAAACCCCTTACACCACCCCTTTCCTCTGGCCCTGAACACTATGGAGACTCACTCTGGCCATGCAGGTTTCTATGCCTGCCCAGGCAAAGCTGACTGCTGCTGTCCACAGCYAGAGATGGCACAGCAGGCAGAGCAGTTAGATCCAGAGTCAATCCTCAACTCGAGTAATTTTCTTTCCTTGAGCTGCCGGATCCTGCTCTCCCCTCCTTGACGCATCACCCCCCCTGCCAGTGCACCAATTTTGCAGACTGTCTGCCTTCTGCTGGGTTGCAGCAAGTTGGAAAGGTTGGGGGTGGCCTGCAGCTTCTCCTTACCTATTGGTTTCAAACAGAGAGCAAAGCAGTAAAAGTGATGTTGTAACACTGCTGCAGTTGGTTTTGTACAGAGGAAAAACACAGAGAAAATAATGCAATAATAAAATGTGAAAAAAAATAACCCCTCCCAACAGACCAACAGCTCCTAGCACGTGCCAACCAGCTGTGCAGAGCTACTGGCAATGGAACAGTAAAGACACATGTATTTTAATAGACGCTGCTCCTCTGCAAGAAGTGGAAAGATGAAAATCAGGGGACCAACAATCCTGCCCTGTTGCTCCTCCTGCCAAAAGGATTTTTCTTCATCAAAGAGGCCACTGGATACTAAGGTACTCTGCTCCATCTCCCCTGTCTGATTCACTGCATGTAGTTTATCTTCCACTATGAAAATGGGAGGGGAATAAAGGGAGATTTGATGATGTTCAAGGGGTAGAGATTTCAAAACTGAAGAAAATGTTGCACTTACACATGCTCCAGGAATTTGTTAAGGCTGAAAATTTAGCATGAATAAAAAAACCCAATAAAGATTGGGTATTTTGCCCCTAAAAAACATACTGACCTATTGTTAATGAATGATACATGTTTTGGAGGAAAGATTTAAATGTCACATTACAGCCTACTGCCAGTTAGCGACCAGTCAGGATATGTCATGCATCATCACCTCATGCCTTCCTACCCAACAGCAGAGCAGTGGTTCCAGACYACCTCTGTCTCCAGACTAAACTGCATTTCCTCATGCAAAATCCTCGGCCAGCATGTGCCTTAAGGGGTACACTGAGTTGGCCCCAGAGAAAAAAAAAAAAACAACTGCCCACCTCTGAGTTGAGCAGAGTTGTGCTTTAAAGTTACAGGAGTGAACGCAGTTCAAGGGAAAATGCTAACACAACAGCATTTCATGCTGAGTTTTTATTTCAATGTTATGCAACTGCATAAGTATAAATAATCGTGTTCAATATACAACAATTATGACATCCATAAGGAGTTTCTTAGAGAAAATAAGACTGCAAACACTTTATTGCACAGACCCTAACAATTTTTTTCCTTTTTTTTTTTTCCTTTCCTTTTTTTTTTTTTTTTTTTTAAGCTGAGGAATCTACAGCAGGAAGTCTACAAAAGAACACATCAGATCTACAATCACATAAAGACTGACCAAGTAGCACACAGGTAGGAGGATCTCTAACAGCTCACCGATAAGGTAAACACCAACAAACAGGTACTACATAAACACAAGCTTAAGCACTGTTACACTTCCAAAATGCAAAGAACTTATTTGTCAGAAGTGGTAATGAACTATACAAAATATACATAAAGGTATACTGTAAACAAATAGCTAGATGTACTTTAAAGCAAACAGGAGGGTAGTTGAAAAAAAATGCAGAAGACTGTAAACTAGGAAATAGCTCCCAGACGGAAATGTTATTTCGAAGTGCATTAGCATTCATTTGTAGTAACTGCCAAAGCACAGATGAACTGTAAATGTCGAGACCATTTTATCTTTAAAACTGCTCAAAAAGTACTATCCATTGCTCACTAGCTCCTCTGTGAACACATCAAAGGCAGTATGAATGTTCTAGTGCCACATAAAAAATCAGAAGGACTTGTTTATGATATTATCTTTCCATGACAGGTTTGCTGTAATCCAACTCAACTAATCAGTATAATAAAGTTTTCACCAGAGGGAAATGAATTCTGCACACTGTCGGTTGTCATACAAACCTCGAAGTCAAGATTACACTGTGCTTTTATGAACAATTTTCTACTTTTGAGACGGAAAGACAATCCATAAACCCTGATGAAACTGGTAGGGGCCTAGCTCTACTGTGAGTACATATAACAGAAATAAGCAAAACCACCATTCCATTGATCCCAACCATTAAAAACCACACATCTGCAAGGGTATTTTGTAGTGCTTCTGTATACGTTTCAAATTTTACCTTTCATCCTTCAAAACAAACTAAATACCTCCATGCTAAAATGATCTAAGTCTACATGTTCCACAGTATACAAAATTTAAATAAGGCTTAGCAAAAGTAAAAAGACAGTCACATTCTAGCACCAAATAGCTCCAACAGGTTCCTTTGTTACAAAATGCTTCTTTTATAATTACAGTATTTACTTTTTTTGCATACAAATAAAAAGATTATGTTATGAAATGTATGGAGCTACTCAATGCATTTAGAAATGAACGTGAAACCCAGAATTACTTGCTAAAAACAGCAAGTTAAGTCTACAACATAAGGCCCCAGCTATGTATTAAAATGTATCGGATGTCCTGAACTTTTTTGAAGATATGATCCTGAAACTGCTTTTTTTCCTTTTTACCTTACTTGTCATAAAATAGAAAAAAGCTACGGCTGTATGAAGCTAATTATGCAGACCTATATGCCATGATAATATGTATTCTCTAAATGTATTAAAAAACAGGGATGAACATACTAGTACTGCAAGTCATGTGCTTATACTTGTGCCTCACACTGTAAGGGCCTGAATTTAAAAAAGCTCAAGGAACTCAAGAGAGGATTGCAGCAAAAACTAAGCACACGGCATGTGCTTCAGAGTCTCAGCCTTGTCTGAGGTGACGGTCACAGAACACACTCCCAAAAGACAAGACGAGAACCACCATTTCACCAGAGAACACGACTCTTGCTGCGACGCCCTGATAACCAAGTGGTCCTCCCGTAGCTTTAACGACACCTACTCTAAGAGACAGGCTTTGTGTGGTAGGGAGATGCAGTTAGGTCTTGTGTTAGATCTGGTGAAGCAGTCAGCCAGGTACAGTACTATCAAAATCGGATTATTAAAAATACATGTAAAAACTCACAATAAGTCACCATATTTATTCTGTACTAGTATTTTTTTAACCTCTAGCTAGGATTTTTAGTAAGTAAAAATGTGGCCTGTTTTTGTTTTCCAGTCAGACCCATGCTTGTGCACGTCCATGCCAGGTCTGAGTTTTAACAATTCTGTTTCATATTTGAGTATGGCAAATAAGTGGCAAAGCAACTACCTTAAAAAAGGGGAGAGTAAACAACGCAATCAGCAGCAAAGTATATATGCTACATTCAAACCCCAAACACATCGCTAGGTATTTACAGAGGAAATCTTTTCTTCAACAGCTCTCAGCTGTAAAGGTATTTTTGTACAAATACTATATGGTAACAGTTTTACCGGTTACAATTGGGAAGGCATTTTGAAAAAAGTCCTCTCTTTACATATCCCCTTGTTCTCTTTCTTCAGTGACATGAAAGCTTTGCTGCACAAAGACACGACACAGTGCTGGTTTAAAGGCAGTCCAATATATTGACATTGTTTCAGCTAGTCTTGAATTCACACCTGCCAGGTCTTACAGTTAACAGGATTTTTTGTGAGGACTGCTCCGCGAAGCTTCCTTTCCTCGCCGCTGCCGAGCTGAGTCTTTGTCGTTACAAAGTGCRTTAGGGCGGTCAGGTGTGGTTGCTGACCTGGGTAAATCTTTACCTACATTCTGTTTTCTTGACGCAGACTGCTGAGCCTGAAAAGCATCTTTTCCCTTTACATCCACAGTGTTAACAAAAAAAGACTTTTCTTGATTTCCAGGTTTCCCCCCAAGGTTTGAAGCAGGGTGGTGGGTTTCTACTACAACAGCAGCACTGTGCAAGGCCATCAATGAAACACTTTTAGTCATTTCTGCCTTACCGCTCCCTGCGGAAGAGGTACTTTTCTTACTTAGTTCCTTGCAGATTGCAGGAAGCTCAGGTGAGCCTGCTTTAACCTTTGCTGAAGATGCATCACTCTTCGCTGAAGACAAACCAGATACTTCTTGTCTACATTCAGAGAAATTGGCTGAACAAGTCAGTGGCTTTCCTGGTGTTGCAGCCACACGACAAGAATTCTGCCCACTGGCAGCTGACAAATGTTTTATTGCAATCTGCTTGTTTGCATCCTCTGCCTGTTTTTGATTAACTTGTGCTTTCCCTTTTGAATCTTGAGAGCTTTTGCTACTTGTGGTCGCTTTTTCTGCTCCTTTCCCTCTGGCATCACAGTTTGCGAGGCAAAGGGTAGGCTCTACTTTCCCACTGTCAAGCTGAACATAAAGTGCGTCAGTGCATATTTTTCCTTCGGGTCTTTTGTCTGCAGAGATCATCTGGTTACTAGGACTTCTGTCTGCCTGTTTGCTCAGCAAGAGACAGTCTTTCACAGTGGAAAACTTTGGAGACACGGTTTGTTTTTCACTGAGGTGAAGTTGCTTTTGATCAGCAGATTCCCCCAAACCTGCTGGTTCTTGCCTCTGCATCTGCTTAGAACTCTCTGGGCCTGCTGGTACCAAGCCGACAGCAGAGGATTTGGGTTTCATGTCAGAAGTGATGCTGCTCATTTGGAGGATGGCTACTGAGCCATGCTCCAAACTCACAGGCCTTTCAGCCTGCACATGTTCATTGCTCATTTTTCTCAAAGAGACTGAAGCAGAAGAAAGGGGATCTAGCACATTTTTACTGGCATGTTTCCCATCTTTCTGGGAGCTGGTAGACACCTGAATAGTTTCTTTTTCTTTTATGGTTGGAGTGCATGGTTTTTGTGACAATATCTGTTTATCCAAGTACTTAGACTTAGAGGAACTCGTATCAGAGATGGGCCTGTGTTTATTACTGCTGCCTTCCACATAGGTGGCAGCAGGTTTCACGTGTTCTTGAACACCTACATGAACATCTACAGCACAGTTTCTGCCTACAGTGTCTCTCACAGCAGGGGAGCCTGAAGCGTTAAGTTGCTGCCGAGGAACTTGGCTGGACTGCTCTCTCTCAGTAGTTTGAAGCCTTATGTCAGTGAGCTGTTTCTGATCTTTCTTTCCTAAATCTTTGGCATTGTCCTTCTGCACAGAGGAAACTGGTGCAGACTTCTCATTTTTAGGATCACAATCTATTGAGGGTTGCATGAGCCGTTTGGATGGAAGAGCTTCTTCACTCTTTGACTCTGTGATAACTTTCTTGGACTCACTCAGAACTTTCTGCTTGGTTATGTCCCTTTCCACAAAACTACTAGCAACACTGCTGTCATCTTTGCCTAGCTGTTTCAGTGATTCTCTGCCATCCTTAGGTTGTGCCTTGGGGCCAGCTGCCTGCATTTTTCCTTGCATCTGAGGTGGAATGGCAAAATCCGCACAATTTTTTTCATTGCTTTTGGAGTAGCTCGTTATCAGGACATCCGAGACAGATACCTTCAGAGATGACTCCCTGATCACCTCCACCTTTGCAGGGATAGGCTCATAACTTCTCTGGGCTACTGGCTGTTTGGCAGGCAACTCCTTTTGTATTTGCTTCTCTTTTCCTACAGCTTTTTCAGGAGTGATTTGGACAGCAGAAAGTTTGGAGTATGTTTGAGTAGTTTTAACACTCTGAATAACACAAGACTTTGCCTCCATTGAATTGTCCTTCTGTTTTGAAGGGGAGGTGTCTTTCTTTTGAACGGCTTCGATAACAGAAATATTGCCTTTAGTAGCTGGACTAGAAACCTTTTTATCTGTCATTACTTCCGGGACCACAGGCATAACTGGTGGATTTGGAGAACTCTTGCTTGTTTGCACAACCTGAGGCTCTGATACATTGACTTTGCCAGATCTTGAATAGCTTAACAACTGGTCTTTCTGACAGGACAGTTCTGCCTTCCCACCACTCCCTTGTGGTGCTGGGGGTTTAGGAGATCCCCCATCACTGCTGGTGCTCTGTCCTTCTGGCAGCACGCACAAAGGCAGTTCAGTCTTTGAAGCCTGTGGCCCAGAAAGTAAGGCAATGTCTAGTGTGCCTTCTATTGGCTTCAAACAGGAAACAGACCTCCCATCAAGTTTATATTCTGATGGACTTTTTCTGACAGGAGCCTCAGTGGAAATAAGGGCTGATTTTTCCACACTCATGTCTGCTCGGCCATTCAAGGTCTTGAGAGGAACAAAAGACACTGAGTTAATCTGAGCAGTATGTGAACTGCCGATAAATGCTCTACCATCGGCCACTGCAGTGGAGTCCTGCTGTATGTTTATGGGTCTGCTTGTATTAAGTTGAAGGCATTCATGAACACTTGATGTCAATTTGGGTTTTAGCACTGGACAGACACTGTCATCTTTTTCTTCAATGGACATTTTCTTTCTAAGATAATCAATATTTGCAAGTTTACCATCTAATCTTTCAAATTTGACAAATTCTTTTGTTGGTACATTTTTATCTGTGTTTTCTCCCTTTCCATTTAGTATCCTGTCAGAGGACTGAGGTAGCACATCTTGCAGTGTACATGGAGGGGAAATTCTTTTTAAGTCATAAGAAATATGACTGAGTTCATTAGGCGGAGGCCCATGACACAACATCTGTGCATCTAAAGCAACACCATCATTTGATCTCAAGTTTGCATTCTTCTGAAGGGTGTCTTTGAGTATGCCACCAGCTGACTGGGTCTCCAAAGCAACAATTTTTGTTTCAAACTGATTTGATCTTTCTAATACCTTCTGGAATGCTTTTTTGTCTCTTTCTTCCAATCTTAAGGTATTGGGATTTTCTGGTTCACTGCTAGGTTCATGTATAGCAGCATTTGCTTTTTCAGCAAAATCTTGCTTTTTCATAACTATCTTGACCTTCAGCTTCTCTCTGTCTAGCTCATCGATGGATTCTTGCCTACCTAATTTTCTGGAGATGGGTCGTTTCAAGCAGCCCTGCTCTGCAGGCCTGACTCGTGTGAGTGATGGCATGTCACATACATTCTCCTCCAAGCTCTGAAGAGTTACTTCCCTTTGGGACAATTCTCTATTCACTTCTTCCTGGGTCACTTCCAGACTGTGTTTTCGTGAACATAAGTGTTTCTTATCATTGCCATAAGAGGGTGCAAGTTTCTCTTCAGACTGGACTCTCTTTAACAGTGGAGATCTTGGTGGCTCTGCACTCTTTGGCCTAACAATATGCCTTACAATAGTTGGAGGGGAGTGCATTTTGCTAGGAAAAGATTGAGCTATTTTTGTATTTCCAATCGAATGTCCTAGCAATGGTGATGGAGATCGCTGAGGGGATGTCGGCTGGGGTGTAGGAGAAGGTGTCCGTGCAAGAGGAGAGAGGGGAATGCTGCCAGCTGATTTGCGTCTTCCCGATCTGTATCTTTGCCCACCAAGCTTTGGACCCAAGCCATGAAGAGTGCTGGGTCTTATGTGTCCTGAACCAGCAGGAGAATTGGGAGCACTTGAACTAGGGGAGCTACTCTGGGAAGAGTTAGTACCTACAAAAAGAACAAACAACCAAATCAAACAAATGTAAGATTAGCAAGATTTTTTGAATCTTGTCTAAATGTTCAGTATGACACAGAACTTTCACTGGTCCAAAAGGCCTACATGCCATCTGCTGCCACAACATTCCAAAATTTGGAAGGTTTTGAGTGACTGGGCTGTAAACCCCTCATCATTCCAGTTACACTGCTATTTCTCCCTTTCCCCCTCTGTTCCTTCATCCCCTTTAAGTTATCRTTTCCTTCTATTTACATAGAATAGCTAAAGCTTTCTGCCACTTCAAAGCAATGATCACAAGGCTTTCCAAATAATTTACCTTTGCCAAGGGATTGTACAACAGCAGTCACTTTTAGTACACACTAGAATCATGACAGAAGTAAAACAGGAAAAAGGGGCAGGCTTTTAGGAGCCAGAAAGATGCATATTTCAGCACCCAGCCAATCTTTTCAGCAATAAATCTGCATTCATGAGTGCCCATGCTACTTCCATTATGTAGCAACTTTTTCGTCAGTTTCATTCTTTTATCAATTAGCCTCTCCTAGGCAAGATTCTACCTTTTACTCCAAACTTGGATTGTTTATTACTCAACCTATAGCCATTGGACTTGGATTTAAACTCTGGGACAAACCTAGCAGATAGTTCCCTTTTAGGTGCTTCTGTATCATGAAAACACCTTTGATTTTGCATCAGGAATCTTTTTTGCTTTTTCCAGACAGAAACCAGCTGTTCAACAATTATGCTTGTCATTTGAGCTGACTACTCTTAGCAGAGTGTAACAGATCTGGGGGGCTCACAAGAAGTAGAATACAYTTCAAGTCCTTTTCCTCTGCCCTCTACTCACCAGATGGAAAATCAGGAGTAGAGCGGTAGCTTGGCGTAGGTGATCTAGGAGATAAGCTGTGGGTTGGAGACCCAGGCAAGCTCTCCCCAGATGAAAGTGATCGGTTCAGGCAGGAGAAACTTCTGCTGGTGTGAAGAAGAGGAGAGGGTTGCTTGGCCAGCTTTTTAAAGAGAGATCTTCTCCTAGTGTGAGAAGAGCACAGCATTAATCAGAAGTTAAGATGCACAGAAGATACTATTACCACAGGCAAAACTCTTGCAAGCTGGCATTGCTTCCCTCTCCCATTACCCTCAGAAAAGCAAATGTTAAATCTATGTTTACATGAAAGCAAACCACACTGCAGTTTAGAAAATATCCTCATTTGCTAATAGGTGGGATAGATACTGTAACTAAGTCTATTTGTACTAAAATTTACTCACTGTATTTCAGAAGAACAGTTAGCTCCTTATGAGTATAAATTTTCCTTTTCTTAATTTAAGAGCCCACCAAAACTGAAGGACTATTTATAAAGTACTAGCAATGTATTTACAAAATACACATAAACTTACCATCAAACTAAAAATGCCCATAAACTTAGCATTAGAAAGTTTAATTAAACAAGTACAAAAAGATATACTTAAACCAAATTAAGATGCAACCTCAGTTATTCTTTTTTTTCCCCATATTCATGTGTGTGCCATGCAAAATTTTTAGGGGTTATTTTAACAGGTCTAGTTTAAGCAAAACAGGATTGGAAGGACATGTTACAACCATAGGGTCTCACAGAAGAAGGTAAGAAGGTGTAGAAGACAAGAGAGAAAAATATTAACTGAAAATATTAATTTCATATCTTAAATTAACTGTTATGTATACACACACACACAAGGAAACACATTCACCATGAAACAAAAGGATTACTCACCTCTCTAAACTCTCTTTCTTTTTGGTTTTCTTACTGCGCCTGACCATTCGGCTCCTGTAGCTGTTTCGCCTGGCAGGTCCTGTCTTGATGGAAGTGTTTTCAAAAGGGGTTGTTGTTACCGAGACTTTGTTACCACTCTGCCAAAATGGAGGAGGAACCTTTAGGCGTGAGTAATACAAGACGACTTTGCCTTAAATTGAAACTACGCCACAAACGCGAATGCAACAAGACAGAACTCCATCACCAGAGTAAGAGCTGGCAGTGTAGGCAGCCCTATACAGACATTGCCAGGCTAATTTATATCAGATAAACGATGATTGGAAAATTCTCAAATTCTGCCAAATCTCCTAAACTTCCTCCTTTCCAGTTTTGGGACAAGGAGAAATTCCAGTAATTGTAGCTGTAGGACAGGAGGAGACCAAGGACTGACCAAGACTGCAATTTTCAAGATGAAAGCTTCTACAGAAACATCCTATTTCCCCACAAAGAACAGCTGTCACTGCGCAGTGGTCCATTCACTGGCCATTCGTGTCTCAGGATACCGACTATTACAATGATGAAATGGAGGAGAAAACTTAACCTTCAATATCAATCCCAAACAATCCTTTTATCTTGTTCAAAAGAGGTAACAAATACAATTAAGTTAAGCTTTTTAGGACCGTTTGCATGAACAGATGACTCAATAAATAAAACCAACTGGAAAGATCTATATTAAATTTTAAAAATCCATACCTCCTGCCCAGCACTGTACACCACTACAGTGAACTTCTTTTCAAAGGAATTCCAATAGCCCGAATTAATTTATGATACAGCACATTTGAATAAACAATCTCTTGTTTTGATTTTACTCTTGTAAGTAGTGTGCAAGGTTGTCATGTTTCTCTTTTCCTGTATTTGACACAGAAAACAACTGCAGACCCAACTGCCTAAAATTACAGAATTTTCTCTTATACATTTCTTGCAGAATTGGAAAACTTGGACATTCCTCACAGTTTCAGAGAAGGAAAATAAAGACTTAAGGAAAAGTGTATTTTGCATCTTTCCTCAGCTCTTTATATTTCCCCATTACTTCATTGCTTTCCAATCTTCTTTTATAACTGACTACTCCCTTTGACAGGCAAAGATCTGCATGTAACACCATAAATTGTTAATAATAGAGGAAGTAAATATACAGCTGTCTAAAGTAATTCTGACCTACATTAGTCTGTGCTGAAAAGTTTACATAAAAACTGCAATATGATGAGCTACAGTGAAAAGCTAAGACACTACCATTCATTAAAAAAAGTTGGGGTTTTGTTTGTTTGTTTTTAAGGAAAAACTGTAATTTTCGGAAAATCTCCTCGGAAAAACTCGGAAAACTCCACATGAGAAAATTGTGATAGATTATTCATAAAAGTCCAACTGCAGGATCAGAACACCATTAAGCAAAGAAGCTCTGTGGGACATGCCTGGCTATACATGAGACAAAAACCTTTTGGGCCTTAAGATTATGAAAGGCAAGTTCCTGTACAGTAAGCAAGAAAATATTTCATATTCTTTGTTTCCACTTTTCCTCATTGGTCTCACTTTAAGAGGAGAAAACAAGAAATAACATCATCATCAAAAGCCTGAATTACCTGATGAAGATGGGGGAATTCAAGAAAGTGTTTGAAAATGTCAAATTTTTTGAGAGACAGAGACATTTCTTTGTGTCAGTGCCTCGAATGTACTTCAGCTATCTCAGCGGCAGTGCCAGTCTATTGCAGAGAAACTAAAATCATAGCAGGATATATGAAGTCATTGACATTCCTCCAGATCTGTGCAATAGTAGCTTAGAGTTTGTACTTGAACAACCACAAAATCTGATAACTAATCTCTGAAGGAAACAAACATAACCCCTCAATCCTTGGTGAAAACAGCAAGCGCTTTTGTATCCCAGTTGTCCAAGAGTTACCTTTAACAACAACTCAATGACTTCCGTATGAACAAGACCATGCACTGGCTCTCCGTTGATATGAGTAATCAGATCTCCAGCTTTTAAACCCGCTTGGTAAGCTGCACCTCCTTCTTCCACATTCTGGAAATCAGAGACAAAGAGAATATACACAAAATGGACGCCTGTTTAACCTTCATACTTTCAAGAGTAGGCTTTGTTTAATGAACTCGTTCTATAAAACCAGTTGGCAATGAAGAAAACTTACAGATACTAAGTTATATAAAGGAAGAAGAAAAATCAGACCAGTCATTTCACCATCAACTACTTACTCAAACTTTATACTTACACAGGGCCTGGAATGGTTTCAAAGCTCACTGAAACACTGCCTGATGCCACTGGTATTAAGTAAGCTCTGTATAGCAGGGCATTTTTCATGCATGATAAAGTCGGGGTGATTCACTCCCCATGGCAAAATTTCAGAATTGACTGAAGATTTTTAGCATCTGACACTGAGAAATACTGATGTAATTAAGGCAGTGGTCACATGCAGTACCCTAATCATGATAAAAATTAATATAGTTAAGGATTGTTTTCATTTGGTTCAAATTCACCAGGCTGCCCATTAGAGGGAACAGTGCAGCAAAAAGGTGACAAAGGACCAAAACAAACCAAATTGCAAATTATTTTGAAGGTGGCTTAAATAATTTATTATATTTTAAAACGAATTTTGAAGAATTTTAAGTCATGCAGCCACTACTGAAGCCTACAGTGCTTACAGAGCTAAAAAAACCCCCAACAAACTTGTACTATTTTGAAGAAAGCCAAGGTTTCACTTTTACTGCAATGTACCATTTTCTTCCCTTCCTTTCACTGATGTGATGCTACACCAGTGGCAAGAAATCAAATTTTTTTGATTTATTCCATTATCAATCAAACGTACCCCATTCTCCAGATTCAATGTTCTTGATGGATTAATTACCTCTGAGAGGTAAACAACATGAACAAAAAATGAGTAATACACAGTAGTATTTAGTAGCATTCTAGGTATATCAGTAGCATTCCTACTTCAAAACCTACAATACGTATGTAAAACAAAGCACTGTACAAAACTTCAAAGCTTTTGATATATTTGTAATCAATTTTTCAAAATTATTTTAAGGTAGTTGAAATATTTTAGTTTATACACGCACACAATATTTATGCATGTATAATAGATAAAAGATATAAAATACAGAATTTGTTATCAACCTCAATTATAAAATAAATATATATCTATATATTTACATAAATATATATCTATTTTACAATTGAGGTTGATAACCAATGAAATGCAAGAACTGCTGTCTTTTCCTTTAGCCTGTCTCCCACTTTGTTCGAATCAGTAGTGAACAGAGGATGAAAAATACATGAGTTATTCAAGACAGTCAGTCTTTTTCTTGTGCCATAGAATCCTCAAAGGTATTCACAATTCCAAATGATATGCACATTTCTACACAAAAGAAATTCAGAGCTTGAAATCAGCCTACTTGTGTCTAATAAAATACTGCTGACTTTCATGAATCCCTTAATTGATGCAGCTTAATAAACTCCATGTATATTTCAACAATTTCTGTTTACAATCTCCTTGTTTTGCAGATCCTGCCCTCGATCAAAGAGGGGCTGCACCAACCCTTTGGTTTTCTAAGCCACAGTATTCTGAACTTAGACATGGCTGTTCACAATTGCCAAACTTGCCAAAAGTGAAAGTGCAGAAGGTCAACATCATATGTAGGTATCACTTCTGCCAAAGGTGGCTTGTGTTGTCCCTACAGCCAACACTGGTCTTGTGTACAGGCATGAATTTAATTCTAAGAAAATTGTTTGGCACACCACCACGATTTACACAGTAACTGTCAACAACAGGTACCATAGGTACAAAAATCAAAAGCAAATACATCATTACAGTTTTCTGTGGCTGTATATAAAGCAAAAAAAGTATTATCTTACCCAAACAATATGGTGCACAGTGTAGATATCGCTGTCACCCACGTAAACCCTGATTGCTCGGATGGTGAAGCCATACTTTTTTCCTGAACTGTGAATTACTATCGGTTGATGAGGACTTGCAGTAGCAATTGATGAATCACGGCTGGGAGATGAATCTCGGGAGGATGAAGGATCAGATGATAGGGAATGAGGAGACATAGGACTTCCCAAAGGAGAAACACCAAACACATCTGGAAGAAAAACATCTGCCTAGTAGAGTACATTCTGAGCATACAAAAATACAGACACAGGACAGGGGATTTGCTTAGTTTTATGACACCTTTGTGTCAAAATATATCATTGTCTTTGCATAAACACTCTCTCCTCAATCGGTGTGTATCTTAGTGAATGAGAAGTTTAACCAACAACCAGATGTTAGAACTAAATTTCTTTCCCTGTAGGATAAACTGTATTTTTTAATGCAAGGGTTAACTTGTTAGATGTAGACTGCTTTTTCTTTTTAGATATGAAACACACTCATTGCTAACTTTGAAAGAACGATTCTCAGCCTCTTCCTAACAAACACTCATGAAAAGAAAATCAGAGTTTGGTAGCAGATGTTATTGTGATTACACCCAAAACCACACCCCAAATCATCCAGCAGTGCTAAACAAAGTGCTAGTTGGTTTTTTGGTTTCAGTTATATATAGACAGAGATAAAGACTACTGTAATTAAACCACAATATCTAGTTGGTACATAGGACAGTAACTCAATGCTTGTACCAAGCCTCCATTTCTACATTCTGCTACATCATGTAAGACCGCAAGAATTTCTTGCAACAGCAATATCAATTACAGCTTCATTTTTTGTGCTCATGCTTGTGCAAATGTAAGCACAATTGTAGCAGCATAAAACACACTTTGGTGACTGTAACAGGGTGACAGCTCTGCAAAGGAGTGCAGCCCAGAAAGACACCAGGTTTGGTGTCCGTGCCAAGCCATGTCATGTGAGGGCAGATACGCTTTGACAGCAGAGGCGCTACTCCCTTGGTGWGAGTCACCAGAGGCTCCCAGAGATCAGTCTCACTGGGTTAATGCTGAAATCCCGCAGAACAGCCAAGCCCCGAGGGGGCTGTCACTGTCACCCTCTGGCTCTGAAACATGCCCAGATCCCCTGCCCGCTGCTTTCTGCTGTGTGTGGGACACATCCTGTGACTCTCAGCTACATGACTCAGGTCGGGTACACTGGCCATCTGTTGCTGTAGTTTACTTTATGGATAAACATGAATAAGGTAGGTTTTTTGGACATAAGATTTTTGGTTGATATAGGTATAATGACAACATTTTTAGGTGTAGGCAAAGCTAAGTCTGGATTTTATAGAACGATGCTGAGATTAAACTGAAACAAAACCATAGTTTAATGAGCACAGTAACTCAATCTGTATCATCTCTGAACTGAGTGATTCTTACTCGACAGCTGTGAAAGAACTAGAATACAAACTGATGAAAAACTCTTGAGTATTACTTGGCTGTGTAATTAGCTATGTGTGTATCATGCTCCTGTGATAGCTGATCTCAATAATGAGCACACACTACAAGCCCTCTACAAGCGGAAAAAATAACCATGGTGCTAACTGTTACAGGGGTATACCAAAAAAACACTTATGACATTTGGGAGAGAAATATTATTTGGAAGAAGGAGCCTACACAAGGAACAAGCCCAGAGTGTTTGCAAGCCACTTGCAGTTTTCAGTGTCAACACTACCCTGAACAGGCTGAGCACACAGTCGCTATCTTTCTCATTGTAAAAATAAAGTCATCTCCATCTCTCGTGCATTTTGTGAGAATGATCATTCACATTCGGACAGCATCACAGAAATGCTAAGTATTGTTTTCATTGTCACCTAATTGTTCTCATTCAAGCAGGGCAAAATAATCCTCTTTAACTGAGACTCAACATCTTCCTCTTGACTTATCTCATTAAAAAATCCTCATGGTTAGCTGCTGGAATTACAGGTACTGCATAGGAAGCCTATGCTGTTCTTTAAATTGTGTGGTGAAGAAGGGTAGAAAACATAAGGTGAATCAGAAATTCCTGCAGTAATAGGGATCAGATGGGCCTTTCACCTCTCCAAAGTCTCCAAAACACATGCACAATAGCACAGTGTTTGCTCACCAAGGTATTAAGGAGCACATAGAGCACATGTGCTTTACAACCCAAAGACAGGTGAAGTCCAAGAGGAGAGTCGGAACCAACTCTTCAGCACTGCACAATTCTCCACTAGCCTGAGGACTCAAAGCAACCTGCTGCAGTTACTGTCAAAGCCACCTTTAAACATATGGAGCAAGTGCAGGGTTATGTTATCAGACCAGCTGATACTTAAATATGACACCTAAGGTCTAAAAGCAGCATATGGCCAGTGTGCAAAGTTGAGACGTGATCCCATTTTTGGAAAAAATCCCTCAAAGTTTGGACTTTGATTCTGAACCATTAAAAAGTAAAGCACCAATGCTTCATCTGGAAACACTCAATACTACCGTTATACTTCCACATACTTACAGCAATATTTCTGGCTTCACATTTTGAGCACTCCATGTAAGCCAATGTAGTATAAATAGGAACCTACATGCTATTTCTACTTTTGTGACACTTCTCTCTGGCTTATCACCTTTCCTTATGGGAGATGGGAGAGAACTAGTCAGGCTGAACGTGCTGCTGTAACAAACAGCTGTTCTTGGAGCTGTACATAGTGAGCTACTTAAAACTTAAGCTACACCCCCCTACTGTAGGATGGGCCAAGGACTGAAGCCTGCATCCTGCTGTGCATGCACGCGGTCAAACACAAAGTAGTCACCAATAAGCTACATCTTTGCCTGTCAGAAAAGGCCCCTCAGCTGTAATGTGACCACTGTAACTCGCTGACAAGATTGCACCATCTAGTAACGCATGCGAACAATGAGAAACAAGAAAGTGTGACACAGAATCCATTCTGGACTCTCCAAAATCTTATGTCATAAGCCATCAAGTATGCATAAATCATAACATTTCAAACAAAAAGTTTTATCTCTACCTCCTGGGATCATGAGGGACAAAGCACTTGCAGAAAGGGACTTTGTGACTTTTCCAGAGATCTTCTTTTTCTCTGTGCTTTCTAATCGCTGACGAGCCATGTGAGATGCAACTTCACTGGGTGGCTTTGAGGAGTTCTCTGTACTGTCCACACTCTCACTTCTTCCATTTATCTGATCTAAGTGCTCTGAAAAACTGCCAACTGTACAAAGAAGAAGGGATAAACACATTGAGGGAAAACTGGGGGTCAGGGAGGGGAAACGGTACAATTGTGAGATAGGAATTTTTCTTTCTGTTAACAAGTTCATAAAACAACATTACAGAAATGTGAGTAATTCTTCCAGACTTATAGAATGCATAAACATTAACAGAATGAATTGAAGCAACAGTTTTTTGTAGTCACTGACTAAAGTAAAATAAGAAACAAAAGCTGAAGCAAGTCTGGTATCTCAAAATGCAGCACTCACCTTGGAGAACTTAATCATACATTTATTTCTCATGTGAACTCCTCCTAAAGTAAACGAAAGGCTCCAACCCTACATAAGTTGCTATCAGCTTAACAACTTTTCCAAAATCAATAAAACACTAAGTATAATTTTATTTTTAATTATTATCTTTTCCTTTTATTCTTTGGGTGGTTTTCTACCACACAGGCGAAAGATACTTGGCACCACTAAACTCAGCATTACAACCACATTGGTATTAGTCTATCATAGGTAATGAACTTCCACAATACTAAATGGAYGAAGGACAACAATGTTTCAAACAATTAAAAAAACCCCATAAAGGCCTCATGTCACGTGAAAAACCTGCAAGGGATTTCTTCAAAAATTCCAAGATGTCACAGGAAAGTTGTATGACCTTATGAAACACACATCAAGGGTAGGTCGCCTGTTTAAAGACATAGCAGTAATTCCTAGTATTCCTTTAAGGTCACTGAATACCCTGTTGCTAATGGACCACAGAAAAATGAAATTACTCTTAAGTGTAACTGGTAAGTGACAGAAGAGGATCAGATGCTTTGAGTTATCACTGTGACTGCTGTGCTAATGCCAACACCGTAACACGGGGCTGGGAGGGGAGTGAGCAAGACTTGGGATACAACACAGTCAAGGTTTTAGACAAGGGAAGGAGATGGAAATGGCTGTACAGCTGGATGAGCCTGAGGAAGTTTATTTTCCCAGAAATGGAGAGGAGGAAGGGGGAGGAAAATGCAGACTACAAGTGAAATTAGACAAATGGGAATAGAAAGTGGTATCTTGAGAAAACTCAGTGAGGTACAAAAGAGAAATAAGCTGAAGACAAGTAAACGTGTACAGAAGGTAACTGGAACCTATATATGGACAATCATGAGACTGATATAGGCCTAGATCTGTGTTAAGTATCTCTTCCAACAGTTATACAAAACTCTCCTCTGAGAGTACAAAAACAGCAATATACTAGGGCCCTGGATCCTACTGAAATGCATGCAAATACTTGAGCTGGGAGAGGGATGCATAAAGGAAATAAATAATTTAAGTAGGGAATGGTTTACAACACTCCCTCCTAGATTCCTAATGACAAAAGTGACTTCCACAAGTCAAAGACAACCCTGCCAATTCTGAAAGGCATACATCATTGAGATGTCTTAATTAAAAACAAACAATGGTGCAGCCCAGAGTGTTAGAAAACAGCAATACAGATCAGTTGGAATGATTCCAGGATGACCAATCAAAAGATCACCAACTTCAGTGAGGGAAGATATAAAAATAGTGCTTTAAGTGCTCAAGGGATCTAAGACTCCTTTTCTCCACAGAAGGATCCTGCAAAGGCTCTATGGTCAAGTCACCGTTTTATTCACTTGCCTAGCAGCCCTCCAGAGTCAGCGGGGTGACACCAAATGTTGGCATTTCCAAAAATGTTGAAACTTTCCCATACATACTTTCATGAGATTTTATTAGCTTGAGCCTGAGCCCAAACCAGACCCGTCTTGGGATGGCTTTTTATTAAAGCAGTTCTGAAATACAGGACTTATAAATCCATGAATGCTACTGCTAAACAAAGAAAGTCCACAACTGTTTCTAATGTTATCAGTCAAGAGACCCACTGTGAATTACCTGATAGTGTGGAGCTGCTGATCGTACTTGCTGGAGTGGTTACTTCAGGTTCGTCTTGCACCATTTCCTCACCCACAAACGCAGGCTTTTGCTGTTCCTCCCGGGGTCCCACTAAGCTGGTGGGATCATCCTGTTCTCCTTCGGCTGATATGGCCAACTTCGGAAGCAAACCAGAACTGTGTCGCTGCCTGCTACTCTCAGTGTCAGAGGAGATGGATGTAGATATTTGTTGTCTGCATTAAAAATAAGCAAACTCTCATGCAGTTATTGAGATGAGGAGGCCTGCTGCCTGGCAAGCAGGACGTGGACCACTTCCAGCACCTCCTCCTACTTACATTTCAGAATATTCTGAACTCCAGCTTAAAGATTCCACAGAAGGCAACGTTACACTTTTTGTTTTGTCTCCTGCATCTTCCTTTTCTTCACCTTGTGTTTGAGTGACTCGATCTATGCTACTAAAAACCTGTTACAGACAAAAAAACCACAAAAAACCCAATTCATCACTGACATATTTGATATAAAAAGATATGCAGGAAAGCACATTCCAGGTTGTACTCTGCATGTTCTAAATGTTTATACAGTATTTCAGAGTACAAACTTCAAACTTCTTGAGCCTTTTTAAATTTCCAAGAGTTTGTGTTCTTAAAATGCTTTCCTATTTTGCTTTCTTGGCTCCTCACGTACAGGGTCAGGAATAACGTCTCTTCTCATTATGAATTCATCAGCTTTCTCCCCATTTCACTGTGTGAACCAAGAGAGTACAAACAAAATCCATAGCCTTGGGGTCTCTAGGTCACAGGATTAATTGCTCATCTTGGATTAATTCACAACCATAAAGCCAATCAAGGTAAAAAAGCCCTAACCCTAAGATACCGACTTAGTATCTACCAGGCAGGTGTGGAAAGCAGAAAAATTAATCTGAATTGACTTCGAAGTTAAGAATAAATTAATTGGCTAAAGGATTTAGAAAAAATAAAATTCTGATCATTGGAAGTCTGTTGTTTGCTTAGCTGACAAACAGCACACAGAAATTGTCAGCCGCCTATTCTACAGCTTAAGAGGCACAGCCAGAGATGCAATGACATAACGACATTAACAAACCAAACTATTACTGTGGTACAGAGCTTTCAAAAGGACAGAAGTTCACAGAATCAGGCTGGAACGGACCTCTGCAGKTCATGCTGTCCAACCCGCAAGCAGGGTCACCTAGAGGTGGTTGCTCAGGACCATGTCCAGGTGGCTTTTGAAGACCTCTAAGGATGGAGACTCCACAACCTCTCTGGACAACCTGTGCCAGTGCTCGATTACCCTCACAGTAAAAAAGTGTTTCCTTGTCTTTAGACAGAACTTCCTGTGTTTCAGTTTGTGCCCATTGCCTCTTGTCCAAGTTATCTCCAAAGAGACTGCGTCATTTACCAGTATCTGAATTTGAAACATACCACCAAGTCAAAACAAGGAGTTTACACAGAACGAGGATAACTACATCCACGATTCCTGCCTCTGCTCTTCCATGCTATCACAGGTACAACACGTATGTGGTACTGCACAGCCAGCATAAAATCCACCAATTCCTTAAAGCATAACCCAGGACAAACAAGATACAAACACAGACTTTCCAAATACCTTTAAACAGTTCCTAAAGTAGGTTAAAGAAACTTTAAATGGAAAGCTTTTGAAAATCACTGCTGGATGCTGTGTGAAGACTAAAACCACACTCATTAGGCTTTCCACTTCCATTATTTCCTGCCAATTTACCCTCCACAGTATTTCCTGAGCATGTCCACTCTGCTCCTACTGGCGTCCCTTGTCCAGCAATAACTAGCTCTCATCTCAACTACTCAAGTATACTACCCTTTGGACAGTCAGCTTTACCTTCAATTCACAGCATTCAAATCACTCCCTCAAATCCACGTCTCTCCTTGACCAAATCACATGCTAACCACTACTTTGCTTTTTCCCTTCAGTCTAATATCATTTAATTAATAGCTACTATAGGTTAGTACTGTAATCTTTGTAATGCCATCACCTGCAAGATGCCCAGGACACAACTGGAGCAACATGCAAACTATGTACAAGGAAACCAGCGTAAGGAACATGCATTAGCATTTAATAGAACAGTTTCCCTAAACTTTCTCTTATGCTATCATGAATTTTCTACAGAAAATACCAACCTCTTTATATAATTTTCTATTACCTTCTTAAGGATTCAAGAAATAATTTCCTACAGAATCTTCCCATGTTTTGATTTAATGGTATTCATTCATTCTTGCTCAATTTCAGTTAATATTTCTTGAAGAAACAATGCCCTATAAATCTCTTCCATGTCTAACATTTCCAAACTCTATAAAAGTAGCAAAATTTTTATGTACACAGTACATACTAACATTACAGCAATTTTTACTTACTTTTGAAAATCTGTGTGAACATGAGGAAAACTGTCTTATTTCCAAATTAAAATCTTCATCATTGGTATCATCTTCTTCCTCAGTTTCCATATGGTGGTATTTCTCAGAACGAGCTACAGATAAGGGAAATAAATTATTTGAATTTATCAGGAAGAATGGGTACCAAGCTTTAATATTAACTAAAAGCATAATTTTATTCTTAAGATTATTTCTCCTGAAATGCCAAGCCAGCAAAATTGCAAGCTGCCAGTGCTTCTGACAAAGGAGATTTTCAAAGCAGTAAGCAGAAGTCAAAGGCAGTGATTATTGAAACAAGGTGTTCATCACATTTTTATAATACCATCAAACACCTACTGTCAAAATAACTTGTGTCATCTTCAGACTCCAATTGTGGAATAAATTCTGCTTTCTGCCTCAGCAGACTATTCCAGTCAAGGCTCCTGAAGAACTGATGCTGCTTTACTTCATATGCACCACCTGGGGGAGCCAGAGAAAAACACTGAGCAAATTATACCAAATCCTCTGACATTAATTTAACTAAACTCCTGGCCAAAAAATGCAAATTATCATGGAAGGGCATAGTCACCACTGTAGGCAGGAACATCCACTACCCACTTCCACTAGAATCTCCTAAACCTGTCAGAGCACCTCCCTGTCCCTGTTTTGTTGTTGCCATTTCTTTAACAGTGGTGGTATTGCTTTATCATCTTCCCCCTTTTAACATTTCTATTTTTCTGGATATACTAATTATTATCTGTAAGCTACACATCAAAAGCATCAGATGTAGTAGCAGTAGTAGTCATCAAAATATAAATAGGTGCACTAGATGAGTAAGTACAAGTTAGAAAGTAATGAAGAATGATTCTTAATAGTTGCTCAATGAAAATACCATTGCTGATCAGGAGCTCCTTTTGGTGTTTTATGGCAGTAATATACAATCCTATAAGAAATACCTTACCATTTATCTTCTTATCAATTACTGCCTACTTGTTATAATGTGTGTTAAACAATTACACTAGTTTCAATTTAAGAAACGATTATAAGAACACAATGAAATACTGGAATTTTTGTCCTGGGGAGGTGGGCGAGGATGTTACTAATAAGCATAAATCTAATTCCAAAAACTGAACAGGTAACCTGCAGCAGCAAGAGTTACTGCCAACTTGATTGTGCTGGGTTTACATGGCAAGGTTTTGGTAGTGGCGGGGCTACAGGGGTGGCTTCTGTGAGAAGCTACTAGAAGCTTCCCCTATGTCCGACAGAGCCAATGCCAGCCGGCTCCAAGGCAGACCTGCCACTGGCCAAGGCTGAGCCCATCAGCCACGGTGGTAGCGCCTCTGTGATAATGTATTTAAGAAAGGGGAAAAAAAGACCTGCAGAACAGCAGCCAGAGAGAGGAGTGAGAGTATGTGAGAGAAACAACTCTGCAGACACCAAGGTCAGTGGAGAAGGAGGGGGAGGAGGTGCTCCAGGTGCCGGAGCAGAGATTCCCCTGCAGCCCGCGCTGAAGACCACAGTGAGGCAGGCTGTCCCCCTGCAGCCCATGGAGGTCCACGGTGGAGCAGATATCCACCTGCAGCCTGTGGAGGATTCCACGCTGGAGCAGGTGGATGCGCCTGAAGGAGGCTGTGACCCCGTGGGAAGCCCATGGTGGAGCAGGCTCCTGGCAGGACCTGTGGCCCCATGGAGAGGAGCCCACGCTGGAGCAGGTTTGCTGGCAGGACTTGTGACCCCATGGGGGACCCACGCTGGAGCAGTCTGTTCCTGAAGGACCGCACCCTGTGGAAAGGACCCATGCTGGAGCAGTTTGTGAAAAACTGCGGCCTGTGGGAAGGACCCACATTGGAGAAGTTCGCACAGGACTGTCTTCCGTGGGTGGGATCCCATGCTGGAGCAGGGGAAGAGTGTGGGGAGGAAGGAGTGGCAGAGACAACGTGYGATGAACTGACCGCAACCCCCATTCCCCGTCCCCCTGTGCTGCTCAGGGGGAGGAGGTAGAGAAATTGGGAGTGAAGTTGAGCCTGGGAAGAAGGGAGGGGTGGGGGGAAGGTGGTTTTAGATTTGTTCTTATTTCTCATTATCCTACTCCATTGTTAATTGGTAATAAGTTGAATTAATTTCCCCGAGTTGAGTCTGTTTTGCCCGTGATGGTAACTGCTTGAGTGATCTCCTGTCCTTATCTCGACCCATGAGCCTTTCGTCATATTTTCTTCCCCTGTCCAGTTGAGGAGGGGGAGTGACAGAGCAGCTTGGTGGGCACCTGGCGTCTAGCCAGGGTCAACCCACCACATTGATACAGCATATAAATTTCCCTATGTCAAGGCTAAATCAGGAGAGAGCCACAGAAAAAGTATGAAGTCTCCAGGACTGGTCTCTAAGTCAGAGTGCCAAGATTTCTAGTTGGGTTCTTTACTTTTCTGACTGCACCAGGGTAAAATTCATAAAAGTCAAATCTTCCCAAAGGAAACCAAAATCAAATCTCATTGTAAGTCACTAGCCAAGGAGTGAACATTTCTCTTGAGCACAGTAATGGGATATTACATCAGAATTGTATAATTCTTGATTGGTATCAGACACTTCAAACCCAAAGAAGTCTTTTTTCTGTCATTTTCCTTCTTCAAAACAAGTATAGTATCTATCTCTCTTCCTTCAACTTGAGTATGCCACTCAGGTCACCTGAGCAAATACACAACTATGATTTCCATGGAGTGTTATGCAGCTAGCTAATATGTATTAAATAGATAGGGCTGTCATTTGAAATGCACGGTGGAGCCTGGGATAAACCGTGCTATTTTCCAGTGCCTCCATGGGACCTGTCACATTGCTGCCTCCGTTTCTGTGAGTTGCTTCTGACACTTAAAGAAACTTTTTGCAGTTGTGATTTCTAAACACCCCTCTGTGCTTCAAAGAAATGGCTGCCCAATTCCCTTCTTCAGAGTGCCAGCTCTTAGGAGACCACAAACAGTTGAAAGAAATCAGCCTGTAAATGAGCTGCACAGACGTTCCATGTGGTGGCACTGACCATTACAGCAGTTAAGCCAGCCTCATTCTAGTCAATTCACTTTCTCAACCAGCTGTAGCAAAAGAGGCAGAATTTGCAATCTACTTCTGATCCAGCCTCTCACAGGGTGACAGTCTTGAATTAACACTGTGTTTACCAGGAAAAAGCATCCTGGCAACGAAACAACAATACCTGAAGGGAGTATACTTAAAACAAGGGAATGGAACTAGCTGTGGCTCTTCGTTTTGCCTTTGGCAGCGGTGCCCTTTGCAGCAGATGAAGCAGGCAGCAAGTGGAGAAGCTGACTGGGGCATGACACCTCCCTCACTCTTAACTTTTTCAACACGGAGCAAGGGAGAACAACAAACGTTGCTGGATGCCACTTACTCCAGACCATCAGCTACAGTGAAGTCTAAGGGCTGTTGACGCAGATCCCAGACACTCAGGGAGCAAGGGACATGCAGTTCACTCATCCCAGTCACGTCATCATGTCCCAAAGGAAGACCTGTCGTTTGAGACTGCATCAATAGTACTTGGGGTCTGGGTTATACTCACGTTCCCCCTGAGTAGCTGTGGTAAGGCCAGTTATGAACTGATTCCTAAAGCTCCTTTTTATATTAGCTCTAAAAATATGCAGCACAATCTGACCACTGGACTCAGTTTTGCCAGCAATTTTCCAAGTACTCTTATGCTGACTCAACCTGCCACTTGGTTTCCTTAGCATCCCCAATGTATTTATATTCACGGCATACAGTGTTCACTATAAATAGGACTATACCTTTATATTCGGGCTCTTTTATATAGGAGGCCTTTTTTGCTGTGTTTACATAATGCTTTGCCTAGTGGAATGGCAGTCAGTGACTAGGGTTCCCACACATTAACACTTTAAAATTCATGCAATATTCTTCATTACTGCCTCTCACCCAAATTCCCAAATACATCCTGCTCTATCAACTAACAAATAAACTCTATTACATAAATGCACAGTGCTTTCATTAGCCTACACAGGCTCACTGCTCCTAATACCACATGCCAGGTTCTTCTCTCGAAATGGAATGAGCACAGCACTGAATGACCACAGTGGAATAAGCTGGCAGCTTGTGTTCTCACCAGTATCTATTTACTTCCTTAACATTCATACTTTCGGTTTTATTCTTTTTCATGCAAGGCAGTAGTGCTTGCTGAATGAGAATGACAAGACCTTTCACAACACAACCTCAGACAGTCATTTCTGAATAATTAGTTCAAGTACTCATCACCCGCTCTAAAGCCTGGAGGAACTAATTTGCCAGGCTAAAATACTTCTGAAAAAGGAAGCTTTGGCTGTGTATTGATTCCCCTTCTCTATTTCTGTGTTTAGTTATTTAATACTCTATTCATGAAGGAACTCCATCCAATGGCTAACTGGGTCTTTGAGAAATTTCTGTTTTATCTATCAAATTAAGCGAAGAGTAAATGCGAATGACCACTTGTAAACTCCAAAAAAAGGACAGTCATCATCTTGTTAAGCTCATATTATTGGTCTGAATCTATATAATACTCCCTGCTATAATGGCATGTTGTCATGCTACTCGCCCTGACAGATCTTTCCCAGGCAAAACAAATAGGTGAACAAAAGCTCCCAATGCCGAATATAGAAGCTATTTCTAGCACATTAACAATTTAAAATGGTGCCTCCTAACCTGTTCCCAGTCTTTCCAAAGGGTTCTGCCTGAGCAGCAGGGTAATCAGATCCTGGGCATCTGGAGGTGGTGCTTCATCCTTTTCAGGCCAGTTGATTTCATCTAGCAAAACAGAAAGTTGTTTGTTATTACTGAAGTCTGATCCCAACATTCAGCAGAAACTGTGTGAAAGCTCTTGTAGTGAGCTAGCAGTAAAGTCAGAGTTAAGGCAACTTTTTCAAGTTGCTCTCTGTTGCATACCAATTACTTCCAATTTTTATACTCTATATACAGATTCCATAAACATATTGTTATGTTCCCGTTTTCCTTGGAAATATCCTTTAACCCAAAACAGTGTTTAACAACAGAATACAGGAATGCTTGGCTTATGGAAAACTACTGCAAAATATTAGCACAACTTGTATGCTGTCCCTTCTCCCTGCCCCTCCAAAATCATGGTTTAAATTTTAGTTCTGTTCCATGGAAACTGCTGTTAAGATGGACACAGCTGACTTGACCCAGCAGTCAACTGCTCACATCTGTACTTCTGCTCTAATGCTAGTAGACTCACTGAAGTCATTACTCCCATGACTAAGGGCCGAGGTATCGGACTCTGCTCTGGATAGATACATGCCAATGGAGCTTTCTTCCAAGTGTCTCATACTTCAGAGGAAAACCACCTCACTCTACTGACTCTTATACTACTAAGGCTTTTGCACTTCGTAGCAAGTTGGACCTAAATCAAGATATTAAACCCTGCAGTATTCAGGTAAGGCTGAATAAAAATTATGCCAAACTTTCATTTAAATTAAACAATGGAAAACTGTGCSAGTTTCAATATGAACATGAACTTTGTAACAGCTTACAAAGCAAGTTTTGTCTGGTTTTTAGCAGAAGCTGCCTCCACAAATGTAATATATTGCAGGTTTAGACAAAACTCTGTGGAAGTTTCTTGGGAGGTACAAGGATTTGGGCATCAAAGAAACAGAATGCTAGGAGCTCTGGAAATACAGAAGGCTGTTAAGGATTTTGTTGTCATTGTATGATCTAGACTTTTCCTTCAAAATGATGATCACTGGAGAAATAATCATCAGAAGCTACACACAGGTTTAATCTTCGTATTTCAGAGTTTAAGGAAAGGTACTGAAACAAATAGGCATGAAAGGTAACCTGTTTCTGGAGCATTATTTTTAACCCTGATCATTTTAGGCATCTAAGTTTACACCGAGGCCTCCCACAGTTGTGCTCATACAACCTGGGGGCAGGAAAGGCAACCTACAATGAAGGAGGAGTGAGGTAAAATGAGGGGGCAAGACTTCAAAGTAAATTTTTAAGTAGCATGTAGATTTCACTCACAGAAACCGGAATAAAAGTCTAGGCTATAGTTTGGGTTCTTTATCATGGCTTTTACAGTTGAATACAAGGGGACCATATATTTTAGCACAGGAAGCTTATCCAACAAAAGAGTTCTCCTGCAGATACTGACAGCAAGAATGATTTCAGTAAGTAAGGATATTTAAAATTAAAGAGAAGAAACTGACAAGTCAACATCAGAACAAGAAACTAAGCTGACCAATAGTCTTGGAGAGTGAGTGGGAATAGATCAGGTTTACAAACATACATTTCTACCAATAATTTCTGGAAGATAAATGGTCACATTCAAACAGATAAAGTTATTTACATATGTATCAGCTAGATTGTAACACATGACAATTTGTTTTACAAAACGTAAAATTAAGGCCACATGCAAAATAAAGTCTAAAGTGCAAATTTTGTCATTAATTTTAGACTATTCCCTCCCCTTCTCCCAGTCAGAGAGCATAAAGATAGAAACACATGTGCATGTGCCTGGAAATGCAATAAAAACATGAGTTATTTCCATGTTTGCCTGCCTACAGCTTCCACTGCAGTTTAAATCTGATTTGGAAAATAAAGCATGAATACTCATCGCAGCCATGAGGCATCCAGAACAAAGCCAGCATTTGCTGCTTGTGTTAATTAAACAGTTGATTCTCCTTGCCACTCAGGCCTTGGCATATCACATCAGAAAACAACATGGTTATAAATCCATGAACAGCTAGGATGCTGTATAAAGAGGTCATATACTAGAGGCAACTCACAAATCCATTCCATTACAGTTTACAAACAAGTCTGGCTTTCAACTTCAGAGATGGAGGAAAAGCGAGATGATGACAGAGTGTCTCCTTAAGTACAAAAGGGGATTTGTTGTGTTCTCAGAGAGTAAGGAACCAGAGGTGCGGTTAGTTTTGTTTCTGTTGGGTTTTTTGTATGCTTGGTATTTTTTTTTTTTTTGGTCTTAGCTACTGGACCTTTTAAGCAGACCATAAAACAGACTGGGATATACTCAGTAACAGAGGTGCCATTCTCTTAAACTTTTGGCATAAATAGAGGCTCTCTACATCTATGCATCTGGGAAATTTATGGAAACAGCAGGTAGGGTAGTAAACAATTCTGTTTAATTATCATTCAGTTTTGCCACAAGCCACATAACAATACTTAGGGTCAGCTTGCAGGTTAAGATCTAAAAGGTTATTGAATTTTAAATGGAAGAAGAACAGCTGCTACAGAAATAACATTACGCTACAACAATCACCAATGAAATCATTAACAATCTGTGAATTGAATTTGTTTCCTTCTCTTTCTCATTATTTATTAGTTGGAAGACATTTGTTTTAGGGTTTTATTACATCTTTGTTAATTTCTTCATTGTGCCATGAGGCTTTTTCCCATTTATGCAAATTTATTTTAACCGTTTCTTCTCTGGTATAATTTCTTTACTAAAGACTGAAATCGCTGTGCCATAGTGGCAGTACTTTTCTACTGATACTACTTTTCTTTTTCAAACAGTGCAGCTTAACTGTTGTACTCTACATTACTGCATTTTCTGTACTTAGCAACAAGATACAGTAGTTCAGCTTTTAATCCAAATTTATTCTTATTGCTTTGACAGGAAATTGTGTATTACAATATTGCGATAATGGTGGGGTTTTGAGCAAAACTAGCTTGAAAACCCAGCCTATCAGTGAAGTTGTAAATATCTTTACTATTAACAGAAATTGAAATGTTTCACAGCAAGCTAAGAAATCTGGGGTTTTTTTGTGATGATCCTCACCACTGATTACTTGTCCAAACAGTTCTTCTGGTGTATCTCCAAAGAATGGCACACACCCAACAAGAAATTCATAAAGGATAATTCCCATAGCCCACCAGTCCACTGGTTTTCCATAACCCTGTCTCAGTATCACTTCAGGAGCTATGTATTCAGGCGTACCACAGACCTACAAGAAAGAAAATAAGCATGATGGTAAAACAAGTCTGATTGAGCTATGGCACATCATTTATAATTCTTGAAATGTAAAATAATATGGAAACRTGGAAAAATGGAATTCAGTAGGTTTTAGTCTGCTGATTTTGCTAATAGCTAATGTTTTTAGAATGACCTAGCTACATTTACAGGCATCATAATCAACATCTGCGTATCTGTCATGCAAATGAAAGTTTGCATTTCGTATGTGGGAGTCCATCACAGCAAGTATTTTATTTAACTTAAACATATCCTTATCTTTTTAAACATATCCTTATCTTTACATGAAAGTTGTGATGGTTTTATCTTAAGTAACTTTTACAGTGAACAGATTGTGAGCAATAGTAATGAGGCATGCTTAAAGGGAAATGGGCCATAGCAAGGATTTTAGCACCCTTGGTTGTACAATGCATCATGAGCTCCACAAGTACTCTGCTGAGACTTCTGAATTCCTTATAAAAAGTTTTCCATTTGTCTCTCTCACAGATTCACTTGCACACAATTAGGTTATTCATCTTACTAATAGATCCTAATGTGGAAAGAAAAAAGCCTAGAATAATCTGCAGGGCATCAGTAAAAGTAAGTGACATACACAACTGAAACATCAATGCAGAAATAACAACAGTTTATACAGTATTATGGTACATTCTGCTGGCAAAACATCACTTCATTTGAGCACTCAAYGTAGAAATGAAAAAGGCTGTGTCTTACTTGTTTGTCAAGGAATTCTCTGGCATCCTTCTCAATGTGGCCCTCATACAGATTGGTGGTCAAACTCATTAGCCCCACCTTTGACAGGCCGAAGTCTGTAAGCTTTATATGGCCCATGGATGTTACCAATAAACTGAAAATTAGAATGATCTGAAGTTACTGTGATATAATTCAACATTATGTGCTTATCATTATTATTATTATTATACTTGGAAGAAAATGTTTCATTAGCACTGCAAAAATATAAAGACAGCTTAAAAGGTAATTTAACCAGGTACAAAATAAAAAGGTTAAAAATATGAGTGTCTTACATTTGTTACTATTATTATCAGATGTAAACAAACTTTTTATATGCAATTGCACAACATCTTATACAACCACACAAGTTTTGAGAGCTGAATGCTAGATGCTTTGAAGAAAAAGCTTTCATCATCTGAAAGACCTAGAATAGAATAAATGTCGCTTTTGAAGTGAGGTGAGCATTTTCTGTCTGTAACAAGCTGGGTCATTCATTGGAAAAAAACTCAGGTATTAACTTAGTAACTAATACTACACTGGCCTGAAGTATTATGCTATGAAGGTATTGTCACTCAACAGACATGACTCCGACTCTTTTTTTTTTTTTTTAATCTGAAACAGGAAGAAGATTAATGGAGCTGCAATAGCCATACTTTTTACTGCAGCTACTGCTGTAATGTTATTTACATGTATAGGAGCAATAGTGTATTTCTAAATATTGAAAAAAATGCCAAAAAACCATGGAACAGGAAAGATTTCCCAATCTGGTCAGTCTTCATATATGCAAATATCTGCAAGTTGATGATACTTTGTATTAGACAGTGTTTTAAGCATACTTTGAAAGGTCTTTTCCTTAATGACCAAAATGCATTTCCCACCACTTCAGCTAGAAGAGTAAGTACATTTTTTTTTTAGCTATTCCGACAGCCTCTTCCATCTTCTATCATGAGACAGAAAATTTTGAAGAGCTCTTTCGKAAAAAATGCATTTTCTGAAACTGCAGGTAATGAAAATTCAAATATTGTGCAGAAATTGTGAATCTACATAACATTCACGATAAAAAAAACATTTCAAAAACATTCGAAGCAAGTTTACACCTTTCATGTTTTATCTAACAATTTCAAAGTCCGCTTTTGGTTGTATTCTATACACATACTTGTCTGGTTTCAAATCCCTGTGTACAATGCCGTAATTATGAAGGTATTCCAAGGCCAGAACAGTCTCTGCAAAGTACATCCTTGCCATGTCTACAGGTAAGGGACCCATATTCTTCATCAAAGTAGCACAGTCTCCACCTGTGGAAACAGGACAAATGTTCCAGATGATGCTATAAATTCTGAGGTGTATCAGTATAATCCATATATGCTGCAGAAAGAGACATGAACTGTAATCATAAATGTTTATTTTCCAGTCAGATGATTCAATTGAACATGTAACCACACCAACTACTTTACTGGAAACACAGTGTGAAGCTGGGAGCAGTATAAGGGTTCAGCTGGAAACCAATGAAGTCTGTGCTGCTACTTTTTTTTTTNGGGCGCAAAAAAAAAAAAGCCCACACAACCATAGCCTCGGTATCTCATCTTGCACTGCCTCTGTCCACTGTTCTCCTTCAACATCACCACCTTTTCAAATTGCCTCCTCTCTCCTCTTTCTTTGTAAAAATAACTATTACAAATACCCTAACATGTGCTAATGAAAATTTGAACTCCAGAAAAGCAAACAGCATTTCCACGTGAACTTTGAATGCTAGGACACTTATGATTACAGTCTATGAGGAACTTATTCAAAGAGCAGTTATTTCCCATTATAGCTGGAGCACAAGTGTTTTACAAGCTCTCACTAGGAGATAATGACTGGGAAAAAAGCCACCTTGTTGTTGGATTTAGATCCTAAATGTGTGTTGTCAGAGTACAGAGGACACACAGGGGACCTTTCTAATCGATGCACCATATAGGTTATTTTTCTTTCTTTGTGTAAGAAAACTCTCTTCTTCCTCTGTAAAATAGAACAAAGATTTTTACCTTCTACATATTCCATGACCATGCATAAATGACGTCTTGTTTCAAAGGAGCAATACATGCTGACAACAAATGGATTTTCTGCAAATGTCAGGATATCACGCTCAACAAAGGCCTGTTGGATCTGGTTTCGGAGGATGAGATTCTGCTTATTAATTTTCTTCATGGCAAATCTTTGTCTGGTTTCTTTGTGTCTCACAAAATAAACCGCACTGAAGAAGTTCAAATGGAAGAGAAAAAGAAAAAAGTCTGAATAACTATAAAAAATGTATTTTAAAATACTTTTTTAAATAAATAAATAAATATATTTTTAAAAAACTGTATATGTATTATATAAAGACTTGKTTTTAATTTAATGTAGTTGACCTGCCTTTCACATTACAGAATGGCTACAAACCTCATTTTGTTTCATCACCAGGATGAGTCTCAGTCAACACAAATTAGTACACAAACTAAAAACAAACAACTCCCACCCCCTCCCACCCCCCAAAGCAAAYAAGAGACATAGCAAATGCCCCCTCAACAGATACAGCAAATGCTCTCAGCTCAGGCAGATTTTGGGTGTTTCCACCAACAAAGAATTATACGCAAAACCCAGCTATGGCACTGTTATAAATCATTCCGACAAATGCTTATTCTGTAAAAGCATGCTGTCAGATAATTATGACTCAGACTCTTGTCCAGGGGATTTTAAAACATGTCACAGGTTTGTCATGTCTGAAGGTTGCTCAGAAGTTCCTTGATAGGGTGGCTCCCTCATTGCCAGGTGCAAAATCTTCTGTCCTTGTTCAGTCCCTGACATCAGCATTGATCCGTATCAGGGGTAGGTCACCAGTAAGTAATCCGAAACAAAGATCACTGCGTTAACTGCATGCTAACATGGGATTAAGATGTATCTTGACATGCAGAACTTCCAATGGGGTATTGGGTACAAAGTTTCCTGTAAGCTTAGTTAGATAGGGCCAAGGCAGTGAGGGAAGCAAAGTGAAAGAAAACCTCACGTCGACAAGCCTTCTTTCTTTCAAGGCTCAGGAGAAAGAATCACCCTGCTATGAAACACTGACACAGGACATTACTGCTGCATTTCTCAAAATCCTTTGAGGCAAATCCTGAAAATGTYTGCCTTGCTTGAAATCTACTTCGTAGCATTTAATGCTTATAGCATCTCCAGTATGTAATTACCACAGTAGCGAGTATTTATGGGAAGAAAGGGCTGAAAGGAGAAAATAGAGGGGGAAAGAAATGGGACTCAATTATGTAGTTTTTAAATTCAATTTGTTGTCCCCATGAGGTCCAATTATCAGCATACAATTATTTATTTAAACACAAAAAGCAATCTTTGCCTTACTATTTCTATGAAGATCTTCCCACAGCTACCAAAGTTACAGGCACTGAAAAAATCAACGTGTTTCTGCTTTCCTTTGTGGAGGAAAACTTTTTGTAGGCAAGAAAGTTTCTCTTACTGATTCCAAAAGCTTTCATTAATGCCTTGTTCTTGTCTGAGCGTGGGGCAGGTAAAAGACATTACACCATTATGAAAGTAGGGGAAAACCACCTTGGGCAAAACCCAAGACAAACCCCACCCTTCGTGCCTCCTACTAAGTCTCACTCCCTTCTGCCCCTCCCAACCTGGAATAAAGATCGAGTTATTCAGCTCCAGTACTCCTCCCTGCTGGCTTCACTCCTTTTGTCCTCCTGCACCTCTTCCTACCGCTCCCCTCATACTCACTTCTCTCTCCACCCCTTCATTACAACTCTTTTCCTTTGCTTTTCTTTCCCTTACATTCTGGTTTTCCTCCCTCTTTTGTTGCTATCTCTTGTCAGTCAGTCTTAGCTTCTTAATCTCCTGTCATTTCATCTTTTCTTTTCCCTATTTCAGTCCCCTTATGCACTCCTGGCACGTAGAAAAGTGAGCCCTTCAGGTGCCTGAAGCCGCAATCCTTCAAAAAACARTAAAGTTATATGAATGAACTGAGGACTTCCTGAGAACTCGGCATGCAGATCTTTCTCAGTGCTTTAATTTGGACAGCGTGCCAAGATGAACTCTTGAAAGACAGATATTAACCAGAGCATATTATTACAGCATCTTAATAAATCCCCTCTGCAGATCACATGGATCTGTAGGGTCATTACTACCACATTTAAAGATAAAGAACTGGTAAGTTCTAAGGACTATCTAGTCCAGTAAATATCTGGGACATGCCAGATATGTCTCCCCGGCTCTCTAAATTGCATTCTCCAGTCTCACACTCACAGGCAGGTAATCGTAAAACTTTCCACTAGGATTCAGTTATCTGCAATTCCTCAGGAAAAAAAAAAAAAGTTTAGTTCAAGTGTACCAGACTCAGGAGACAGCTGCAAAACAATTGTCTCTTTCACCTTTACACATGCATACAGTGTTTATGCTACATAAAGTGCTTTTAAATTAACTTCCAACATACAAAAATGTCTAACATCACTTATTCACATTCTCTGATCACAGTAACCCCAGCAAACAGCATTTATGCTTTACAAAGAAAACTATGCCCTAGCCACCAGCATGTTCTTCCTGCAGAAGACCTCCTTTCTTCCTCCAGGACACTCCCAGTTCACAGCAGTAATGCCATTTCCTCAGTGTACCAGTACACTAAACTAAGCACAATGCAACAACTGCGCCCAGGACTGCCTGTGACACCAGTGTTCTCAGCTCCCACAGGTCAAAAGAGCGTATTAGAATTTGCTGAAATGTCAATAAAATGATAAATAGAAAATGGAATCTTCCCAAAGAGAAACAGTTAGAGATGTATAAATTGCCTGGACATTAAAAAACAAAAACAAACAAAACCCACACAAACACACGAAAAAAACCAGGAAATCTTTAACGTTTCTGCACGTAAGTGGGGCTTCAACTTAATCTAAATGACAAGCTTAGAGCAAAGCACACATCTGCTGAGACACGACTGCAAACTTTGAGGCAAAATGATGGGAACAGCCACAGTGAGTTTTAGTACATAACAACTTTGTCTTGGGTAATTTTGAACCCTGATTTGCCACCCTTGAAGTATGCTTCTGTTACTGTATAACAACTTATTGTGTAGATTGTGATGGCCTTCTAGTTTCCGTTCACTCTCTTTGAAGCTGTCATCTTGCTACATTCTCCTAATCCTGGCATTGAACTTGCACCTTGTCTTTTCCCCCCACAGGCCCGCTTTCCCACATCTAGCTCTATTCTTTATTTTTCAGAATGCCACAGCTGGAGCACTAGATGGAAGTTTATCTTTGTTTTGTATGTGCTTTTAAGAGAGAGCACAATACCTCACTTCTGGTTTCTTGGCCTTGATCATTAAATGCTGCTCATGATTTTCAGTATATAAAGACAATTGTAAATTTGAGGATTCCTTTAACACAAAAGCAATGTATTAAGAACATCCAGACCATCCAATTGCCTTGTCAATCCATTCAATGACAGTGGTATGCCTTGTCTGCCTGCAAAGCCACAGAGTGGCATTGTTGCAACCTCCTATGGTTTCAAATGAAGAATTTGCTTTTCTGTTTGCCTTTCTGTTTTCGTAACATGGCGACAAGAGAATTCCAAAACATCCTCTGATTTCACTGTATGGATCTCAATAGGTACTCAAGTGCTCTGTATTTTATTGATGCTGTATTTTAACATGGCAAGAAAAGTTTACTTTTCGAGAGAAATAAGAAAATTCATAAACTTTGGCATTGTCCAAACATTACCTTACTCCACTTCCAACATAAATCTCAGCTTGAAAAAGTATCTCTAAAGTACCTTTAGCTAGGCACAAATATAAAACACTGTGCACATGTGTTAAGATGACCAAAAAAATGTTAAAACATTTAACTGGGTTCCTGAACTGCTCCAACTTAAATATTATGCAACCTATCCCTCCAATCTTACAACCAAGATTCCTGTTTTTTTCTCTAAATTACTTACAGGCTTCAGGCCTAGTTTACAGCTCTTCAGTAACTTCAACTTTTAGAGCCATTTTACAATCTAGTCTACATTCAGTGCTCAAGGCTAATGTAGCTGTGTCGCCTGCTTTGACCCAATTCTCTAATTTGTCAAAGGACCTTGAACTCCTTGTGGAAACACAGGTACTGTACTTGCTGCTTAGAAGTTACAGCTGCTCACCAGGAGCTATGTTTCATTTTCACCAGCAATTTCCTGAGAAGAGATTGCTAAATTCTGTACTACCCTGGAATTATGTCTGATGTTGCCTCCAGTGAAGAGGAGCCACTTGTGAAGCTGTGATTCATGTTACGGCAATATGGTAAAGTTTACAGATAGTTATTTAATATCAGAATTTATAAGCAGCACTGCACTATGTCCTAGCTAGGCGATGCCCATGACCAGATCAGATTTATTTGGGGGCAGGGGGAAATGCTGCCTAAAGCACTGCAGCACTCTTAACATGAGCATCCAGTGCRGTATGGGTCTTCCGAGCCCAGGGACAACACGCACAGCCTCCTCTCAGCCATATTTCAGACTTATCCTAGTCTGCCTAGAAGCAAATGAGAAGCTGGCCATCTGAAGAAGAGAACACAATGGCTGTGATCCTTCTCTCACAACTGGTAGTAGTCCTAGTTGTTCCAGTATGTCACAAATTTTGATTAATAAAACCACCTCTCYATACCTAACAGTAGCAATGTCTTCTATCTTTATGGCAGGGTAAACACAGATGCAAAATGATGAAGCTGCTGTCCCTATGGGTAAACTGTTCTGTATTTGCAAAAGAAACCCTTGAGAAATTGAGCTCCTCACCGGTTTGTGGCATGCTGCACATTCAGGAAGGACAGAATTCAAGACCTTCAACATAGTAACAACCTTTCTCTACCACTGAGAGGATTGCATTAGCAGCCAATATTAGATCCTCACATATATATTAGCTACAGAAGAAATACAAGGCACGTGGCCTGTGCGGTACTGGGAAGGAAGGCTCACTCAAGGGCARTGAAGTGCATGAGTTCAAAGTTCATCATTTTGAGTAAGTCCACTATGAATGATGAATATAAGATTCCTAGCATAGAAATTGCCAGCCTCTACTTTCTAAACCGCTCTTTAAAGCTATGGGCTTCTAGTAATCAAAGCCTCTTACTTTGCATAGACCAGTCACCCACAGGGGTAAACAGAAAAGAAGGAAAGGAATACAGCTTATTAGACCTGTAGTCCATTCAGAGGTGCAGCTACTTAAGTGAACCTACAAAGCCACACTATCCCCTTCCACTTCTGAACTGGTGGCTGCCAGGCTGATGATGAAATAACCTGATTGATGGGGTGTTATTGTGCAGCCAGGTAACTTTCTTAGTCCCATTCCCAATGCAACTACACATGAGCAAGTACTGTCAGCTGAGCGGAGAAGGGACAGGAATGAGTACTCATGGGTTAGGGGCAGCAGCTACTCAAGCCAACACTGCCTCAGAATTTTTAAATTTATCAAGCAACACCATTAGCCAGTATGCCATGTACATATTGACACTGCCATCTTTGTAGAAGTAAAAGCATTCCAGGCAGGCGCAAAAGCCGTATCATGTATTTGCTTTAAGCAGATACAGTTACACATTAGTGAAGAGCAACTGAACTAACATCACTTGCTTCCCTGAAATCAAATGTAACCTTTATTTTGTTGAGCTGGTTCAGGAAACCAGGCTGATGCCAACTTGAAGAGATTGACTACTACTACCTCCTAGCTCTTGCAAGCTGGAATATGGAAAAAATGTTGCTGTGATCACAGTAAAAGTTTAAAATTTGGGAAGTATGAAAAGTTTTGGCTGGCTGAAAAATGTCAGATAGACAGCTTGTGAAACCATTAATGACTTGGCCAGCATCCTATATGTTTACTGATTCACAGCTTGTTTAACTTCTTGTATATTCCTAGCCATTCCCAAAAGCCTGAAACACTTCATCTACTATACAGTCATTTAATTGCACTACAAATGAGTTTACCCAATCAATTAAAAGCAGAGAACTGCTAAGATATTTACTCAAACCTTCACAAAACCAATACTTCATATTTAAACTCATCGAGTTTAACATATTTGACAAATCTCTGCTACAGCATGCCATGACCAACAATTAGCCTGTCAAGCAGTCAAAGCTTTCCATTTCACTAATGAAGGCAAAAACACCACAGCAAAATCAAAGACAGCAAGCAGAATGTATGTTTTTTTAAAAAATTTGTTCAGAATTAAACCCTCCATTATAGCCACAAAATAAATAAAATAATACAATAGCATACTGAATCTTTAATAAGTCAGAGCACAAAATACACCCACTGACATATTTTTGTGAATAAATCAATGAAGCACAGGGAGAATTCACACATATTTAGGTTATTTCAAAAAACTAATGGCCTGGAAAAACATGGAAGGGAAAAAAAAAAATCTTTGTAGCATAACAACAATAACTTTTATTTCAGCTGCTTATACTTGTAAATAAATGGCAATAAATGCCTATGGGGCAGTTTATTGCTTTGTATTCACAGATGGAACAGGTATTATTGCTTTACTACACTCCATTTTGTAGATGCATAAAAGAACATTTAGGTTATCATGATGTGTTCCCCTTTAAACTTGACCATAACTTTTGAGTAAATTAACCACCAATCATATTGGTGCCAACAATAAAGATCAAAAAATGGTCTGTCGATATTACAGTCCTACTTAGCTGACATACCACAATGGAGATCTTCAAGCACACAGATAGTTTTGAAAAAGTGATATCCTAGAGAACTTAGGAGCACAAGCCTCCTCAACTTACAGTAGTTGGGGGAAAGTGACTAGGTGCTAAAATCACTTTTAAAGGTGAGTAAATATTTTAAAAGTTTATTGTGTCTCAGTTCACTGAGTGTGTTCCTTTCCCGCTACATTAATCAGTAAGGGGCTGTACCTTTGTTTTCTTTCTTGTTCTTGATTTTTCTTCTAAGAAGTAACCATTTAAAACAAAAATCCAAACCAACAAAATCTACTTTGTTATTGTTTGCTTAAGGATGGAAGTAGCAGCACTCTACTAACTGATGAGATTTTCAGTTTCCACTTCTAATACTACCACAGTATAACCTGCCAGCCTACCCCTGTTTTAACATTTGCTAAAGACAGTAATGATTCATGCAGAATCCGGATACACTCCAAGCTGTTCACCCTATATCAGCTCTCCTTTTCCTCACAAATTTATCAGGGTTTCATCCAATTTTTACAATGTTTATATTGCCAATTTTGCATATTATTGGCATTAAAAAGGTGTTTCATAAGTATTGATTTTCCCTGCCACAAACATGAGGAAAAAAAATCCTACATGCCTACATCGTATGTGCCATAGAAAGCCATGGCTTTTCATCCTTTCTCTTCCAGCTTTTCAGATCCTTAATTGTCTCTGGTTTCAAATGGACAGTTGTCTCCAGTCTGTATTTCTTAACGGCTCATCAAGGCTCCTTCTGACTCAGGTAACACCTATGGAGCAAAAGCCACAGGTCTACCGAACCTCTGACTTTAGGCAGCCGGCCTCACACTGCTGGTTGCAGCATGCCCTTCTGCAGCTGCTCCCTCCTCTCCCCATCCCTCAGCATCCTAAAACTGCTGGGAAGCTGGGCAGGTCTAGTGACTCAGACACCCTTTTCTCTGACGGGGACCCACCCCACATGGTTCTTCTTCTCCTCCTCCAGTAAGACAAAGGAAATTGGGTAGGAGATGAAAGGAGGAATGGAGGGGACTAAGCATCTGCCAAGGGAAGGAGAAAGGGATGCAGCCAGGGAGGGGAGCAGCAGCTACTGCTAACTGCTGGAAGAAAGGCTTTTGAAGTCCTGGGGTAATTGGGAGAAACTGGCATACRGTAAGTAATGAGTCTGCCTAGGGGGAGATTCTGAGACAATGAACTGTGCAGAGGTTGACTAGTGAGAAGTTGTATTTGGATATTTACATAACTCTAATGCAAAGTATGCTATTTTCTTCAGGCTTTTTGCTGAGCTATGTAAGCAAGTCTGGACACAAGTAATAGCCTCCACACAAGCTGTCATGACCAACAGTACCAGGCAGTACTAAATGCCTCCTGTCCCAGAGCTCAGGGTTACCTTTAACTGAATATGATCAGAGAGTATTACTGCGCCCATCAGCCTCAGGCCATTAAAATGGCATGCAAAACTCCAGTGGCTAGATTGCAGGTGCTTTCTCTTCTATGTCCAAGGTCTCCAAAGAGTGCTCAGTCCTATCAGGTTGCTGATGCTTCCTACCTCAAGCAGAGGAAGCGCAGAGTAGAACCAGTCTAATAGGGTCTGTGCATAGCCTTCTCCACTGCCGGGCTGTGACATGATCTCATTTGGCAATGGGCTCCTCACCTCAACATGGAAACCCTCTTTTTTGAACCAATACATCCCTCCTGGTCCTGCAGGTTACATAGACCAACAGTTCCTGTCTTGATACATTTCAGTGCACAGGAGGAGCCAATCAAGGGTCTAATAGATAGTATCTGATCAGAAAAGGTGACTGAAGACAGACTTCTGCCTGCTGATAGACACAATCCCTGCACAGTACTGCCAGCAAACATTTCGTGTTCATTTAAGGCCCAGGCTAACATAATTTTCTTTTGGTCTTCTAGGATATCTCCAGACAACTCACATACCACTGGGCAGTAAGCTGTGCACTTTCCAAGTACCCAGAAACTAACCAAGTAACAGCAATTTCTTAAAAGCTAACTGATTAAAATTTGAGGATAGAATAGTGTCTACGAAGAAGCAACAAAACAGTGCTTCACTACTTCAGGAAATTTGTTTCTACTTCACCAATGTTTTTAGGTCAAGTAAGCACTCATTTTTAACAATCTGTCTCCCTACAGATACAGTTTTATTCTGTTTCACATCTCCATAAACACTGGCTGTTTCCAGTATTATAAAGGTGGCTTTAAATCTGCCTTTTGATCTATTCAGATTTCATCTCTGGCATTACATGATACCTACTTCTGAAAAATCTTTGTGATGTAATATTCAGTATTTTAATTTACTGCAGCACACAGTAATTCATTATTGCCTAGCAGGCTTTCCAAAAAGTTTTTCTTGTGAACTTCAAGCATTAGCAACAAAACAGGAAAGCAGAATGAAAAAAAGCAGCAGTGCAAACAAACTCCCTCACATAAACATCTCTGCAATAAGAAATAATGGGAAGTTAAGCAAAAATAAAATGCAAAAGAGCTGTTGCACTCATGGATTACTCACCCATAAGCTCCATTACTAATCAGTTTAATTGTTTCAAAATCACTTTCCCGAGGTTTCCTCTGCAGCTTCAGTGAGGTATTAGAGCTCTTCAGAGTAAAAGAGGAGAAAGAACAAAGTTAATACAGTACTTTTTTCGAAATCAGGGAAAAATAAAAAACAAACAAAGAACAACTATCACTAGGCTGTCACACCCTGATGAACCAGCTAAAAGCTCTGGCCAGTTAGCCACACAGCTAGTACAGAGAGGGACCAAAGGGACTCCTGAAGCAAAGCTGCTTTTTCATCAAAAAGGTGTCTGTTACACCGCAGCTATCTGTCCACTTAATCTACATGCACAGGTTACAGCAGACAGGCATGAAGGCTTCTGCTAAAGGAGTTACTGCCATTTCCTGTCTGGAGTTACGGACTTCTGTGAATCCCACCATGCACTCGTTGGCCATTGCCTTCCCATTTTAGTAAATCTGACTCTGGTAGTACAGCTAGGTAGTAACAAAATGTAGATGAGCTCTCATTCAAATAAACTTTTGCACATTTCGAACTAATGTTAGGATAGACTGTGAAAAGAGACACAAAATGAAAGAGAAAAATATGGAAGATAAAAATGCAATAATTCTACCATTACAGAGGTCACTTTCACCTACTTGTATGCCAGAACATTTTCAAAACGGAGTTGTCCTGAGTACTGCACAACCTTTTTTTCTAGCTTTAATTTTTAATTAATCTTGAAGATGTAAGTGTGAATTAGAACTGGGGTGCAGGGGGGATGACGAGGGCATGGGACTCCAAATTCAGTATTCCAAACCCACAAGATCCTTTTCAAGGTGTTTTCCAAATCTCCAAGAAGTTCTACAATCCCTATCCAAGCAGTTTGGTAATAGTTAAGGTTGAAAGTAGACCTGGTTGGAACATTTTCAATTAAATGCTTGCTAAAGAAAATTCAGTGCAAGGAGATGAGTGAATATGTTAATAAAATGAACTACACAGGAGAAGAGAGAGACAATTTATTAAACTGTTTAGCCCACTTGCCTGCCAGTACAGGATTCTTCCTAATGGCATATTTATGATGATTTTGAATGGTCCTGTACTTTTCTTTTAAGTTACGCTTCCTGTCACTTCCCATGTGTGTTTATTCCACAGCTACAGTTTCAGAAAATGTTTCCAAACATTCACCCTATATTTTTCTTTACTGATTTTATTCACCTCCCCTACTTACACTCCTTTTTTACACTGCATTATCCTTCCTGTATTTCTTCAACATTTGCACAACAAAAATAACTTTACAATTGCAATTTCTTAGCTATTTTTGCAAGCCAGTTTGCATCTCAGAATCCCCTAAGCACTTCAGCACTTCCTTTAAGTCTTCTAGTTATTCCTTCTTCCTTTTCTCCAATTTGTCAGTATCCTTCCACTAAACAGTGCTCAGGTCTAATACAGTCTTTTAAACGCAGATGAACAAAAGCAGCAGAATAAGAAACACCCTCCATGTTACAACTTTGGAAGCCTTTATAGGTGGCATTTTGCCAGAAAGTCAGAAATTATCTCAAGATAACATGACATGTACCAGAGGATGATGTCTTTTCTGTAGCACACCAGAACTAGTTTAACAGACACCCCATACCTGTATTTTAAACTCTACTAACATTTGTAAATACCTGTGAAGTACCACTGAATTACCTATGCATCCCCCAAAATTGCACTTGCTTTTTTTATCCACTTGCACTCAAAATTGACACTAAATTGTTGAAACTCCATCTACTCTGATGACTGAAATCCAAGGTACAAGAACTGACTTTTAAGAATAGGAATTTAAATTGAGAACATTTAAGCCCACAATATTCAGCCCAACCAACTCCTCCAACTCATTTTTCTTTTGCCAACCTGAACAAGCATCTGACAAAATATTGCTGTAAGATAYCCATTATTGCAGACAAATATTTTCGAACACATATTCAGAAGAACAATGCACAGTCTTCCAGATTGCAAACTAACTTTCTGAATCCAGGCTATTTGCTAACTTGCTCATTTCTGCCTTGTCTCTTCACTGGATCTGTTCAGAGTCTCAATTTGATCATTAGCTGCCTCTGTAAATGGACTGTATTAAAATACTTTATTTTTTATGAAACAGTTTAAAAGTCCTTCTAAAAGAAAAATAAATACATTAATTAAACAGAAACAACGGAAGCAGTGGTGGATTTTGTGGTAAAACAATTGCCACATGGTGAACACTAACTTTGTGGAAGCTAAAGATACTGCAACATCTAGGAAAATAGGTAGAAAGTTTTGTTCTAATATTTTTTGTGAGCCCTCTGTCTGCTGAGCACCACGGCGTTAGTCTGAGGATTAACCACTGTTCTATTCAATCTGTTTACACATACCAGGAGAAAATACAACAGGGCAGGGCCGGGGGGAACACAACAAATTTATTGTTCCTTGCTCAGCTTCAGTAAAAGCAGCAACATAACAGGAAAACTTACATTTATTGATTCATCCACTTCCAGAGTTTCTGCTGTCCCACTGTCACAGTTAGCTAGCTGAGCTATTTCTGGAAACAAAGATTAGAAACTTCATTTTGAACTACAGCAAATACAAAACTAAATGAAGCACAGAAAACCTGAGAAGTGACACTTTTCTGGAATACTTAATAAACATGCTGTCCTACCTGTAGTACTTGCCAAATAACTTCTAGGGCATCCCCAACAATAGATAAAAAAATCCCACCTGGAAAATGAAGACCTGCTATTCAATGCCTATGTAATCCTTTGAAGAATTCAAACAGCCATGAAGCAATGAAGAGCGATACTGCTATCACTGCTGAGACATGGGCATTCCGAGATCCATGTGTGATTCAGCACTAAGGGAAAGACAGCACTAATCTGCTAAAACTCCTGAGGACCTCAGCCCCTGAGGGATAAATAGTAGGCCCCATCCTTGCTGGGCTCCTTCACAATTAAAGCAAAAAGCTTCTAGTTTAGACAGAGATGGACTCCAAATAGTTTGCACCTTCTACACAGAAATGCTGACATGCCTAACAGAATAAGCTAAAAGCCATTTTCTCAGAAGCTTATCATTTATGGAGTCACTAATACAGATGACTTCTCTGGGAAACTGAGATTYTGGGAGCCTGCAACTTGACCTGGTTGTCCTGCCAGGGTCAACCTATGCTGCAGAGCTGCTAAGCCTATCCTGTTCTTCAGGGGCCCAGCAACTAAGAATTCATCTGGGTAATGAAAGCTGAACAGGACAGCTGGTAGCTAAAAGACCCTGGGAAGCTTAGTATTACTTCAATCATATACATAGTTAATTATATAATCCACATAGCCAAAGATCCATCTTTTATCATAATTATGTGTTGGGGATCAGAGATAAGACCACCTGAAATTCGTGAGGTGCATTTTTATCTCAAGATTGTTAACTGAATTTATGAATATGAAAAATAATTGAATATTCACATAGAATATCTAAACTGAATTTTTCTATAATAGTAAGTGACTATGACAAGTGAAATTCTGCACAAGACTTACTGTAAGCATTAACCACACAGATAATTGGAACAGCTAAAGATTTAAGGAGTAACTCTCATTTGTAATCACTATCCAAAACACAATGTTTGTAAAGCGTAAGAATCAGAAGTAATGAAAATGTCACTTCAAAAAACAAACAGATCTTTGAAGTGTTAGAGAGGCTAAAAACATTCCAAAAATTCTGAAGATGAAGTCAATAAACAGTGAAAAATATCTCCACTGAGAACAAACAAATCTAAAAAAAGAAAAAAAGAGAGCCTAAGCTAAAATGATACAGGCCAAACTCGAAATTGGAGTGGATTTCCCCGGCAAAAGTGAGTTTTGTGAACATGGGGTTTTTATAATAGAAGTGTTGATGAAACCTTTATTTTACGGGTGAGAACCAAGCAAGCTAGAATAATATACTTTAACAGCCTTCTCAACTGAAATTATTTTCATAAATAGCAAATTAAAACGAGCCATTTTTAAACAGAACTTTTGCAAAATAACCATTATCTGAGAAATACATATTCTTTGCAAGCAGTAGGTAGTAATGGAATGGAACCAAGAGTCAGCTTTCGAAACAGGGAACTATGGAACCATTTTGCAATGCCTGAAGAGATTTTTAAAACTCATCTAAACACCATTAAACATCTGCCCTTTTTCTTTCATTGATTTAAACCATTTCTGAAGACTTATGACTCAAAAAGGTAAAGATGGTAATTTAAAAACCATGGGGAAAAATTTGTCCCTGGGGAATTTTTCAGAAATGCAGCTACCAGTCTCTGCTAAGTGATGAATCTGTTGTGGTATTGCTTTCAGTACAGTATAAATTTAGCTAGCATTATCTCCAAGTAATGCATGCATCATTTCACTCAAAGAAAGGACACTACAGCTATGGCAGCAAACAAAAGAGGTAAGTAGAGAAAGGTCTAAAGAAGTAGGTTGCTTTTCTCTGCAGAGGAAGTAAAAACCTTTGCATGAACATTTATGAATGTTGCAGACATAATTTACAGCTTAGCTGAAAATACAATTCCGTGTTTCAGGATGAGTGGTGTTACTGAGGTGGGTTTTGTTTGCTTGTTTCGAAAGACTTGGTTCTTCTGCTGTTTAAATATTTTAAAATACTTTCTATTTTTGCATACGAGGAATTTAAAGCTCTCTCAGGAGGATGATCTTCACCTAATACATTTTATAGCAATCAATACAGTATTTCCAAATAATTCTCTTTGTAAACAATTAATTCCAGGGCATAAACCCATAGTGCCATTCTTTTATTTTTGCTTAGGAAATGTCCTTGTATATAGAGGCACCAATTTAAAACCAAAACCAGATCATTTAAGAAGTCATTGCACAGTGATTTATACTGCTTATAAATATCACTTTTTGCAGGGAGGCAGGAAAGCATTAATACAAACCAGATGGCCTGAATTATTTGATCACAAATCTACATACACATTAACCTTTAAAATGCTACACAAAATAATTCAATTGCCCAAATCTCCAATTGAACTAAAGTTCAGTAATCCATACATCATACACCCCTCAGTATTTACTGACAAACTACGTAGCCCATTTTTTCCCTCAGAAAAAAAAACACATTTCAGTTACCCTGGAGTGCTTCAAAGTTTATGTTATATTCATTAATATTCAGTTTATGAAATGTAATTATAAGATGTGTCCTAGATGAAGTACACTCACATAAAATAAATATTTAGTCTGAGAAAATGGTATTGCTTATTTGTATATAGCATTTGTCTCTAGACCTCTCTCACAATAAACTGTTTAAAAAAATTCAAATATATTATTAAACTTAAGTAGTGTCAGACTCTTGACTCATGCTGAGGAACACTTTTATCCAAGCAGCCAAAAAGAGTCAATCAGTAAGATACGGTTCAAGTGGCAGAACCAGGGTCAATAATACTAGACTCTCAACCCACGCTCCAAATTAAACCTTGCATGCTTGATCAGTGATGAATTTATGAATTGTCAGTCTAGGCCAGACCAACAGCTCTCCAAATCCAGCAGACACTTCTTTATCTTGCAGAGAATTAAGCTACTTCTTGATCTTTTCCAGTATCACATGGAAAACAGTATTTTTGTATATTTTCCCAATTTGTCTGGCATCCTTGCTGCACTCCAAATCCAAGCAAAAAGCATCAAAGCTGCTTTAATCTGTATCTCAGATAAAAATAATACTAAATTTGGATGAGGAAGTTGTTCTGTGAAGATAGGAAGCGGACTAATAATAGGCTTGACTTTCTTTAAATCTATTAACATAACATGAATATCATCTATAACCATATCCAACCTAATTGAATTAGATCTAACCAAACTCCCGATAACGTCTGGCAGTGCTGAACTTCACAAGCTGCTGAAGTTGAACAAAAAAGTGTTCTTTTAACACACAATACACTACTCCGTTGATTTAAGGAAATGGGATCTTGCATCATGAGAACTGGTTAAAAAAAAAAGTTTATCATAGTTTTTTGCTATTATTTTGTRTTATCAAATCCTCTCCTAGAGATCCCCCTTGTCCTGGGTCGTAACACAGAAGACAAGCTAAATGGCACTAGCTAGACTCATTTTCCATGATGGCATTTCTGCCAATTTCTTCCAAATTGCAGGACTAGCACTGAACACAATGAACCAATTTCCATTTGTCACCAGTGATAGAACCTGGTCTCAGGATGGAAGAGAAGATGGTCTGGTTAGGAGAGAGAAGTAATTTTAGTCTTCCCAACGCTGTCCTTAAAAGAAGAATCAGGCAAAGAAAAATTCTGCAATGACAATACCTCCACTGGAACCGCAGTTCTCCCTACAAAAGTCCTCAACATGGACACATAAATTAGCCAGAAAAATAAATCTTTGCAGTTTTAATAGGAATGAGAGATATTCTTCTCAAGGACTCTAAGATGTGGGAGCCTGTGGGCACTGAAGGGCAAATAACAGCTCAGTCCAGTTTCATTTATACCTATGGCTGGACAACAGTCGCCATCAAATTATACCAGTAAATTTCAGCTAGAGCTGAAGTAAGAAAGTTGCATTGCCAGGCTGGAAGAAGATGAGGAGTATCATTGACACAGTGTATCTGTGAATGATATTCACGACAGAAAAATCTCAGATGGCCTTTTTAATGCCTTTGAGCTTGTGAGAGAACTGTGAGGGTTAGCGAATGCTTGTTCTGCTACCATCTTTACTTTGACCCTTTTCAGGTATGCACAGACTATCGGAATGATTAAACACATTGAGAAGGAAGAATCTAGGAGACTATATGGACCAGGAGATGCACTTACCTTCCAGAGGATCTTTATTTAAGCCCAGCTGGCTAATAATATATCGAGGGATGTCTGTTTTAATGCCTTGCCCCTCTTTAGCATGGCCTTCAGCTGCTTCCAAAAGATAGTAAAACTCTTCGGGATCAAATTCCTAGAAGAAAAATAATCACCATCATTCTCTCTGTAGAAACTGAAGTCTTAAAGCCTAACATAAAAACTTCCTTTGCTTCTTCTATTGCAAATATTTGACATTTCCCTCATTAAAAGCAATATCTGTTTATTCTATTACTAGTAGTCTATTACGATTCTTATACAATGTAACATGCTGTAAGCAGTAAAATTTCATACCATTATTTCAGAGCACTACTTTACAAGAATAGTAAGTTCTTTACCCTCAAAACTTCCCATAACAATCAGAGTGAAATGACCTATAACCAGCAGTGATAAGATTTCACATACAGAAGACTATCTCCCTGCAGCTGCTTGCATATAAAAATCCACTACTGAAATAAAGAAACTATGTAAATACATTGCTCTCCACTTTTACTTCTAAATCAAATTTTGAAGTGTTTTAATCAATATATATGCAGTATGTTTTATGGAAAATACAATTAAACAAATCACTAACTTTAGAACAAAGCCAAAATCATAAGTTGCTGAAAACAACATTTGAACTTCATTGATCCAATTGTTCCAAATCTAGAAATGAAACATCCTCCTTTGGGAACCAACTATATTACAACTATCATTTATACCATGCCTAAAAGGCAAGCGTCAAAAGAGGAACAAAAAAATAGAAACTCAAAACCCTGCCTATCCCCCAAGTCCCATGGAAATACATTTATTTTACTACCTTCATAGATGATAAAAATATGAAAGCATTGAAAGGAACAAGGAAGTTTATTAAAAGGTTTGGGTTTTTTAAAATAGACTTTCTCTATCTACCRGTATGAATTCATACCAAAACATCTCTCACATAGCCATTACATTCTTCAAGATGTTCATGCCAACCATAGATCACAACAGGTGCAATGCTTAATAGACTGAGAGCCAGAGTCATGAAACACTGATGTAACGAAACAGACTTTTTGCTGGAGTAATTCAGTTCTGTCTAAAGTATCTGCAGAAGCCAGAGACTGCTGAGCTAGTTAGCTTCCCTGCCAGTTTTTTTCATGGCCTGCCATAACTCCATGGGGCTTTAGTCTGCGTGCTGGGTCACAAGGCTCCTGTCCTAGCTCCTCAGGCTACCCAGGACTTGGGAACTCAACGTTCCAACTTGGAAAATAGCTTGAGAAATTAGGTGTTGTTTCATTTTGGAAGCATCCAAACTGCTGTTGCTACCAGGAGGACTTGCAGTACATCTGAAATGAAATGTCTTTGGAATTTTCAGTCTTGTGGAAAGTCTTAGTTTTTCATTTGTCATGAAACAATTTTCATCATCCCCAGCGTACTCTAAAGGATCTACCACAAACACATGAACTGCCCAAACTCTCTTATTTAGCTCAAAGTCTCAGGATGCTGCTAAACTGCCTAAAAATCTGAATAGAGCAACTAAGCATTACATGCTGCCTGAGCCTTACCTTTCTCATCTGACACGACATCCTGGCACTGAAGAACACAATTACATGATGATGTGTGCTAAGACTTTCTATCTACCTTCATCATGAAAACAGCATCATCTCCTTACCAGCTGCAGTGGCAGATATACAGCCTCTCCTCCACTTGCTAGTAAGTCAAGGTAATTTCAAAACAGATACTTTTAATCATATGAATATGTGTGTGTGTATATCTATCTATCTATACACATACACAGGCATATAGACATACACATGCGCGAATAATTAGAAGTAACAATCTTATTTTCTGATCTTTACTTCCAACTCTGTTTCATTTTCCATGTACAAATGGAGAAAAATTTTTCAATATTTGGCAGTAGCTCTTGGCACATATAAAACTGCAAAAGCTTTATTCATATGATTATCAAGCGAATAGGAATTCACATACCATGAACACCTGAGCCAAGATCATAATCAGAAAACTGACAGCATTACTGCGTGGTCTCTGAAACTTCTCATGACAGAAGTGCTGGATTTGTTTCCTACAATGCTATGAACTTTCTTACGGAGGCTGAAGTTTTCCATACCTAGTGTCTATTTCTGACAGACATTCTAAAATATCAGCCAATATTATTCAAAAGTTTCCAGAGGGACACTATGGAAAAACAACAATATTGTTTCTGTAAGATTACACGATTCCAGTGACATTTATGGAGTAGGCTTAACACCTTCTTGCATGAGAAATGTATTGTTTTGTGACAGTATGCCTAAATTTGTTCAAGTTACCTGCCTCTGTAGAAACATACTACGCAGAGTTGTTACATTCGAGCTTAAATCTCCTAAAGATCCCATCTGAAGTAAGAACACTCTAAGGAAGCTGTGTTGGCTTTCTCTGCAATTGCTGCTCTGAAATTCTCAACTAAGAGACACAGTTATCTCCTGGCCTCGCAACACTCGCATCAGCAGGCCCAGCAAAAGGAGGCATACAGGATGCACAACAGCTCTGCTTGAAGCGTGATAAGGCAGAGCAAGTAGCCTAGGATAGAATCCCAGGGGCCGAAACTGGGAACTAAGTGAATGGAGATTTGGACTAGCTAGCTATAGGACTTAGCATTTAGGGAGAATGATCTAATGGGCAAATAGGTCACCAGGAGAGAACCTGAATTAAAAAGCTAAAAGACAATGTTGACACTGTGGGCAGGGGTAGGTGGGAGAGAGTCAGCAAGTATGGAAGGGAAGGACAAAGCATCATAAAGAAGCCTCAGTCTGTCAGCCCACAGGATGTATTTAAGGGCATTTTTTGATGTGTGATGATAGAGGATGCAGACCAGAGGGAAAACAAGACATCGTATGAGAAATAGGGTGAAGAGGTAGAGAAAGATTATGTCAACCCTGAGAATGGAGCAGGGAATATCACACTACACATAGAACGAGCATTTCAGGGTTCAGGGTTCAGGACTAATGCAAGTTTGGATTCAATGGCAGAGGCAGGACATGCCAAGTCATCCTCTTCTCTAAAGTCTGCCTTTTTTTTTTTAAACATCTCTTTCATGCTGATTCAGAGCACATACCTTATTTTAGATTCCTTCTGAACTGAAAATCATGAACTAACTGCAACTGGGAACACAGAGACGTGGTGTTTCCAAAACAAAACAGAGGCAGCTTTCAAAATGCCCATGGCTGAACAAGCCAGGTTGTGGATTAACTGTGCCACAGATGAAGAGACACAGCACAGAGCCAAAATCAGGTTGGAAAGACCTGCTCAGATTCAGTGCCATGCAAATGCAGTTACGACACTTTCAGGCATAACTTCAGTCTAGCAGCAGGTTAGTGGCTCCCACACAAACCTTGCCAGCCTCAAATAGCTGTATGCGGCATCAACACTGTGATCCTGGTATTGGCAAGCAGACCGGCTCAACAAAGTCAGCTCAGGCTGCCTGCCAGGCCTGTTGGACTCAGGCTGGCTCTTACATGGTATCTGGGTGTCTACGCCATCCTCCTGAGTACACCGTGTTCTGCAAGGGTTTATTAGTTCCACTGTACAACTGAAGCACATTGGCTCTGTGCGTAGGAGCAACTTCCTGCACCTGAACCATCCCAGCCTCCACAGCATGGGCAGGCAAAGCAGAAACACGCCCACATGGCCTCGCACAAGCTAGCCCAGTCTGGCAACATCAATGCTATGCTCATGCATAAATAAGTTAACTCTTCTGCTCCTTCTGGTCCCCAGTATAACCCAAACTAGCTCTATATCCAGATACCCTAATCCCTCTGCTGCTGTTCCCCCCGTATCAGGTACTGCAGAGCTGACTGCAAGCTGCTATTAGCTCTGGCAGCTGTTGAGTGAAACAAAATTATGAAACTTTTAAGAAGAAGAAGAACAACAACGGGAAAACCACCAAGCAATTACGATTCCGGAAGTTTTCCCAAGGCACAGCAAAGTCTAACAAAACAACAGAAAAACCCAATTGGTTTCGAACTGGAGCCTCCTCAGGTGATGAAAGGGATTCTATAACATAGTATTTGCAACAGCAGGGAACCAAACACAACTGCAAGAGGTCCCTGCCAGTCCCATATTCCTGAAATAAAAGCAGAAAGGATCCCACCAACAATGAAGCCCTACCCCATTGTTTGACATGTTTCAAAAAATGATTGTAAAGGACCTTGAATACTAAACCAGAAACCTTCCTACACTAACAAGCGAAAAACCTACTTATAGTAAGCACGACCGTACCAGGCATTCCAGTAAGCGAGCAGGACGAGCAATAACTATCAGGATTTTTCGGACAAGTTGCTTAATAAATGCCATTTCTCCACTCTCTGATCGCTCTTGAGCCTAAAAGATAAAAATAAAGTGACAATAAAACAAACCACATTTGATGCACTACTCAGAAAGCATGTATGATATTTGGGACACCTCTGAGGGTTTGAAGCATGTACTTGAGACAAATAGCACGTCAATTTCAAGATGCCAGCAGAAATAACAAGGATTTGAGCAGTGCTGTAATTTCAAATTGAAGTAATCCCATTTGTACAATTCTAACACTGTAACAACAAAATACAAGTGCCTACAATAGCCATAATACCTGCTTTTTTTTTTTTTAAACTTACACACTATTATTATCATCGCTTTTGAAAAAGGGACTAAATTTCAATACAACATACATCTCTCTACATGTACAGTTGTGTCTCAATTTGTTAATTTTAGGATGAAATGAAAACTGACCTAAGTAATATTAATAAACATAAGCAACATCCATGCCAAATTGACACTGATTTCCTATGGTCAGATGTCATACTAAAATGACAATGACATACATATATAAAACTATACTTGCAGAGAGGCTCCATATAAAGGTACATGTAGAAAGGAAGACAATGAAAAATTGAGTTCTACAAAGATTACAACAAAGGGGTGGAAATGCTGTAAAAGAATACATACAGAAAAAATATTTCTGGCAGGTTTGATAACATTTGCACAATGGTCTGAACTGCATTTCAAATTTCTTTCAAATGTTCCCCTCTAAGAACAAATTATATAATTTAAGGATGCTAATGAATGCAAAGAAACCGTATCATTCTCCTTCTGATTAAAATATACTCATAGCCCTTCACTCAAATATCAAAGCATTTCTTCGTTCTGAATAGTAGAAACTGTAGACTTAAGTTTTTCATCATCTCTTGCTTATTCAAAACCACACAAAGAGAATTAAGAAACTAACATTTAAAAAGTGATATGGACAAGTAAGTACTTTTCATATAGTATGTATCTTTTATTTTTTGAAGTTAAAAAAAAAAAAAACCCTACATGAAAATATGAAGCTACATATTGCTCTTAATATAAGCACTACAATTTTAAAAAACACCAAATATCTGAGAAGAATTAATCTGTGAAGTTTAAAGAAGGAAAAAAGAAAAGGCACAAATACCATCTAGCACTCTGCAATAGGTTTCAGAAGAACCTTAATTGGACACAGGCATTTGTGTTCTGCAAACTATCAACCAAGTCCAAAGAAAACTCTTTTGTAAACAAAACACCCGCCTGTTTTAATCACCAGCAAAATTTAAAGCACCTTTGTACAGTTTGGTGAACACTCAGGTGCGTATGTAAACAAAAGACTCAATACATGTTACATTTAAGAGGGATGAAGCAGGAAGGCATTCAGGTCCACTTGACCCTGACCTTAGAATTATAAAAATGTTGGTTGAACCAAGCTGCTCAAACCTCACGGGAGTCTTCCCCTGGTTATGCAAAGTAATTGCAACGTGCCAAGCAGCAGTAGGAGATGCAGCTTTCTACCGAACGTCGCAGCTGGGAATTGACAACAAATGAATCACATGAATCCAAAGCACAACTGAGTGCCCATAACCAAGCTGTGCAAAGCAAAAGTTTTCTTACTGTCATATTATGCTATTGACAGGTATTATGCAGTTGACCCAAAAGTTAAATCTGAATATTTTAAGGTATGATGTTTTTGCGGAACAAGAAATTTTTACATAATAAAGAATTAGCATCATAGAACATGACAAAATGAGTGTTTCAGTGTTTTTTTAATAATGCAGATTGGAGAATAACTTTGCTAGAGTGGTTTTTTTAGTGGGTTTTGCGTGGTGGGCATATTAAATGAATGAGTGAACAGGTACTCTAAACTACTTACTGTGTAGCCATTTTAAGGCATCTATTGTTAACAGTGTTAACAGTGGTTCAGTGAATCTTAGTTTAGACATGGTTCCTTGTATTTGGACATTATCACTAGCGTAACATAATTCATAGTCAGGTATCTCCAGTCAACTGGCCAACTCTGCCTGCACTTTGGCATCATAAAAATGTGAGTATTTCACAAGAAGGTCACTAGTTCAAAGTTCCTTTTGACTAGTAAGCAAGCTCTATGTATTTTCTCTGTTTAAAAAATAGGGTTTCAATAATCCAGAAATAAATCACTGATGTCTTAAGCTTTGCATTGCTTTATGAAGAGAAAAAGTTCAAAATACAGTAGTTGCAGAAAACCTATTTACTGAATAGAAGTTAACAAAAAAGCAGCATAGGGAAAAAGAAAAATCAACCAAAACCTTTAGCAACTGCTCCTGCATTCAAAAGGAAGCAGAAGAAAAGACATAAATTAAGACAGGCATGGTATCTTAACATCTAGGTTGGAAAATTTCAAGTCAATATCAAATCTGCTGGTCTATCACATTAACTTTGGCTCATAATGTGCTATCAAATCCCACACAAACAAGTGAGTACATTACATGCTGTACTCATTGTTTTAAAAATGGTACATTCGTAAACTGCAGTGACTTCTGTCATAGCCCATTTACTTTGTCAAGTTCCAAGTTCTTCTTAATTCATTTAGCTGATTATTCCATGGAATTTTCAACACTTTTAGAAATGACATTATTTCTGTTAATAAACAGTTTAATTATGAAAGGAATATTATAAATATTTAAATAATTAAATAACCTCTAGCTAATGGAAAGCTAAGGGTTGCTGTCTGCTTTCTCAACACAGCAGGCAATTAGTAGGGTTGATAAAGTGGAAAGTGTGTATGTTTCCTCATTTATCCACTGTAAATGGAATAGCAAGCCTCCCCATTTAGGGCTTATGCACACACTTAAGCAAGCAAATTGTAACTTGCACTGCATGACAAAATGCTGTTGTTYCTGAAATCTTTACAACTCATCTATTCCAGACTAGTACACCAGGATGCCTTATAATATTTGTAGTGGTCACTATGTAGACTAAAACTGCTACTAATACCACTTTGACAATTGAGTGAACAGTCATGATTATTTCCAGACAACAACTCTTAGGCAAACAGATTTAAACAATTTTTCAAGCAAACATAACAGTAGTCTCATGGCTCATACCTCCTGTAGCAATTTGTCTAATTTCTGCTGTAATTCAAGGAAGTATCGTGACGTGATGAGGCCCTGGTGGGATTTATCCAAACAATCTCGAGCCAGTTCTGTGATCTGATGGTGGGTAAAACTGAGCACTCCATCTGCCAGGGGAAGGACGTTCTCTGGAGAATGATTTGTTATAATGTCCCGAAGCCTCTCTTCCATCTGAGCTGTGGCCTATAGACAAATAGATACACAATATATTAAATCAGCTTTACATGAAACTAACAGCCTCAAAGCTTATTTCTGATTCTGCCACATTTCTGTACTGCCTAAGAAGTTACCTAGCTGGAATGCGTGAAATGACTGAAGCAAAAAAGCAAGCAAACAGAAAGGCAAAGTGACAGACAATGTTTCCCCACATTACCAGTCCAGAAAAGCAACAGCCTTACTGTTCTACTACGCAGATCCTCCCCTTTGTCTGCCACTGGTGATTAACTGTGCACTAGTCTTCTGATGATCACTAAACAGAAGTAAAGGAACACCCATGACTGTAAAACTTTAAGTCCAAGTCAAAATAATAAAAAAAAGACAACTCATGGGGGTCTACTTTGTTCTGCTAAAACTGCAGATACTACAGAGCAGAATATCTTCCTTCCCTTGATACAGGTTATACCACAAAAATATTTCACTGGGCAGAGTTTGAATGAACATTGACTGATTAAAAGCACCGCAGGCTCACAGGTCCTGCCAGATGTGTTTGCGGGTTGCTAGATGTGTCTGTTTTACAGAACCAACTGTCTGGTTCTCACAGAACTGCAAATGCTTAAAAAAACCTTAAAGACATTTTTATTATTAAAAAGTAATCCCACACCTCTTAGTTCATATCTCAAACACTGAAATGAGTGGGTCGTTCCACACTTCAGATTGCTGTTCAATCACTCTGCAAATCCTGACAAATCTCTCTTCATATTTCTATGAAGAAATAAGAAGAAATTTCTGCTATTTTTTAGGCACTTTTTAGAACAGTATCAGCTTTACCTTATTTTATTCTCCAGGGGTCATCAAAATCCTAGGAGCAACTGAGTGCGCAGTGCTCTGAGCTACACACCTGCACCTAGGAACTCATTTGTGTCTCAGACCTGGACATGACAGCAATGTGTCCTCATTTGGTATCTCATAGTCAAACCCCTACAATTGTGTACTGATCTTCACAATTAAAATAAGTATATAATGAGCGTTTGGGAAAAGGAATAAATGCAACTAAAGGAAGGAATCTGCAGGTGTATCAGCAGATGCTGCACAAGACTTAGCAACAGAAACTATTTTTGGTTTACTAATTCAGTATACATTTGCCCCAAGTACACACTACCTATTGAAATCGAATCTACTGTCAGTTTCCAATCAGCAGAATGTATTACCAGCATGATTCATTCCAAAACCAGTTCAGGAGCTTTGCCAAATGAATGTCCAGTTCTCAGCAGGCATTTTCTTTATTGTGATTTTATCTTTGTAATAAGAGCCTGGTGATGCCTTATGAAAGCCGTTACAGGGTTGGATCATTAGTTCCCATAACAAAAACACCACTTACTTAAAACCTATGTAGCCTATCAATTTAGATACTGAGTATCTTAAGTATAATTCATTACCTTTGGGAACCTTTCTTTGTAGACATGGTTCATCATAATTATTTCATTGTCACAGCAGGCAGGAGAACGTCCAGGGCTGCAAGCAAAGCAAATTATCCCTTTAAACTTGTCTCAGCATGAACTACAATTAGTTATTATATTTTTGTACAGTTTATTTGCAACAAAAAGTCAACACAGGCTTCACTGGAAAGGTACCTTCTCTCATCAGTGGTACATCTGATTCCTTTCTGCTATTTCTGACCAGGCCCTAAAGATTATTTCATCTGCTTGACATCTAACTGCTAACTATGTTATTTTCTTGGTTTGTAACTACACTTCAGGATACAGGCAGTTTTGCAACACTTGTGAACACCACCTTTTTCTCAGAAGGGCAACAGAGATATATTTAAGTGTTAATTATGGCTATACCTGCCCCTTTGAAGGTTACATACAATCAAAATAGCAAGACTGACCAAGAACTCTGTGAGCTGCAAGTGAAAAAGTTGAGAAGAATGAGTCTTTTATTCTTTTTTCTTTAAGCAGATCATTTAAAAAAAAAAAATCAAAACAACCTATTTTCAATCTGACCAGCAGATAAAGGGAGCAACTTCCTACAAATAATGCCATACATATGCATCAGTTCCATCAATGCCGGGGCACTGTGCCTGTAAGAAAGGCACAAGACTTGCAGGAAAACAATCCATAAAAGGTACCTATGGCCTCGGCTAACCTACAAAACTGCTTTTTGCTATCATGAGCCTCATTGTCCGTTATAAATTCCTTTGAAAAAATCTCCATCTGATTTTCCTGGGTTGGTGACACTGGCCCATTCAGGCTGGTCTAAAAGATATGGAGTAGGAAAAAGACCCCACAAAGGGGATGCTATCCTCTAGGAGCAACTTGATCATAACATGTACATAGGGGTTTCTTGCATGAGCAGAAAAACTGGCTTTTGGCTTTCTAAAAGGGCAAAAATGAACACTAAAATTTGTCCGAAGATATCACAATGGTGGGTCCTTTAACTGATATGAACAATCTGTTACGGACATCCACAGGCAAATCCACTGAGGACAGGGTAGATACATAATTTCATCACAACACTTCTGCAGCATTATCCCCTTTCTGAAAATGCTTGGCTCTTGTTTTTTCCCTGGAGCATTTGTACACATTCTGTGAACTCAAATGGAAGATTTTAATTTTTTAAGTGTTACAAGCATAACAGAAATTGAAAAAAAATTAAAGATGTGGCAATAAATACAATACAGTCTCAATCTGTAATCTTCTAATGAAGAAACGGTATTTTTTTCTTAGTATTCGTTGTGCAGTTTCATGTAGGTAGCAGCAACGTTTGTCGCAATAGTCTACACAGACTTTAAAATAATCAAAAAGCAGAGTTAAAATACATTGCACTAAAAAACTCAATCTTTAAGATCTGTATACCTGTGAAACTATTTTTAAACTTTTGAAAGGATCAATATGACAATTAGAAATACTTCCTTTTTTTTCCTTCCAGTTCTTGAAAACTTATCCATAAAATTCATCTGCATTTTCCAAACCTAAACTATTCTGACAGTTTAGAGCTGATCTTGGATGAAACACATCTTACACAAATGGCCACTGCAAATGAAATGCAGATGCCTAGTCTTTGGGAAACAAGAAACTGAAGTCCATCTTGGTTAAAGAAAATAAATGAGCGCATACCCCCCCACCTGCCCATTTGTTCTTTACCACATTTCTTTCCAGATAGTCCTAGACTATAAATACATTCTGATTAGTTTTGCAAATAAAGACTTTATTCTGTGAACAGTTTGAACTCTGGAAGAGAACCAGTGCTACAGCCAGATGAATAATGACTAGCTCACCAAGACAGTTCATGCGGGTTAGTTGCCTTCATTAAGACCTAGCTTACAAAGTTAACCACTGAAGTAAGCCATGATCAAAACCAGGAGCAAGAATTTAAAAGGACTATTCGTAATTCAGCCTTAGAGGTATACTTCTTGTATTATACTTCAGCAATTTCAAAAATAGTGAATGCCCCCAATGTACAAAACCATGATGCTCCAGAACATGTGAATTTACATCCAACCCCTATTTCCAAATAGACAAACTCACCTGAGACTTCGGGACCGAGGGCGCATTGCAGTGGCCCTGCACCTGTTATCACTGGCAATGCTCTCAGTGGTACAGAAATGTTTAGACAAAAAATGTAGTTCATCAGGTGTTGGTTGGTATGGTAACTGGTGTAGCTTCTCTTGGGATGAGCAGGATGACTACAAGAGCAGAACAGAACACAAGCTTCCATCAGAGTGAAAAAACATTTTCAAGACCATATTCAGTGCTCATGAATAAAGCCATTTAATTTAAAAATTATAGTTACTGTTTCCCACGCCTGACTACCAATTTAAAGAAGAAAATAAATAATTAGTCTCAACTTAATGAGCTAAAGATACAGTAAGTATAAAAAACTACTTCAGTCCCAGAAGAGCCATTGCACTTCAAAAGTTCAAATTTCCTCTAAGGCAAAGATGACATCTAATGTCAGTAACACACACCAATACGTAAGAATAGTTAAAACGGGGTCTGCTGAAAATTAATTATTTGAGTAGGACAGCATAAGTATGATTAATGGTAGAGTACAACTTATTGCCACAACACAAATTGTAAATCTACATAATGAAGGTACTTCATTATCCATATTTAAGACATTATTGATGCTTTTTAAAATAAAATTAAATATAATCTAAATTCTTGCTGAAAAAATTCATATGCTGTTTTCTTATAAAACCCTGTACATTCAAAATGAAGTGAAAGAACTTAATGCGTTTATCAAGACAAGTTCTATGGCTGACAAAAGTGAAAGGGATTACAGTCAAACCATCCACTTAGTATAAAATTAGAAGATAGACAGGTACGAAATTGGAAGTGCTACCACAATAACTAGCCTTGCAAAATTGCGTGCATAAAGTCGCACTACATAAAGCGGTGCAGATGATCATACTATCATATTTTACTGTCTTTTATGCAGTGTGGCTAGCTACCTGAGCCACCCTAAATGGTTGGAGGTAGAACTTTGAAACTACTTCCCTGAGCCTGGATTTGATGTCCTTGTAAAGAACATGTACATAGTTCAATGCATTAACAACCAGCCTTGCTAATCTGGACTGACGAGTGTAGACAGAGAAATGCTCTACTGTTTCTGGTACCAAAACTAGTTTCCAAGATAGCTCGTTCACAAATACCCTTGTATGACTGCACAAAGCTGCTTGGTAACATGCAGACATTCCCTTTGTTTCACCTGCGGAGGGGAGAAGTCCGAAAACTTGTACATCTTTCTGGAGCTTTTCAGTCTCCAGCTGGCTTTTTCAAGAAAATGACTTTCTTCTCTATGTCAGTCTTCATGGGCACATTGCTGTTCTAATCTGTCTTCTCATATAGGACGCCTAGGCCCCTGCCTGGCTGCTCTTTTATTGGAGGCCAACACAGTAAGAGCTTCTTTGCTGTATCATCCCTAGTGAGGAAAATCAATAAACTTTCATACTGTACAAACATTGCCCTACATTGCTAAGGTCAACAGGTAATATCCAGGCTGGTAAGCACAGAAACCAGACAGTCTTCATAATTTCCTGGCAACTTGTGTGGTAAAGACTGAATATATCCTAATTCCTAGGAACTCAAGAAAAGATTACTTATCACGCTAGATCTCATGAAGTCATCTCTTAAAAGTGAAAAAGAAGAAAACCCACTGCTGGGAAAGGTTAACTCACACAGGACTGGTCTACGTGGGAAGGCTACATCACATCAGAACAAGTTAAAGTTAGCAAGATTGCATTACCTTGTTTTGCTGCAGGCTAAGAAGCATGCACAYCAAGAATTTATCACAGTTCACAGGATAGGTAGTAACTTGTCGAGTCACAGTAACTCATTTATGAATTTCAGCTTTAGCATATTACCATGCATAATTCAGCACACAGCTACATAAGTTCTTTCTTACGTCACCCTATGGCAGCTAGTTGCAGTTAACCTCACCGCGTAGTTCCTACAGCCATGCTCCGTAAGATAAAAGRTACTTTAGCACAGTGAAATTTCCCAATACAGACCGTCACAGGTGTCTATTTCTATAAAATCAATCTCTACCTCTTTGGCTTCAGGGGATTCTGGGAAGATCAGGAGGACAATAACCCATATCACACTTTTCCTCATATGAAGTGTCACAGAGTCTAGATCCAACAGGATTAAAGTGAGAATCTTCCTTTCACTGACAACTCTCAGTTTTATCAGGACCATCACAGGCCCAGAGTGCGTTTTCTTGGAGGTCTGAATTCTGATCTCTGTACAAATCCAAATTCTCATAGCAAAACTCTTTAAAAAATTAGCTCTCCTGGCATTCTAGAACAGCTGCTCCAAAAATCATGTAAGATTTAACATATTTTTAATATGCACAACCACAGTGCATCATGGCAACACAAATTGTTCTTCCAACACAGAAAGGCAAATTTGCAGCCAACACCAGCTACTGTAACCCCAAAGACTCTTTCATCATCTCCTTACCCTACTTCCCCATCCAAATAAGCTTCCAAGAATATAATATACTGGCAAAAATATGCAACTGAGTATTCTCTCACTTTATCATTTTTACAGGCTTGCTCTCCGAGAAGACACATAAGCATCTCAACTGCATCTCATAACTGGCAAGATCGGATCCAACTTTGGTAGAATACGACACACCAAGAGTTTCTTTTCAATTGAATTATCTTAGCAGGAGATATTTTCATTTAATTTCAACTTTGTTGTGAGAACTGGTATATGTGGCACTTGCACCACTTCTAAATCCATGAGCTTCCATTAAATTGGTAATTCCACCAATCTCTTCACTTTCAATATTAAAAAAAGAAAAAACAGGCTAACAAGAAATGGTGAGCTACACTCACCTGAGCATAATCGTGATTACCACAGACCCTTCTGCCCCTGCTTTGACTTTCAGTTGCTTGTAAAGATCAAAGTTGTGCTCTATTGTGATGTGTAAAAACTGTTTCTGATCTCCAGTTGATCCATCTCTGGACTAATGTGAATATTTATCCAGCACCAAAAAGGGAGCATTCTATATGTACACTTAGGCTTTTGTGTGTGAAGTGGTCTCTCATTGCCTCTAAGAATTTGTAAGAATGTCAAGAAGGAGGTTGCACAGTGCTAGCTGTTTCAGATTCTGAAAAAGTACATGAAACCAATTAGATGGGCACACTTCCAGTTTTCATTTTCTGATTCACGTATATCGTCCAGTGGGTAAAAAAAGAACGTGAAAAGCATCTCTAGTAAGAAGCAAAGAAATAGTGGCTAGATCTAAAATTCAGAGGTTGTCTCAGTGCTTTTGCAGGGCTCATCAGTGGTAGAGCATTCTTGAGGGGGGGGGACAACCCAACAAGTAACCATAAGAAATATATGGCATGAATTCTCTACTGCTGGTTTCTTCAACAAAACTCAAATTTATTTACTGGAAAAACAGGTTTCTTTCCACAAGTCAGAAACTGTTTGTTCAACGCTAGGGAAGACATCTATTTTAATATTTATATGATGTGGTCTAGTCAGGAAATATCAAGGGAGAACTCAACGACAGTCTATTACAGAAGTTAAGATATCTAAGTCCATAAATGACAGTGCTATATTTTTTCATAAGAAATGCAAAAATGATGTAAAACTGCTCCACATTCCAGCATGCATACAGTAGTTAGTAAACTTAAGTGGGAAAGAAGTATATGAACTAGAATTACCATTTTAAAATTGAAGATGTCAAAGAAAAAGCATATGAGTATGGACTGAAAATTAAAACTGTGTTTTGATATGTTTCTGACACAGCTTTTCATYTCCTTTCTAGCACAAGCCTGTTTCTTATAACAATGATGGGGTTGCTATGGCAATTACTTATTATCTGACATAACCTCCTTTACGTCAATATATTTTAAGTGAAGAGCACAGCATATTTGATCTAGTTCCAACGAGAGGTGTACAAACATGCAATATCGAAAGTGGTTAGGGAATTAATGTGAAATCAAGCAATTTGCTTGGCAAAAGTAAGATCTACACAGGAAGGAAAGCAGAGGTCAAAAATCAGTGCTGCTGAGGAACAGTTTTTAAGATACATGAAATCCCTCAACCTGGTTTGAAGTCAGCAAGAACTGACTTGACTTTCCAGAAGCCTTTGTGGACAAAAATCAAATAAGAGTTGATCACAATATAAAATGGTCACATTTGATCAGTGTATAGTATGTGGAACTCAACTATTTCACAAGAGAAACAGAACAGGGGGCAAGAGGAAAGGGGGGGGGGGGGGGGGGGGGGAAGGGGAAGAGAAAGCTTACTTAAATTGTAAAAGAAACATTTAAAAAAAATCGGATATCAGGTGTCAGGTAATATGTATCATTCATAAAACAGTACTTTTGTTAATGATACAACCCTAAAGGTAAAAAACAAGGCTAAAAATACAAAACAATTTTTGAAGAGTCACAGTTGAATTTACAAGGACCAAGCCCTTTACTGCAGAAGATGTAATATAACTGTCAAAATGGCAACTATTTGCTATTTCCAAAGCAGGCTTCCTCCACAGCTCTATCTCCCCAGCCTCTCAGGTGTGACTATCACAACAGACAGCTTAGTACCAGGTTGTAACACAACACAGTACTTCCCCTCCAGTATAGAGGTGTGCAGATGTGCAAAAGTACAGATTCATACTTCTCCCACTGCCTAGCTCCTAAGTACTGAAGCAGGATCTCATGCACTGCCATGGTGCATGTCACGAGTCAGATAGTACATGCATGGCAGGGGGGCTGATACAAAATCACATCGTAAGGATTGCTGTAACAGGCAAAAATTAACAAATTAGACATATTTATCCTATCATGTATCCCAAAGGATTCTTCTATTCTAATTATAGCCATCTAAAATGCTAAATATCTAACCTATTATCTTGCATTAACATCTCACTATTGCCAAAGAAAAAAGACAGGCAAATGCATGATTCATCCCATCTTAAGATAGCAGTCTAACCTAGGATGGATGAATCATGTCACAGAACGGTTTCTCTTTCTTTTTGTTATCAAGGCAGCCTCACTTAAAACTTGATACCTAACTACCATATGGTTAAAATAAGGCACTGTCTCCCCTGCTACTGCCCCACAGATCAAAAGGAGGCAGTTAAACACTACTCACTGCCAGAAAATATCTCTAAGCAAAGCACACATTGCCTAAAGTTTTCTTCTATTTCAGTGAAGTAAAGCAGTTTCATATCCCATATAAATTCAAAGTCTATCAACAGTAACAAAACCTGCATTGCCTTCTCCTAAGAGAAGCAAGCTACATTTGAGAAGATAYGGCATGTAATAGAAATCTATCAGCACAGCAAAGTGGATACTTACAGAAACAGTTGAGCTGGGTGTATTTGTACCATAGCCAGAAGAAGGGAGAGAAGCCAAAGACCAACGGCGACCATCAGTCCTGTTGTGAAACCRAGGTTAGTCAAATGAACAATGCAGTATCCTAATACAGAAACATCTGTGGAAGTGTTACTGTGTAAAACTGCATTCCAAAAGCATGATACAAACAGGGTTTTTATTAAAGAGTAAACTTTCACAGGGGACCACAATAAACAAGCATTCAGCAAGAATGACTTAGGCTTACAGATTTTTTTTTTTTTTTAGTGTGTTTTTCTAGTTAAAAATCTATGAGATGAAACAACCAGAAAGTGAATGAACAGCTCCACAGAATTGGTGTCTCACTAATACACATAGAAATGGATCACAGGGAGTCTTCACAACTTTCAGGTCCATCAGATGAAAATTAATGAGAAGCAAATTAAAAACTTGTGAACAAATGCAAGCCACAATGCTCTGAACCACAGAATAACCACCACAGTCTGCTTGAAATACAAAGGCAGCGCTTTCTTAAGTGACATCAGTACAGGATACCAGCAAACTAGCAGCCTAATGTCAAATAACTGCAAAGAATGATTAGGTAAAAACAAACTTGTTAAATGTTAGATATGTAAATCAGGAAAAACAATTTTGCAGCAAAAATCATGCTCACTCAGAACAAAACAAAACAAAAAAAAAAAATCATAGCCAAAACCACTTTCTGTTCTTCATTGCTTGAGGTGAGCTTCACACAGACAACATGGAACTTGAACATTCAAAGTGACAAACCAAAAAACAACTATGGGAGCCGTGTCTGGATTTTTCAGGAGGTAACATCATTTACCTGTCATTTCGGTGACCATGACTGGAGTACAATTGCATCAAATATGTTAAAAAAAGCAAAATAATACATAAAAAACAAAACAGGACAAGTTTTTATTAACAAACAGTATGATAGTGGGGGAAAGGAGAAGGGAGAATTGAAGCTCTGTTTTACAGCCTGTACAATGATCATCTCAAGTCTGATTTAYACAAAAAGTATAATTCCATAAGGAGAATTGAAGTCATGCCAAATCAGAAACTTTAAACCTCTTGATGCAGCTTCCCTACCCTTGAAGCTAACTGTCTAAAAAAAAAAAMCAACCTTGCTTCTCTCCATTCTAATGCTTTATTTCCTACTCCCATTTATCCATCCACAAGCTACAACCCAAGTCTCTGGGACTTTGAATACATACAGTGTGAGAAAAGAAACTACAGTACATAATTAGTGTTAAAATATAAAGAGAACATGTGCTAGAGGGACTGCTGACTGTGTCAAAGACTGAACTCTGGAAAAAACTTCCTCCTCCTCCGTAATTTTGTTTTTAATTCATTAATTCTTCTCCCTTCTCCCCTTCCCCCAGGTATGCATGAGATACCTCCAGATGAATGAACAATTCCAAAAGGAGCTTTCTCTCCATTTTGGCTCAGCTGTGCAAGCTAAATATGTTCACAGTTGAAAGAACAAGAACTTGGAAGGTATTTAAACACGGGTGAGACCCTTATATGCTGCAGCTGTGAAACTGAGTACTTCCTTACTGAATAACTCATACTGAACAGGGTTCCCGCATCACACAGCAATTCTCACACAGAAGGGCCATTGAGGGTGGGGATGGGTTATCACAGAAAGTTATCTGGGAAGTAAGGGTGGGAGCACAGGAGGCATCCATAAGGGAAGAAGGGAAAAAAGGGTAGCAAGCCCCTACAGCATTTTCCCCTGGACTCTCATACACCCCTTGTCCCTGCCCTACAGTGCGGTCCCACCYGCTTCCCAGCAGCTCTAGAAAGCAGAATCTGTCACCTACCTATGGGCTTGCAGATGCTGGACTTTTATGTACCAGCAGAAGAGGCCAAAGTGGTGGCTACCAGAGGCACAAGCCATTCCCAGGCATTGATCACCCCACCAGATGTGGGCAGAGGAAGATGACACTCCTGCTCGTTGCCGAGGGGCCTGGAGAAGGCTGCCTCCAGCCCAGCACACTGGCTGGCAGCATGGCAGAGGGCCACCTTCCCGCTGCAGCTCCCTTTGCTGCCACCGCTGCGTGGTGTGGCCAGCAGCTGATGAGAAACAGCTATGCTGGGAAGCCCTCCTTTCCCACAGCAGGCTTCCAAACCATCTCCTTTGCCTTTCCCTCCCTTCCTCACACTTCCCCAGCTTTTTGGTATCCACACTGACTGGGGGGCAGTGGATGGGAAAGGAATATCCATACACCTATACCACCTCACCTCTGCTGCTTTCARCCTGCTCTGTCACACACACGCTGTCCTTCCCTTCCTTTGTATCATCATTAAATTTAGAAAACGTAACAGAAAAGGCATAAAGTCAGAAGTCTGAGAACTGCTCTCATTAACCACAGGTCATTTTACTACCAAAATGCATCCTATCACAGGTTATATGAAGACAACCACAACACACATACCAAATTCATAAGAAAATTTTACATTAACACTGGTTAAACTTAAGTGTCATCAAGCGTTTTCACTGTAAACATAGAACAAAATCAATTTCCRTAGAAAATTGCTCTAAAGAAGTTTCTTGAGTCCCACTGAAGTGGTGAAATATTTTGAAATCATAGAAACTTCTTGTGTTAGCATTCTTTTAATTGAAGAACTTATTTAGAGCCCATTACAGGGCTCTAAAAATGGTCAAAATCCAAATGAAACACTGGTAAACAAATTCATTTTTTCCTCCTGAATTTTAAGGTTTGCAAAAACATAATGATTTAAACTTTCTGTTGAGTACGGGTGCGAAAGGAAAACTACTTCCTGCCTGCTGTATTTCTAAGTAATGCTCGGTCTTTCACATCTGCTTTTTCCATTATAAGCTATTTCTGGATTTAATGAATCTTTCTAAAAATATGCTCATAAAACCAAATGTAATCTATGAAGAGATAGCTTTCCTTTTTTTAAAGATACTATCAAGAGGAAGTAGATTCAAAAGAAATACTCAACTTTCTTAAGGTGTTGATTAAAAAAGTGACATCATATCCTATTAGAAAGATTGACAAGATCTACTGTCACAGATGAATTAGATTCAGGTAAAAAGAATAGACAAGTAAAGTCTTCTCCCCTTTGCAGCTTTTAAAAAGAGTTAAGCCATTTCCTTGTACTTACTTTTGAGAGCTTGTGTGTGCTACTTTACTGAACTCCCAAAATAAARGAAGTAAAACTATAGCGGCAAGTGCTGTCTCATTGCAAATGCAACAGTTACATGTCTGGCACCACTTAATGACAAAGAAAGCCACAGCATTCCAATTTCATTTTTTGTGTATATACTCTTGGGTCAACATATAAACTCTGCCTCCCCTCCCACGCTTAGAGTTAATGAACATATTATTTGAGGTAGGCTGACAAGGTGTTAAGTGATAGGGAGCCGCACTGGCACGAACAGGCAGTCTCCCATGACATACTATCAACTTTGGTTTCAGTTCATTTAATAATAATTTACTTCATAGATCACTTCAAATTCACTTTAGATCTTCAGAAGTTCTACTAGCATTAATTAATCCTCACAACATTCCTGTGACAGAGCTGACTGTCTCAGTGGTACAGAGAGTGAAACAGGTCAAGGTCAGGTATTAAAGATACGGTGATGGTATTGCTGCTGCCAGTAAAATCAGGCCCTGAACTCAGGACCTCTATAATAGTGCTCTTATAAGCGATGCACTTCTTAAGTTGTTAAGACAAAATAAGAAAAAACCTAGATGTAGCTTAAAATTTCCCCATATCTCAATGGATGAGGAGATAGTGTCTGAATTGGATACATTACAATTAAGTCATAAAAATTTTTTTTTTTTTTTTTTTAGAATTCAAAAAGCTACGATTGCGTTGTATCAATCATCCAGCACAACTTTGTTGCAACTGGGGTTTAGCAGAGTTTACATAAGCGAGGTAACACTTGTCATTCGAAGCGATAGACTTGACAGGTGTATTTGCAATAATCTTTCAATATCTGGGTCCAACAACATTTCCTCTATGCAAAATGCATGCTGCATACTACAAACAACCTCTTACCTTCGTGCAAAAGAAAAGTGGGCTGAGGCACTGGGAGAGAAATTCCTAGGGCTATCTTGAGGACTGTTTCCTGTTGGGGGGGATACACAAAAAAATAATTATTGGGGGGGGGGGGAAGAACCCACTAAAAAACATTCAGACATACTAACCCAAGCATTTCCAGGCAGGTTAGAAACTAATTTCAGAATTTCTGCTCTCACAGTCTCTGAGAAAATAAACTCTGAAATAGAATCTTATTTCAACTCACATTTCATTTATATTTGATTTTTAGTTATTGGATTTTATAACTCATAGAAAACCCTGTATAGCCCTTTAATTTGAGAATTAAAGTTTAAAAAACGCAGTATATTAGCTTGAAAGAAACATATTTTTAATGTCAGAAACAAGGTGATTTTTTTTAAATCACACAAAACATTTGAAAGATAAAAAAAATCATGATCAGCACGATTTAGCCCTTACACAAAGTCTCTACAGCACTTCCACAGGAGCTTTATTGTAATTTTTTCATTGTTCATTTTTTTTTCTAGCTTCAAAACAAACAAGCAGACAAAACACACTGAATGAAATTTTTTTCCCTTAGTTCTGTTAGACGGAGGCATGGAAAGGTGACCACCCTCTGTGATGAGAAGAAGCAACTGCAACACTGGGAACAGGCTGTAACTTCAGGGTCTGTTACTTCTTCATATTAAAGCACCCGACCTCCTGTTGACCAGCACGACTGCAGAAAGAAGGCAGCTGCTGAGAGCTGCTCCATGCCACCTCTGCCCCATAGCACCTAGAACTAGAGGAGACACAGTATCCGAAGAAGAAATAAAGATGACCCCTGAAAAAAACCCCAAAAAAMCAAAAAAACACGAAAAGCTAAAAGGATTCAATTTGAAGTAGCACTGGCATAYATCTAGAAGTCAATCTTTCCTGAAATAGGGAACAGACTGCAACAACAATACGTTAAAGTAACTTATTTGTTGTAGCATTTTATTTTTGGACATAAATGAGACCGCAACATTAAGCAACAGATAAAAAAAAGCTCCTATGTATGACAGACTCCAACATTTAATTTTTGAAAAGAAAACTACTACCTACATGTGAAAAGGCCAGTACAATAGAGTGAGTCCTTAAAAAGACTTCAAGTGGCCTTGATTTCTACTCAAATTTTTGAATTAACGTTGCATTTATCATCGTGATGTCCTTAACAGATCCCTTTAATTTTATAAGAGAAGGCATAATCATGGAGCCATTAGGTCGCAAACGCAGAGAACACCCACCCCGCCGCCTTTTTTTGGCTAGAAGCAGATGCAAGATGCTTTTTGAGCTGTGCTTAAATTGCATCTTCGCAGCTGCTCTTCCCACAGCCCCGAGAGACAGGATTCCACTCTCGCTGGCCAATATGTCCAACTTTTTTTTGCCTGTTTATCTATCACAGCTGAATTATGTCCTTCTGACATTCCCTCCTCCCCCTCAAGACCCCAGCTTCTTCATTACCCTTCAGACACTTCTGAGGGCCTCGATAATTTCAAGGTGGCAAGGATTTTCGTTCCCTGAAGGGGGTGGGGGGAGCAGAGGGAATCTGAAGCCACACATGTGGCACAGATTTCCATCTTTATTTGGGGACCAACATAATTTATTCTTGTCCTGCATGAACTGCAAACACCAAATTACTAAGAGCAACAGTTCATTTAATTTAACAGCTAACTGGTTTTCTTTTGCTGCTACCAGAGCTTATTTAATAAAGATAAGGTAAAAAAAAAAAAAAAAAATTTAACACTGTGCAGATAAAACATGGTCACAAACTTTAGCTACTGCTAGAAAAAATTAGCTGTAATTTGGAGTACATCGTGGACTTAGATAAGAGGAAAAAAAGACAAAGAAGCTACCTTAAACTCTGGCAGAAAAGCAGAGAATTGGGCTTAATGCAGTGAGACGTAAACAGCTTTTGACAGGAAATAATTTGACAAATGAGCATATGGGGGTTTGTAAACAAATTCCTTTCCTCTGATAGCTATTTTAAAGTTATATATGGATATATACATGTATTTACCACACACCAAAGACATGCCTAACTGTCCATCCGTTAGTCAGAACACATGCGTAAACTTCATATAGAAGCAAAAAACATGGTGGAAGAATGCAGTAATTTTATAGCTATTGCAGTGGATGTGAGGAGACACAATGCTGCAAACTACCTTGCTAGAATCAACAAAGATCACTTCCTTACGGACAAAACCTGAAGTAGTCAAAGTCTTAGGAAGAGCATCAGATCCTGTTATTAGGAAAATCAATTTGCAAGCACTATTTCCCATAGCAAACAAGCTTTTAAAATAACAAAACTGGTAAAGCCATATACATAATACCTGGATACTAACTCCTGCGGGTTTATCTAGAAGTCTAAGCACTCAGACAAGCCTGGAAACACAGAATGAAAATCCAAACCCCAAATGACTGGAGAAACAGCTAGTGCTATTACGGGTTTAAGGTGTGGTGTTCCAGAAAAGCAAGACAGGTTACAAGCAGAGTCCTATACATGACCTTCATCCATCATGGCATTCATCCACCCATCTGCAAGTCAATACCTGGGAGACTGTCAAACAAAAACCAGTGCCAGTTAATTCTCTGTCCATATGTGCAGTGCTTGCTTATTAGTCAAATCCCGCTGTTCTTTGGGATCTGCTGGCTGTTGTATATTTTAGTCCTAGGGTATCTCTGTGCTGCTGAGATTACTGTCGACGTTTCTGACCTGCTAAACTAAACCTGACTGGTGGTCAGGCATTAGGTAAGAAATTAACTCCAGCATCCTCTGGGAGACACAATAAATAGGCAATCAACATACCAAAACAATACTCTACCCCATGACAACACACAGGGTAGCTCATTTTGCAAGCAGCTATTGTTAAGAAAACTATATTGAGACCAATTAAATTGTGATTGTTTTGTAAGTAGCTTCAAGAAGTCCTGTGTCTTTGCCACAGAGGGAAGATGTTTTATATCTTTTAAAAAGGCATGTGTTACAGTCACTGTATATTATTAATGAATTTTTAATAGCTGTCTACTTACAAAATAAAGAGTTTCAGATGCAATGACTTTCTATTAGTACGGAAAGAATAACAGATTAATGATAATTGTTATCCCAAATTCCTGATGGATCAAAGACAAATCCAGCTTGAAGTCTTGATGTCATTATTTGATGGTCTTTTAAAATTAATCACAGTACATCAGCACCACAGTAATACCATATAACAATGGGTCATACGTTCCTCTGTGTCAGTTTACTTGGTGGTGAACCCACACTGTGAAGTGAACAATACACACGAAACCATCCACCAACAGTTACAGGTCTGATTTTCATACCATAACAAATGGTGCCAGTCAGCAGAACACACAGCTGGGCAGCAGAATCATTTTGAATACTTGTGCAGGTGCTTTCCACTGAGATCCACTCAAAGGTGAGGAGCTCAAGCTATTTAAAAACCTGGATTAATTATGCTTCACACCAGCAAACGACTTTCCTCAGTAACAGCAAGGAAGGTTTGGACGCTCCTTAAATCCGTTTGCCAGGATGCTTTGCATGTTCTGACCACTACTTAAAATACTGGCAGTGCTATGTTTTAATGGGATTTAATTTAAAAGTCAGTTGTATCTGCATGTAACTTACCACTTACACTTTCCTCTCCTATCCCTAAACTAGAAGATGCTCTGAAATTGCTATAGCAGTTTTACTTTACCCAAAAGCAAGACTAAATAAAAAGTTTTATTTTAGCAAAACCATTTCTATTATTCTACATGTGACAAGTCAGAGTAATTGAAAAATTGTATTATTTTCCTTTCTGTAAATATCAGTTTTCTTTTAAAAAACGATATTCAGAACCCTGGCTTAATCTTTAGCTTTCAGCATTCCCATATTTCACCATGAAAACACACTAAGGCTTCGTTCATTTACAAATCTAGTCCTCCTTTCCCCAAAATCCAGTCAACGCAGACTGTAGCTAAAGCAGAACAGCACAGAAGCTGCATATGAGAGAGATTCTTCTTTGCTTCAAATACACTGTAGTAAGCCAGTACTCATTATCGCCAACCTCAGACAAAAACCACAGAATTAAAGTTAAAAATCCAGGAAAACTAACTCTAAATTTGATGTGCACACACAAACACCTCTAGTGTGAGTCAAAGCCTAACACAACTAAAACACATGGTGCAGCCAGCTATGTTCATTACTACACTTCAACGTAGCTAGCTAAAGCACGTGTATCAAACGAACTTACCCGATGCAAGCACTAAGTGCTAATGTAGCAAGACCAGAATATTAGCAGTCAGCACTCTAACAGCGTCTGCCTAGAAAGGTCTAGGCAGACCTAAAAAAATCCTAGAAAAAGGATTACAAGTGGAGGTAAGACCTCCTTGGCCTTAAATTTTGCTTTAGGCAATTGCATCATGTAATCCTATTCATAAATTTATTGAATCCAACAGCAAAGGTCATGTTTGTCCCTGCCATACTTAGTGGACGATTCTTCAGGAACCCTCATGTTCTGGTATATACGGCCAGCATGTATTTCTCTTCCCGTTCCATGAAGGAAACACCTCTAACTTAGATGACAATACAGGCTTTTCAGTCTTCCTGTTGCCAAGGCAAGCAAGTAATAGTCTTTCAGTCTTACACAACAAGCTCTCACATTCTATTCCTACCACTCTTTCTCCCCACATGATCCCATCTAAACATGTATGACCATAAAAGCACACAGTATTCCAGATGAAATCTAACCAGGGCATTGTACAATGGTATGAAATCTTCCCAAATTCAATTGAAAATTATTTCCTTTATACATCTTCAGAGATCTGATTTTCAAAGCTACACTAGACTGGTCCTTGCAAACGTCATCTGATGMAGAAAATGCACTCAGGTCCTTCCCTAAATTCCTTATAATAGATTAGTCCACAGCTTACAGTGGGCATTTCTGTTACTGGTCCTCCAGCACAAAATGCTGCGTGTTGCTATGTAATTTCATACTTTTTTTATTCCAGTCCTTGAGATAGTTCAGTCACTTCAACACAGTTTCGCAATGCTGTTTCATACTGGATGTTTTCCAAATTTATATCAGCTACAGTAATTTTATGCCAATGTCATTTATGAGAAGATTAAAAAGGTTTGGCCACAAAACCAAAACCTGAGGATGCTACTGATAACCTCCACTCCCACTTCATAATATTTCTACTTTTAGCACAACCCCTGTCTTCTCCTCTTTAAACAATTTCCTACTTATCTTGCAATTCTTGTCCTAGTACCTGTCATCTTAGTGGCACCACATGAAACATTTTACTAAAATACAGTCAAGTAAGATTTACACCATTGCTCCTAACAGCTAAATCTTGTTCCTACAGCAGATACAATTAAACAGCACCACATGTGACTATTAATCATTAGGGGTTAGTATCACCCACAGGAACAAGCTCCTGTGACTACTGAGGTGGGGACACCTGAATGCCCTGACTTGCTGAGATTATAATCATTCACTTTGCTGGCTGGGTGGTGCAGATGACCTGCCTACGCAGCAGCAGGCAAGTCAGCTGGAAAAGCCCATTAATGACCAGGGCACCAGATGTTGTCCAAGCTGATGCTGCAACCCTTCGCTTCCCACAATTCTGCATGTACCCAAAGTTCATGCAAAAATTAAAAGGATCTTTCAGCAGGTTTAACAGCTTCCAGCCCAGATTTAACGGCTTCCAGCCCAGATACAAAGGATGTTCAAACAACTAACATAAGACCTAACCTATTAGACAGTTACTAATAATGATGAAAGTTTGAACCCAAAGAAATGACCTGGTATAGATTTGTTTTCTATTTTCATAAGAAAGAGAAAGACTTTACATAGTGAAAGCTGGTATCATTCTTGAAATCTTCATGATCTTTACATGTATGCATAAGGCATAGTGGGAGACTTCAGCTGCAAACTAAAATCTGACTTTCCACCAACACAAATCATCTCCGCAGGTAGCTACAGGTCCTGCACAGAGGAAAAGGGCATTACATGTATTGTATTAGTAATTAATGTATGTAACAGAGAGATTATATATCTGCTGTATACATTGTCTTTTTCCTATGCCCTTTTTAACCCTCAGTCTCAGACCTTATACCTCTCTGTGTCCTCTCAAGCTTTGGACTACTTAGTGCTCTAAGAACTCTTTACTATAGCCCACGAGCCTTCATGGTCACTGTTGCTTCCAATTTAATCTGCCCCTTCTTTGACAGGTGCTACTCAAGCACTATTTGCGCCCTGCACAATATACTTACTTCACCAGTGTGGTGCTGTCTCACTTGTCTCTCCCTCCCATCCTACCACATGAATCTGAGAATGACTGAGATGGTAAGGCTAACAATTAAAAAACTTTACGTAAGTATTCAGTGTTTGTCCAATTCAGCCTGCATCTGTAAAGATTAACAACAGACTCCTGTGTAGGAACAATCCTCTATTATCTCCAGAGCAAACAATGAAAACTGGGGAGGGGGGCAGAAATTTGCCTGGGACTTCTGTATGACTTTCTCATATTGGGCAATTATCATCATCCTAAACTTGGGGCACTGGTCCTCCTCAAAGAATGTCTATCTAAACTAGACAACAGCCTGTGCCTTCAGTTCAGACTGCATCTGGGAGAAAAACAGGACTACAAGGAGGAATGTGGGTACAAAACGCACCTCGAAGAATTATGATTATGTTCAAGAAGCTTTTCTTCTAAAATAGAGCAATACTGCTCACATCCAATCTGTTTTGGCTAACTACAATCCAGATTGTTATGATTACCTAGTAGCAACCTGAGCTCTTCAGGAGGTCTGAAGTAATGGCACATTGTTTCCAAAGGTGCAGCCAGACCTCTAAATGATTGCTCTGCAGATATCAAAGATGAAAACATTCTTGAGCAAAGCCACAGATATTGGCATGAGTGCTAATGCAGTGCACTCTGACTAAGAGAGCTCCACCTTGAGATTCATAACATACCTTCACGGACCTTGCTTCAGTTGACGCAGAGGATGCATAGCACTTTTTTTCCCTCAGAGTTGTGAGGTCTTGGGGGGAAAAAAACAGGTAGCTTCAACCAGTGGCCCAAATAAAACTCATCTCAGGTATGAGATGCAAGCAAAAGTAACTAAGTATGTATTTTGCCTGTTCTCCCAACAAGCAATGAATTAATGTAGACGGGAACAGGTTGTTTGCAGATCCAGGGTGTTCTCACAAGGAGTGAAAATACTGACTTCAGATACCTCTGAGGCACTGAATTCCCAAGCAACGCCAACAATCTTGTTAGGACTATACAAGAAGGGCCCAGGATAACACTGAAGATTATCAAGATGATAATTAACAGAAATTGATCCTGGGTGGATTTTGAAGAGTCTGACAATCTTGATTCCCTTCAGTTTGAATAGCCTATAATAAAGGGATAAAGACCTGCATAACAACTAAGACTGTATAAACATGAAGTCAAGAACCTAGTCTACTTAAGTCCACTTAAATAAGAGCATCTAATGGAACTATTTTCAGTAAAGGCAACAGCAGGCTCTCCCCAGAGATGGCTGGAGTACCCTTACAGTAGTGAGATACAGTACCCTAAGAGAAACAGATCTGGCAGAAAAGCATTGACAGTATGAAACCAGAAACCAAAATGGTTTTAAAAAGGCATGAACAATCAGGATCATGCATAATCTATCCATCTTTCCATGTGAATTACTCAAACCACAGCAGGTTATGTCCTTCATTTTCCTGTTTCATGGAATCAGTAAGGTGCCCAACAAGGAACCTCTAGGCACTTCCTTTCCAAAACCAAAGCAAAGTGACTTCAGAATATGTCCAGACCTTGAACGTGGCCTCAGAGATCTCCCTTCCAATCTCTCACCCTGAAGCAAACGTGATTGTTCTTAAAACTATGTCAGAAGATAGGCCATGGCAGGGCAATCTGATGCTGGTCTGACATATCAAGCCCAAGTTCAGTTAGCTTTCCAAGACATGAAAAGACAGTAAAATGTAATCTTGCAGCATATGGACAGATATAACTGAATATCATAATTTCTGGCCTAAAATGCTGTTAAGTATACATCACTATGTCCAAGCATATTAAAATAAGTCCCAAACTTGCATTTCCAATCACATTTGAAAGAGAATCACAAGACAGACTTCTACTTGAGCCAGGACCCAGCTGGCTGACAGATGAACACATTCTGACTTTCTATGCTCAAAATAGCTCATCTTCCTACTGAAGTACTACAAAGGACCTGTAAAGCCCTACCTCTCCTCTCTCCAGAACCAGAAGAAAATTCTGTGTTTTGAACAGGGTCCCTGAGGTCCCCAAGGAACAGGGAAGGTAAGAGAGGTGACTAGAGCATAGTAAAGTGGAACTCTCAGAGCCCACAGGTCTTCACCAGGGCTTTTGATTTTTTTAAAGATTAATAGAAGCTTGTTAGGCTTTTTCTAAAGGGGGAAGCAAGGTAATGAAGACAGACACAACAGAAACAAAGAAGAGAAAAATGGAAAGAGAACAGCTCTCAATGCATGTATAAAGATGCTGAGAAAATGAAAGACGACTGAAGAAACTAGGAAAGCTGACAGCCTGGGTTTGCTGGAACCTCTCTCTTTCTCCYGCAGTCAGGAAGACTAGTGCAGGGAACTGAGAAAAGAATGACCCATCAAAAGGTGCGATGTGAAGGAGCTAAATGTTTCTGAGGACAAGTGGGATTGAAAGGGTCCTCAATGGCTCAAGTTCTCAGGTCTATTATCAGTTAGACTCAGCCCCTTGAAAGGCAGATCCAAGAATCAGTCTCTTCCTTTCACAGCCCAGCGGCAAACAGTTGTGCAACATTGTGTGAAGTTAGATTAGCTGTTAGCATCCAAGCAGCCTAATTTGTTGCACCTGCACTCACCTAGGCAGATTCCTTGCAYGAAAGCGAACTCTGGAAACATGCAAGAAAAACTTTTCTAGAGCAGGATGTCTCCAATGTCCTCCATATTCTGCATAATCTTACTAGGACATATTTGCCAAAAATGCATGTTATTACCACGCTTCAGCGAAGGATAGTCTTAATGAATAAATCTGTTTTCAGTGAACACGAGCACCAATACTTCGCTGCACATTTAACTTGCTCCATCTTCCTCTAGGATTGGAAACTATTTTGTTTCCCTCTCCCTCTTCTGCTTCTATTGTTTCCTCCTCCAACAGCAAACACTAGTAAGAAAGACGTGAAGGTGTTAAAGAGGGTCATCTCCAGCCCCTCTGAAATTTAGAGCTTGTCGTACTCGCTCCTGGCAGAAGGACTGGTGCGGGCTGCAAAATAAACACTTCCGATTTAGAGAACTTTTCTAGTAGAATCTCACCATTCCCAGCTACTTTTCAGACGTAGTCAAGAAAGACCCTAAAATCATCTAGCTGTACAGGAGATATACCAGGTTCTCTCAGTGGAGTCAAGGAGGCCTCTCTGACTTGGAGTAATCCCTCCCAGCCAAGGACTGCCGACAGGAGGGAGTAAACCCAGCAGGCCATACAGCACACGCTGTCTCTTGTCACATCCCTCTGCTGCACTTCACAAGAAAGCAGGCCTCCAGTACAGAATGCCACAGAGAGCAGGGAGGCAAGTTGAGTTTGCAGATGCCAGTGCAGGTAAGGCCTGGTGGCTCTGACAACACAAGAACGCAGCATCACTAAAAATCCACAATGTCTTTTAAGACCGAGGTTATCAAGGATTTATATACATTAAACACTTAACACACTGAACTCCTACTGTGTGTGCAGATGAAAATTCATAACTTATGTGGCTTTGCTGTGCTTTTAAGCAAAAATTAGCATCTTTTTTTATTTGCATGAATTAGGATGACATTCACAGTGACTCAAAGTACAAATTAAAAAAAAAAAAAAAAAAAAAATCTTGCCTACCAAGTCAATTCCAGGCAGTATCTAATTGATGACCAGACAAAGCAGAAAACCTGTCAAGGGTGACTCTGAACACACTGTAACTTCAAACTGCCCCTTCAGGGGACTAGTCTAGGCACACTAGGCAGCTGAGCTAGGAGCCAATGGTTGTGYGAATATTTACTGTAATTAACTACACATAGGGGCAAGCTAATAACAGAGCCGGCCATACATATGCAAATTTTCATCAAATATATGAGATTTCCTAGTGTTGCTGAAGTGTTCGGTACACATACCTTGGGAGAACATATCAGCATTAGGAGAACCTACTGTATCCTGGGTAACTGGAGGAGTTGCCAAATTTCCACAACAGGTTTTTGAATACACAGTACATACTGCTGAGTTTAAGGAAAAGAACAGCTTACACTTAACCTGTCTTAATCCTTATAGTATCAGTTTTCCACCTTCAGATCCACTTGTCAACACCTGTGACATCAGCAATATTATCCCCATTCTATTATTTGAGAAATAGATTCAAGAAGATGAAGTGACTTGCTGAAAGCACAAATCCACTGTCAGACAGGAACTCTTTGGCATTTATCAAATACACAACCTATATTCAGGTCCCAGGTAACATGTGCTGGTCACTCTGTACTTCTGAAGCCTGTTAGGCATCGTTGGTCTAAGCCATCAGTTTCCAAACGGGTGGTACAGTCACTCATAGCAGCAGACATGCTAGTTCTCACAGCAAGCATTGCTATTGCTTTCATCAAGTCAGCACAGCACAACCAAAGCCTCCTTCTATGGTGACCACAGATTCCCTGTTCCAAATGGCAATGTCTGCATTTGGGGGACCCAGAGAGGGATCCCAAACATTCCAACATTTCATTTTTCAGTTTTAAAAGAGTCTGCAGCATGTTTTTGTTTGTTTGTTTGTTTGTTTGAAATGCTCTGCTGCCCTGAACTCTTCACAAATCTTCAGGTTGTCTGGATTCCTGGTTGTGATAGCCTGCTGCTCAGAGTGAAAACCACCACAATATTTTCTCTAATAATGTTGCTTCCACAAGAAAACTAGAGATGCCTTACTAAACTCACCATCCTCTTCAAAAATTCAACTGAAACTCTGCACCTTCTCTTTTAGCATCCATCTGAGAGCAGTTCTACACAGTATTCACTGTCATTGCCTACACAAGGATTGGTGTGGGGCTTTCATTTTGGCGTGTAGTTACAGCCAATGCTCAAAAAACATGAAGAGACAATAAACCTTTGARGAAATGTGTTTTGATATGCTAAAAATGTTCCTTTTTAAAATTAAGACAATCATTACCAATAAAATATTTATTTATGGACTTTAATTCAACCTTTAAGTGCTTCAGGTGCTTCAGAAGCAAAACAAAAGGATCATCAATTGATGACAAGTATTGCCATGTAAAGTGAAGCACAGAAATTTCCAGCAACGTGCCTAACACCACAAATCCTAGGGAGCAAAAGCACTAGGAATAGAATGTAATACCCTACTCACTGACTCCACTGCCTTTACCATGTGTGCAAGCTATTTTACATCCTTTTCACACTGAACTAGGCCCAGAAAGGGAAGGCAGGGGATGGGGGGGAGAAAATGCATCAGAATGTCAGAATGCAAGGTGGGGAAATAAAAAATGGCTACATGATCCATGTTAGGTATTTCTGGACTGCTTCTCACCATAACATAGGATTTATGGATCTAAACATAACAGAAATTTGGATGGAATGATATGCAACTTTTTGCTATTACAAACAGTGGAAAGAAGAGTAGTGGGATAGAGACTCTGTCTGTTTTCCTTTCCTCATATAGACATTTTAAGAATTTAATAATAGGAGTAGTAGTATAGATATAAAATCACCTGCATGAGCTGAGAGCGGTGAATGAGGCCGAGGCAGAGCTGGAGACTGGCCATTGCCCATCAAACTCTTCCTGTTGCTTGTTCTACAACTGTGGGCAAAAAGAGAGGAAAGAAGACATTAGCATCAGAGATACAGCATGTACTGCATATGGACATTTTGAGATTGTGCTACTTTGTTTCTTCACTTCCCAGTCTCCTATAAAAAATCAGAGCTATTGTTTTTGTAGGCATGTCCAGGAAGTCTACGATCATACTGGATAATGGCAAAGACAGCAGTTTCCAAAGAAAATGCACCATGGATACTTTTCAGGCTTGCACGTTTGCTGTTCTGTGCAAAGACCAGCATTCCCCTGTAGAGTCATTCACAAAATGTTCTTCCCTGACTGCAGCTTGTTTCTCTGCCATACACTTTTTAGAATATATAAAAATATACAAGTATAATGTGAAAAACATTATGTCTCAAGCTTAGAATGACCAATGATTAGACCTACTTCTGTTGCATGAACTGTAGCTCCAAACCACATGCCACAAAGGACAATGATTTATCAATCTTACAATGATACAATAATTATAAATCTAATTATTGAGATAAATTTCACATCTGTGCTTTTTGTCAATGGAACAGATGATGCCTAAGAAGATGAATGCATTTTTTTACTCATACATTTTTCATCTGCAAAGCCACTAATTTCCCATATCACAAGATCATTAGGCGAGATAAATAGTAAATTAACGCATCTATTAAACTTGGGAAAGGAGATATTTTTCTTAAATACATCATACACAGTTTTTAAATATTTGTTGGCAGAAGTGTTTTTCTTTTTTCCTCTTTCTACTATAATGAATATTCTTACAAACATAAATCCCCAACACTACAAACATCATGCACAAGGTAGAGTATCTTGAAGTCAAAGAGACCGTAACTGTGTATAAACTTCAGTGCATATGCTAATATTTATGGCACTGCAATCAGAATTTTTTTCTGTAAAGGTTTAGAAAAACTCAAAACCCCTAAAAGGGGGAAAATTTATACATAAAACCATTTCATTAACACAGTAGGTTCCAACAGAAGCAGATTCAGATCATATTTGTAGATGTCTCCAAAGATGGATTTTGTAACATTATGATCTATATGTAACAGCCAGAAAGCAAGACTGATTAGTCTTGATACGGTATATGTTGAATAAAATGCAAAAGAAAAGATGTAGTTTAATAGCATAAACAGCTAAGTAAAACAGTTTCAAAAGTAATCCAAAGTAATACTGCAAACAAGGAAAATAAAAAAGAAAAACAAAGGCAGAGGAAAGGTTGATTATGAAAGTAGTAYAGAAGATACCTGCAATATGCAAAAAAAGTCAAACACTAAGACCAGTCTCCCCTTGAAAAAAGTTTTGTGAAGCACYAAGGGTGCCATGCCCAACTGTTTAATGGGTTAATGCAAAGTTCATCTGCATGCATTGCACAACAAATTGCCATACGACTTAATTATTATAATCAATTAAACAATGAGTTAACTCATGAGTATATACTTATCATTACTGCAGATCTATGTAAGAACAGAAAGCATGAAATGATTGCAAGATTCACATTTAGAGCACTGGAAAAGTTAAAACTTATTTAAGACATACACTGCAAGTTCTAAGCTGAATAAACAGGGAGAACTTTTAAAATGTGAAATTATATACATGTGTTTTTAGGAATCTGTCTAGATTAAGCTCAGCTTTCTACAATGATTTTTAACATACTCAGCACTTAATCTACTTCTTAAAAGATGGAACTTGAGCAAATATTTCAAATTTCATTAGACAACAATTTCAAAGTCATATTGTTTCCCGCCATCTCTAAATTTTGTCCAGCTGAAGAGTCATATTCAATTCTTCTCTTATCTAAGAATGGTCCAAATTCTTCCTTTTGGTTTCATGCAATGTCATTGTATTTTTGGTAACTTTTCTTGTATCATACTACGACAAGCCTCACTTTATCTGCTACACTTGTTTTTAAAAGCTTGAATAACTGTTCCTTCGCAATTCTCCAATCTAAAACTGAACCCAGTAGAAACTTCTAGTATTCATTAGACATTCGTTAAAGGACACACAGATTGCATCTATCGAAGATGATGTGATAATACCACTGCAGCATCTGTGGTGCAGGCTGGGGTTAAGAGACCCCATTACATGACTTCAAAGCAGCTTTGCGTGGCTAAAATTTGGGATTTAACAGATCACCACATCTCCTGTCACAAGGATGGAATACATTTTAAGCATCTAATCCCTGGATATGTTCTCAGCAAAACATTACTTTCAACAAATTCTAGGCACCCTTCACTGATTTTGCTACAAAGATGATTCCAGATACAGGTTTATCAATATCATTTGCCCTTATCTGTGGAAATTGAGTTTTATCACTTTTGCCAGGATTTCCTATGTAAATAAATGACTACCTTGTATTCACTTTTACATTGAAATTCAAACTTTACAGTCTTCAGGTGAAGTTAGTGCAACACCTTTCACAAATCAAAGATACCTAATTCAAGTTATCTTGATTTTTTGGGGGGGTTATTTTTAAGGATTTTTTCTGGGGAGTATGATGGCATTACCTTCAATATCAAGATCTTATGTAATGAGGAAACTTTCCCCCAACTGCCATTTCAAAAAAATCTTTGCTATTTGCTCAGACGTGGCTGCAGCTGTATGGAGAATTTATCTTTTATCATACTCAAATGAAATGTTCTATTGAGAAATAGAAAATAAAAAATATGAAGACTCATCTACTTGTCTTACCAGTGGGGTAAGATGCAAATCACTGCATGAAAGGACAAATCCATCCTAGAGCTCTTGCTGTAGCTTTGTTTTTTCAGTTCTGTTTCACAAAGATTTTGGAATGATGTTATCCATCCTGTATAATGTGTGAAACACAACTCCTTCCCCAGAATAATGCTATTATAGAAGAGGCTCTTTGTGGGTGAAAAAAAAAAATCTTCAGGGAACCTTGAAGGATGATCTAAGCTGCTAGAACACCGCAAATGGGAAGCAGGGTTGCACTAAGGAAGTATCAAAGCATTACTTACTGAACTGTATTTAGCCTTGACACAGCAATCTTCTGTATATGAAAGAATCTCAGAAGTTATTCTTCCTAGATCTCTGAACACATCAAATAACTTTCCCCTTCTATTGTCTTCATAAAACTATTCTTCTCCCATTCAAATCTGACAAGATAAACCAACTGATAAGAGGCAGCCCTGAAAGAAAGCCTCTTTGTCTGCCAGAAAGTTATAGCAGTGCAGGAACAGTCTACAGGGATTGTAACTTAGGGAAACATAAACCTTGGTAAACCACAGAGCACTACACCCTCAAAATGCAATTCTCTAAGCCTTGGATTTCATGTTGTGACCAGGTTGCATGGCACAGAGAAGAGACTAGCAAGCCAGGCAACAGATACGACACAGAGTTTAGAGCACTGAAAAAACAGGAGAAAGAAAAACATCTTTCTCCAAAGAGAAGAAGAAAGTAGGGGAGAACAAAGAAGAAGAAAAAAAAAACGGTCACATTCAACAATAACTAAACTTTGGGTGCACACAAAACTTGAACAGAATAGCAAGTTTACATTTTTTGCCCTTTGTCGTCTTCTCTGCCCCAGGAAGGTCCTTCCTGGACTTTAGTCTGTTGCCCACAACTTAAAAGTGGTAGTCCTGGATGACTACCTATCTGGAAGTAGTTGGTATTACACCGTATCAGCAGCGCCCTGGACTACTGGCACTGTTGCTTATCTTGGAAACCAAATAGGAAATTACGAATTGGATTCCAAATCCCCCCCCAGACAGGTTCTGCCTTACCTCCTGCTCTCCACCACTGACGCTCCTGCTCACTCACACCTCTCCTCCCTATCCTGACTTCTCACCACGTCTCACTGCTGGGCAATTCCTCCTTCATCCCAGCTCCAGTATCAGGCCCAATGCACTAACCTCTGAGTCACTTCTCCTCCAGCTGGTACAGATGATCAATGCTTCCCATGAGAAGTACTCATGATAAAACAAATAGAGGACACTACATAAAAAGTGCTTTGTGTTCGACTTTGTTAATCACAAAGCAAGGGTGAACTACAGCTGCTGAAAGATGCAATCCAGTTGCATTGAAGCTTGATTACCTTGCTCCTTAAATAGCCACAATTCTTCCCATATCTGGCAAAAGCCATTTGGGCAGAGATGAAAGAACTGCTAGATTGAAATCAGCAAAGCACAAAAGTACTAGTATGGCATTAAAATAGAGGTACACTCCACAAGATCTTGAAAACGCTACATAGAATAGAAAGTTGAAGCAGAAATCCAGTTCTTCTAGGACAGGCAGTACTTCATCCAGAGCTGAAATATTAAATGCAGGTTTCCTGACAGAGTAAATCAAGAAATGGCAAAAATTGCGAGAGGTATGCACTGAAATGGAAGTTTCTTCCTCAGAATGAGGGCTAATATGTGAGCAAATTACTGGCAGTAAATGTTAATTGCTTTTTTTTCCAAAAAAGTAAGGAAAGAAGGCTATATTGACAGAGATTACCACTTGCCATGCTTTTCATGGGAAATTTGGCATCTGCTTTAATCATTTATAATGACTTCATTTCAACATCCTCAATTACTAATATTTACACTTGTAATGAAGATGGATTTGGACTGTAAGCTGTTATGACAGTTCAGCACCTTTCACAGGCTATGCTGAGCACAGCACTACTCTGCAACACAGCTTCTTAATTTTGGTATCAGTGTAATACAGTGGTTTAGCTGAAGGTAAAGATTAAAAGGGGACTCCTTCTATTTTAAGGGAGGCTGCAAACAAAATGTTTTATTTGCTAATACAAGTGCAGAGAAATTAAGCTATTGCCATACCCAGAATGCAAAGCCTGACCACGTAGACACAAGAGAGACTAATAATGCAAGACCAGCACTCCTGTAAAGGCTCTAGGGATAAAAAAGGTGGTTGTAATTTCTCTGGTGTTAAAATTGCATAGCTGAAAACTACCTCAGGAGGAACATGGTGTCCCTAGCAAGACTTGAAATGTGGCCACTTTGTTTATACAGGAAAGTTAAATTTAAGTTATATTTCAGTTATATTTAACTTGTTATGAAGCTAGCTAACCTATGACTTCATAGTTACTTATTATCTTCATGAACAGCAACACTGAAGAATCAACAGTGCACACAGCACTGACTTAAAAAAAAATGAAACATTTAAAGTGAGCAATCTAGCTTGTTTTGGTTTGGGTTTTTTGTTTTTATTTTGTTTTTAAAGAAAAAGAAGCCTTTTGCATTAAAAAGCAATTTGGTGAGCACTTCCAAGCTCTCCAGAATCCAGGCAAATTCTGTGGGACATTAACTCGAATGAATGCAAAAACCAGCTGCCATGGAGAGATGACGCACACTGATACTGCAGCAGCTTTCTTGTCAACAGGAGCCTTTAAGCTTGTATTTGATGAAGCATCTCCTGATCTAGAAAGTCAAAGTAACACATGGCCTGCAGTTAGTGGTAGTTTCACACCTAGATCGCTTTATAAAAGAAAATGAATCAACCAAGTTTGTTCCTCTCTGAATACTGTGGAATTACGGTTACATGAGCAAAATCCACAGGCTCCATCCAGTACTATTTGTTGCTGCCCTGTTCTACCCTATAGCTAAGAGGGACTGCAGAGTAAGGAAGCAAAGGTTTACAATTTTGAGAGATACTTCCTAGACTGAAGTAGGTAAATTCTCAAGGTGCTACAATCATTGAGAGAAATGTGCAAACCGTCTGAATGCGAGTAAAATACACCATCAGTAACACCCAGAATGCTGTTTTGTTCTTTTAATGGCTTTCAGTGTTCCACACTCATATGCATTTAGTATCACCTAGCATTATTTTCTGATATATTTTTACTAGACTATATGTCTGCATATACACTTTCCAAATTTGGTGCATGCATATAGATATGTATATAAGCATATATACATTCATATTTACATGTATAAAATATATACCTATATTTAAAGACATATCTATATAATCCTATATTTAAAACATTACACGTACAGCCAAACATTCTATTTATTGTATATCCCACTCTCTGTGAGAATTATTCCCTATCAGTTTTTAATGAGCTRGGGAAAAAAAAAGGGTCTTGGGATTTAAATTTTAACTGTTGTAATGTAAAGATTCAGGTTTTACTCTTTTGTATTTAAGGTTTAGTCAACTTAAATGAGGCCAGTTTTAGTCTGAAGAAATGAGAATGCTGTCAAAACATAATGAACACGACACACCAAGATCAAGTACGCAGCTGCTGGCAGCCCTAGTTTGGCAGAGTTTGTCCTGAATCTTTGCAACACTACAGTGAGCATTTCAGTTTTGGCTATTGGCCACGTAYGCATGGGCAGTAAGCTAAGGGTCCTTTCTAGGTACTCACGCATTTCTGTCCAACACGTTTTTCCCTGCCATTACTACCACCTACCAGTATGCCACCATGCCACCAGAACTTCATCCTTCCTCAACTATACAAAAGAGGAGACCTCAGTCTTTCTCTTCATCTTTCTAAAAAAATCTACAGGGAAAATAAAATTTAAAATGCAACCAACTGGACGCATGATCACCCTCTGCATGGACTGCCTGAAGGGTTCAAACGCATGCAAGACAGCATCATTGCAAAAACATCTGCCAAGAAAAATCACAGAATTGAAAAAATATCTGCCAAATCTCTGCTGTTCAGACCTGGGGAAGACTGTTGCAAAGACAGGCTTCTTACGCTGTAGAAGGCCTCTCAAGCTCCATCCCTCCAGTGTGTTACAAAACAAATAAAACACGTCCTTCATTAAGCCTTCTCAACTGTACTTGCTAGTTAGATATGTGTTCAGTGTATTCAACTCCAGTGACTGCTCTCACTTTTACTCTAAGCAATTTTGATCCATAATTTTTCTTCTTCTCTCACAGGAGAAAATCAGTAGAGTTTCAAGAAATCTGAAATTCTTCTACAGAACTAAAATGGTGTATTTCTATCTGTTCTGTTCCTTCCTGAAACAACTCATTTTTAAACTTGTAATAGAGATAGATGTTTAATTATGTAACATAAAAAAGAGTATTAAGCTAACTACTAACTCCATAGTTGTACAATATTCATAAAATAGCTGCATACAAGATAAAGTCTGTAATGCACACAAAGTGGGCAGGCAGCGGAGAGCAGACAAAAAGCACGCTCAGGATCATAAACCAGCCCACTGTGCAATTCTGCTTCATTATCCACAAAATACAGTTTTTGCATCTTCGTATCATACAATCTATTGAGAACATGCTGATGGGATCATTTAAATCCCACTGCTTCTTGAATTTCTTTTTTGATCTTATTTGTGTTCTGGGAAGGGACATAAACCAAGTTATTAGGTGAACAGCACGTTTGCTATCATACTGAGATATTTAACTAAATTCCTCGACATACAAATATTACTCTTTCAAAATAGAAAGTAGGAAGCGAATACCAGAAGTAGAGGAAAAATACACACGGCTGGCCTAAATGATCACTAAGCATGATTATCTTTATTCTACATAATTCAGGAGATGCAAAAAAAGGCAGAAACACCTCACTGGAAAAAAAATTTAATCATCAGGAGCCACAGTGATGGGTTTATAATGTTTAATAAGTGCTATCTTAAAAAAAAAAAGTGTCGTACATCACCCCTGTGAAGATCAAAGCATCAACAGTTTGGAGATGTTAGGCAAATGAAGTAGTGTCTTGACTTGCACAGCAGATAACCCTGCAGAAACCATTAGACAGGAAATACCCTATTTACTGGAGAGGCTGCAGCACAGACAGAAGGTTTAAGACACAGGTCTCACTGTGCTCTTGGCCATCCCCAGCAGTCTTGCGTTAATCCAGATCACTCCAGATTTTGACTCTAGACTACAAATTCCCAGTGCATCTCTTGGGATAAGAGGATGCGGCCAGACATTTCTTATCATGTTGTGGTGGTCAGGCTGGGGGCAGGATGTTTCTCACTCTGCCCCCTTGCTTGTTGTTAACAGCTTGGGAGAAACTGGGGGAGTGTGAGGAGCAGAGGGACATGAGTCAGGGCTGCTGGATGCCATTCACTGCTGCTGCTCCCTCCAGAGCCTCCACTCCACTTCAGGCTGGAGTGCTGTCTGCCAGGCTGTAGCATAGACATTGTCACAGGCGGTGCTTGCCGCTGGCTCTGACCCCAGTTTTGGAGCTAGGCTGGTGCCCTATGGCTGCTGTGCTGCTCACAACACCAAGAAKTCAGACTTAGGCAAGGAGGTAGCTGGGGGATCTCCTTCTCACCCTTCCACCCCCAGCTGAAGTTAAGGTATAGAGCAAGAGCCTTTTCCACACTTACACTGAACAGAGCAGCCCATCTACTGGCAATTTTTACCCAGTCCAGCCCTTCAAAAAAACCCGAACAAAACCAGTAAACAAACGGGTCCTGTTCCAGCCAGATTTCCTTTGAACAACATCCATACAGACTCAAGGACTAACCACGGCCAATTCCTCAGGCCATTTCAGCACTGCAAGGGAGCCAAGCACATACCCTGAGCTTTCTGTAACTCTGGTTGAAACTAAGGCCAGCATAGTTCAGGAATAAGATAAAACATGGGAATGTCTCCAAACTACAGACAGAAGACCTGTTTATCCAGATACCTACCACAGTGAAACCCTGTCCACCTTCTCCCCAGCTTTCTCATTCTGTTTTCCACATAGACCTACCACCTCTTGGCTTTCTTTGCTTTTTCCTTGCTGGTGGTTGTTCCCAACAACCACAGCTCTGAGTACCACTGTTCATAACTCACCATATCTCATGGAATTAGTGGGTCAGGATGATAAGCCAGACAGACCCCCTCACAGTGTTGAAAGCAATCCTCAAATAGCACAGACAGTAGCTTTAGGAAATGCTTCTTTTGGCCAAAAGAGCGTGCATGGCGTCAATACTTGATAAAAGTCTCAAAGGGTTAAAGTCTGTCATGGTCTGAAATTATCACATGGTTATACATGCAGCCAGCCTAGAAAGTCTGGTGCCTCAGTAGATGTCTAGGAGACACCTCAGAAACAACTGATCCATTTCCAGTTGGGGGAAGGAAAGAAGAAACAGTTTAGTCTGCTCTGCTTCTTGCTACAGAAGTTGTGCTTCATCTTCCTTTCAGCCTCCTCAATTTGTTTGTACCCGTCAAAATAATTTATGTTGCCAAGGCTACTTTCACATAAAAAGAATCAGAGGCTTATTAAAACAAAAGTCTACACAGTACCCTTTATCACATGAAACACTGTCTGCTCTGCGCAGCACTCCAGAGACTCTCCCCATGAGAAAAGCCACTGAAAGACAAGGTCCTAGAAATATTTTTCCCTACATTTTTTCATAATTTTTAGGACACTTTTGAGCTTTTTTTTTTTTTTWTCCCCTCCCTACCCCCCCTTTCCTAATAATCATGAAGAAGTACAACTAAATTAATCATATCCTAAAATTCAAGGGTAGTAAATTGGGAGCTGCCTGAAGTAGAGAGATTTTACATGGTTTCACTTTTAAACCCAGTAGTTCTCTTCTGGTATAACCCCTAAAATAATTTATATTTATACCTGACTCCTTTCTCCTATAATTAAATAGTAACAATTCATTTTTACTCTAAAGAGTAGTAAGTCCAGACAGGACTGCTTCTGTCCTCCCTTGCTAAATTTGGTAGCTCTCAACCTCTCAAAACTATGAGGGAGCACATGATGATTAAATGTGTTGTCTTTAAACCTTTAGCAAATACTACCAAAGACTCAAAGTGTGAATGGGTAAGACAATGCCAGAGCAATGCACCTGACTGAAGAAAAACTACATTTCCAGATCAAACCTACCAGGAACAAAAGAATCTGAATTTTTTATTCCCGCTTGGTCAGGATCCTAAAGCTAGAAGATACTTTTTCATATCAATGTTTATTTTCTGACTGAGAAGTAAAATACTTACAGACTAACTGCTAAATAACTTACTGTCCCTTGCTAGAAAGGATCTAAGACATAAAGAAAGTTGCTAAAAACTTCTATAAGCCATCTGTGTCTTCATTTTCCTATTTTAAAAATACAATTGTGCAAATTAGAGCTTGTATTGGATCTTAAAATACTTTGATTATTCCTAGCTCATTGTTGATGCATATTCCTGGGAGACTTCTGCCTTTTCTAGAATCATGATTCTTCTGAAACTGGTAGACTTAACTTTTTAGTTAATTCACACCAAAAAAGATAAAGATTATAGCTCATCTGTAAATAATTACATCCAAAAAGTAAGCCACATGTGTGGTGTGTGCGTGCACCTGTACATGTGTAACTTTAACCTTCTGGCAGAAGGTGGTCTACAACAAGAGAATGCTAGAACAGAAAAATTAAAACAACACTGAACTAAATTTTTGAAAAATGTTGTATGAGCCTCATTTCATTATTCAGTACTTCAATGCAACTTTTTCACGGCACTACACAACTAGGACTAAACAGGAGAAAGGCAAAGTAAGAGTTTAATAGGAAAAAAAACTGAAAAAAATTACATGATATTAAAATAAAAGTTTGTAAACTCACTCATAGGAACAATAAGGAAAAAAAATAAAAAACCTTTCCTTTGTCTTCTCTCATAAATATCCTGACCTCACCTTTTCGTCTTAAGAACAAGCTTAAGCAAATGACTCAACTATGGTTTGTTTCAAATTGTGCTACTTAGAGGAGGATCTTTGCCTTAAACCTGAAAAATGTGTATGCAATTTTTAACACAAACATTTGGGGAAGGCATGACACTAGTCCAGCTCTCAAATGCCACTGTTCTGTTTGGAGACACTTAGTTGGTGACACCTCCACCTTGACTGGCAGAGATGGCAGCCAGTGTATTAGAAAAAGCCCTTCATCTCTCCTGTAAAAGGTGCCATAAGCACACTGGGCACACCATATTTCCAGTGTCTTGGAGGAAGCAGATATACTCGTCCACAGTTCRAGCCAAGTTGCCCCGGACCTTCCCAGACTCCTCACGAGGCGGCAGGAGAGCTGTCTGCCAGGGAATTGCCACTGCTGCTCTGCAGCCTGGGGGAACTGCCCGGCTCCACTTCACAGCCAGGCCTGGGACGCCCCTGAGCTGGAAGGACTCGGCCTCCATCACCTGAAAAATCACTTGTGAAATAAGAAGGTTCACAAATACCAACCCAGCAAACCTTGATGCCTCTTGCACCAAAACGCCCTTTTCTATGAACTTCACATCTTCAAGAGAAACACATAGTTATCAAAGAGATGACAGCCTACGTACGCATGGACATAAGCAGGGTTCACCTGTATTCTCCAAAATCACTGTTAATCCCACCTAAACACGTAAGGCCTACCACCACTTAAGAAGCAAATGCTTCACACAGTTTTGAAACAGAAGCGGGGACACTGAGTGCTTCCTAGTGATGGGGCATCTTCAAGCCTCCCCCTCCCATGTACTGCTGCCCAACTACTGGGACCACACGATCTTTAAATCGGATGGAATGATGGTGAAATAGTACAGCTGCACAAGCTACCACCTTAAGCAACTTAATTCAGCAGAAAGTTTCTGAAAGTAGTTTCCGAAACAACAACAAAACCAGACTTCCTTTTGTTGCAGCCCAGGGGGAAGAGGAGGAAAAAAAAAGAGGGAAAACCATTCAAAGATGTTAGTCTCCAGCAGACACGCTTTCCCAATAAGAGCGGAAAGTCCTGAGCACTGCCATTATTTGATCTCTTGAGAACCAGAAGTGAGGATACACATCCACAGATTGGAAAGCACTGCAACAACGAAGCACAGTTGCCTACTGAGCATTTGACAGGTGAGGGAAATGAGCCTCATCCCTGCCACGGCACTTTGGCATTAACTGCAGTGGTTTCTCTCTCTCTCTCTCTGCTCCACCCCCCGCTTTCTTCTTACATGTATGAGAGTTGCCAGAAATTCGCAGTAAATGCCTAATTTTAAACTATGCAATACGAGATAAGTTTGCACCCCTTCTTTAAAGGAATTAATGCAAATAACAGGAAAATGGTCCTGTTTCTTTTTATTTCTGAACCTCTAAAAAAGGCAAGAGGCAATATTATATAACTAAAGTATCATACCTTCCATACAAGTAATAAACATTTTGCAATTAATATTCTGTACTGTCTTTTGCTTGGACATAAGTAGTCAGTAGTGCTTAAGCAGTTAATACACTGGAATTAAGGAAATACAGAAAACACTTTTAAAAAAAAATAAGAATCACTATTTAGGACAAAATACAGGTGTTTGAAAACTATGCCCATTACTAGTTAGGAGCCTGAATATGACCAATTAAGCGGGAGACATTTAACCTGAAAACTACATCTGTTCCCATAAGACTTCTAGCAGTACCATCAGTGCCCCACATTTGAGCGTGCACACACTGACTGCAGTTCAGAAATTTAGAAAGACCCCCTCTCTTCCCTGAGACCCACGTTCTCCTTCCCTCCCACTGTCAGCTGACCAAAAGTTTTTTAATTAAATCATAATTAAGCATCTAGAAGCACTATTTTTTCAGGGGGGGCAAAGAAAAAAAATCCTTTCATTGTGCCCATTCAGCTGTTGGTGTCTGTTGAGCCTGCCGAAGAGGGCATCAATTAGTGCCGGCTACAGCAGCTTTCATGAAGAGGCTGTTTGTTCAGCAGGAACCGGCCGTCTGCAAAGTCATGCTGAAATGTAAGTGACCAAACACTCCATGGTCACAACGTTTAAGACATCACTGGACACATACGTGCAGCCATCAAGGTGGCATTCCCCATCAGTCATGTGGAGTTATAACAAATTAGAGTCTTTTTGCCCTTGGAGTTCCCAAACACAGCTACATCCCTTTAATAGCAAAACAACAAATAACCAATACAAAAAACCTGTATGTCTAGTTTTTCTTTTTTCCACATGAAAACTGAGCTTATGTAACTGACGTAACTGTTGATTATTTTTTATTTAACAAAGCTTCATGAGAAAGTTAACAAAAAAAAAAAAGAAATATGTGCTGACACATAGCTGACACAATTTACAAAACTACAGAAACTAAATCAATCACTTCTTCCCACCACAAATTTTTATTAGAGATACAGTATCTACACTTAAGTTAGCTGTGTATCTATACTGGTGTAGTTACACAAGCATATTCTGCCTTCTACAGATGTAGTTACACTATAGGGTAAAAGTCTTTTACTGGTTCAGATTTTCCCAGATGGAAATAAAAACGAACCATGAGAATACCAACTGTCATCTTCAACTGTAATTGTGTACTAACAAAGCTACATTGGCAAAATTAACTGACTAGCTATAGCTCAAATAATTACCCCTCTATAAAACCTAGTGTGTAGACTAGGTCTGGGAGCAAACTTCAGCTCCATGCAGCAGCACACCTACCAAGGAAGGCAATCCATTACACATGCAGATCACACTGCTTTGCTGCAAAGTCACGGTGAGGTAATTGGAAACGTCTGAATAATCTCCAGTGAAGCAATTCAAACATCTCCAGGCATAGTCATCAGTGGGGATGACAACACAAGGCTTCTGACATCCACTCACTCTATTTTTTTTTTTTGGTAATGCTTAATCATCAAGCACCACACAAGCCAGGAAAGATCAGATGATTTTCGTGTTTCAGTTTGCTGCCACAGACCTGGCACTTATACATACATGCACATTTATACTATTAAAAACAGTATGGTGCAGTATTAAAAAAAGTTTCAGTGGCGTGCGTTTCAAGTGACTGGATTACTCAAACACTGAGGTCAGAAAGAAATTATTTAGGCCGTCCCAAATAAGTACTGATAAAGCATTCATGTTATGCTACCAAATGTTCCCTTCCCCCTGACATGCTATGTCACTTTAATGATCCAAGTATCCAAATCTGTGAGCCAGAAATATTGTACAACTTTAGAATACCTTAAGCCTATCTAAGATAGGTTTTCTGGAGATCAAAACACAATAGTGCTGGGTTGTAGGCTTTGAGAAGAGATGACACATTACCCAGGGAGAGGGGAATTTTTCTTCTCTACAATGGTATACTTCAAGCTTTTTCCCACAACTGCTGACTCAGCACAACTATAACACAATCTGACCTTAAATTTATCCACATGGTTACATCTAATGAAAATCTGATGAGTGAAGCTGGAAAATGAGTAGCATTTTCCTAGCAAAAAAAACAGTACGCATTCAACACTACAAGTCTCCAAGTAGAGCTCTAATGAAATGAAATGTACCTCCAGGAATGAATCTGGTCCACAAAATCCATCCATACTCTCCCTTTACCAAGAYTTCTTTCTGTGTGTAATGTTTTACAGAAACTTGGAATTTTCAGGACCAAGTAAGCTTGATTTCTCATTTCTAGTTCTCCTGATCAATTCAGTGGCCAATAACACCCTATTTTCTCATGAAAATCCAAGAACACAGAAACAGGGCAAAATGACAATTTAAAATTAACTTTTATCCCTAGTATACGTTTCTATACTAGACTTAAATCTATACAATGACACAGTATCCCACAAGAATATAGAGAAAAGACTAAGTCCATCTTAAACACAGCACAGAGTATACAAGCAATTTATGAAAACAAATTTTGCATATACTTTGCCCTGTAAAAGTATCCATACCAGGAAAGGACTATTTTACTACCAAAGTAATGTACTAATTGCTCATAAATAGAAGTAGGTCACAGAGGATTCATGAAAACAATGCCAGTGACTCAGCGTAGAAGAAGAAAAGGAAGAAAACGAGTGCAAGGATATGATTTATAGTGTGCAAATAGCGATGAGCTAATATTGTGAAGAGGAACAATTTCACAATGAAGATTTGTTTAATTCACCCTGGTGTGTCAAGAATGAAGTATCACATAAAATGACTAGTAAAGCAACATCCACTGTAGAGACAAAAAAGCAAGCAGTGATAATTATAGTTAACATTTTCATTTTGAACACATCAGTTAACTTACTGTCCACAGGTATGAAAGCCTACAACCTACCTGACGCAACAGCAGCAATAGCTTTAGGTGCCAGATCTAGCAGTGCTGCTGGCAGTAACAAGAACAACCTGAGATGCTACAGGAAATATTGCCTGTCAAACTACGCAACCCAGGATGGCATACGTCTGTACCAAAACTTAACTGTTTACACAATATCTGCAGCAATACAAGCAGGATTTCAGGCAAACTAAAGGAGAGGAAACCAAAGTGAGCGTGGTGTCAACTGTTACAACTGTATGATGTAGTATGTGCAGTTATTCTTCAAGTTCTAGCTTCTGGATTCATACAATGACTCCAGAACTCCAAGTTTTCAGCGTTTGAGGGTAGGATTTTGTTGGTGGTAGTTTTGGTTTTTTGCTTTGGGGTTTGTTTGGCAATTTTCTTGGAAGTTCATGTTTCAAGTCCTATTTTGGCAAAGGAGAGATTCAACATGAACCCTAAACGTCTAAAAACAGACGAAAATTAACTTTTATCCATGAACACTTCCGCATTAGAAAAGAAAGTGCTAAAATCTATACAGCAGTAATGAATTCCAAATAAAAAGGAATGCTGGCTTGGACACACACAACAAAGTTGAACAGTGCAATTCAGTGTACAGTCTTTCTTCTTTACACATTGATCCCTGCAAGAATTCTAGTCTCACATAGTTAAAAAAATCTCACGACTTCATAATCCTGCAAGAACAGATCTCTCTGGCTTTTTAACTTCAGTTAAAATTCCACCTTGGAGCAGCAATGTCCAGGACAGCAGAGACATGACTGTGGAAAGAGTAAATCTGAAAGGGAATTTGTGTCAAAGTTGTCAATGAGGAGAGTTGGAACTCTCCTACAAAAAGCGATTTCACATAACTCTTCCCTGTTTATAAACTGTTAATTACACAAAAGCTGTTACCTCAGACATGAGCAATGTACTTACAAGAAAAATTAGGAAAAAATCTCACATTTTTTGCTTCCACAGATCACAACTGTTTTGAATTGGAATTTGTGCCTATGACTTACATTGGATTTAGATCTAAGAAACACTCAAATTGTCATTAAAACAGTTGAATGGGATCCATAATGAGCAAATTTCCCCCCTTCCTCAACTATGTCTTGAAGTACCACCACATTACATTAAGTTCCTCAAATTCTCTAAGACATACTATGTTAGCAATTAACTCTTACGTGGACAAGTTAAAAACAAGACCGTCCGCACACTTCTGTAAGCTGTACTGCCACGAGGTTACACCATCATCATTACTATTCTGAGATTCACACCAGTGATTCYACCACAGAAAGTGGTCTTGCAGATTACCAGTCATCTTAAACAGCGTGGATGAAGAGAACTGAAAAGTTGAATCTACAGTTTAAGATGAATTCAGTAGTTTTAACACACAACTACTCTGTACCACTGAAAACTTGCTTTGGCACAACTTTCACATACTGTCCGTTTGATGTAATAGAGACAGGTTCAAGTGGAACTACAACACGTAGCATTCTGTGATTTTCTAACCTTCTCAGTAGTAAGGAAGAACATGCTGAGAGTTTGAACATTAATCCTTCATTTCCTGGATTTTGCAAAATAGAAGCCCCAAACCTCTAATTTGGTTCAGTGGTTTAATCAAACATTAGACTTTCTATTAAAGTAAGCTCTAGCTCAGCTTTTCAAATAATCATTACAAATGACCTCAAACAGACTATGCTCAGCTTGAAAGCCAAATGTAGGCATACATCTGAAAGACAAAATAATGTCAGCAAAAGCCGCTTCCCCAAATGTCTTGAATATAAAAGAGTAGAGACATTCATTGGGATTATCCTTTCTTCAAATCCTAACTGCGAAAATTACCACTACCCATATAAACAGATTTTACCTTTGAAGACGTAAATTAAATGATAAAGCATTCACATAAATCAATATTAACATAATTACATGCTTTTCAATAATCTCCCTTCTACAAATGCATAACTAAACATTAAATCAAAATGATTTTTCAGTCTTTCAAAACCTCGAAAAAGTCTGTGCAGGTAATGGTAGCACAGTTTAGAAGGGCTGGACAACTAGTTTGATGTACATATGGGTGTGTGACCAATTAAAAAGTGACTGATTGTTTTCTCAACCTAGCTTATATTGATTACAGAGCTCTGACTTGTTTTTATGGGGATGTATAATCTCTTGCCTCATTGTGACTAGCATAGATTTAGCTRATACAGGAAAGTAATGACAATGAAATTTTAAAAAGTGACCAATAAAAAACCCCAAGACTCTAATTGGTAAACTGGCACTCAACAATTTGTATTTCCTCCCACAATTTGGTGAAATAGCAATGTAATCTGATCATCTCTTCCTTCCAAAGTGTTGCATTAGGTTTTACACAACTGTGAAGACTGTTTACTGATTGACACAGATTCTTTATTTCTTCATATTCTTCAGAGAAATAGCATACCTTCCTCTCTTTATTTTTTCTTTATTGATTTTTTTTCCCCCAGTAAACAAACTTAAACACAAGAATAGCAGCTTCACACCTATTTAACATATGAGAGGTACAGTATCATTTTGCAAAAATCTGCTAAACTCCCAAGAGTTTCTGTAAGACTGGACTGAACTTTACATTACTGATACTCATAGGTTTGATATTACAGCTCAGCAGATAGCCACTGAAACATCACCCACTCAGAGCTCTAAAAACAAGTTATGGTAATAATTCCAGAAAATAATATTCTGCTTTTGAATCCTGACTATTCAGTATGTTATATTAGCCATATCTTCAAAACAGATAATGTAGTCACCCTCTCCAAAGGACAAATTCTGGTCCTCCTATTCACTAATGTCCCTCAGCACGCTTTATCACGGTAGAAAAGTAGAAACATGTCGTTCATCAGTGGTGGAGACAGGAATCATGCTGCAATGTGATACAAAGCTACACGTCATATCCTTTACAAGTCTAGCTTTAATAGTCCAAATGCCTGTAGCCATATCACCTCGTGCTGCGATTTTGTCACATCTCAGGCTATGCGGCATTAGGCTAACTAGCTGCTGCAGGAAATGATGATGAACTCTGAGTCAGACCTAAGCACACACCCCAGTATGGTACTGCAGGGCACGGTGCTGTTTTGCAGATGAATCTGGGCTGCCAACCACGTGAGATCATTAGAGATCACTGCTTTTGGTAAGCATAAGGGTAGTCAAGCGTGCACTTGTGAAAAAACCTACCGAACATTCAGAAACCCAGATCAACTGAATGTGTTTTCTTCAGTCCTGGGTTGCTCTTCAAGATCTCAACAAACTAATTAAAGAGAAAGTTTAATCATTTTGACAGCATATTTGTGTTAAGCAAACCCCTGGTTACCTTAAGTTTTTCTCTACCGATGCTTAATTTAAAACCAACATGTCTTTTGATGGAATCAAGCTACTGGAAACTACCCAAACTAACAAAAATAGGTCTGTTACATACTATGCATACACAATTCTATCATTCAAGAGAGCTTATCATCACTGACAAAAAGTGCAATGAGGATGTTTTGAGATAAAATTTAGCAATACATAATTATTCAATTTAACAAATCAAATTCTTATCAAGTCACAGGCCAAGTATAAAAACTAGGTAAATTATACTGATAACCTCTTCAGAAGGTTATCACCACTGAGTATGCAAAGAGAAGCATGGAAGTTCACTGATTTTATTGAGGCAAACAGGTGGTGCGTAGCCACAGTACAGACTGGAAGTCAGATTTTCACATTCAAGCAACTAAATCATACCCTTAAGATACATAAAAATATCTTCTTACTCTAGATTTTATCTAAAACTAAGTAATGACTGGATTTTTTKTTGTTGTTGTTGTTCAAAACTGTACAATGATTTCAGACTGTAGCCTTCCTCCTTTAAGCTGCAATGGAGTCAATTCGCAGAAACTCTGGAAAACTGGAGTAGGTCAGCTTTGTTCCAAGACTTCTAAAGAAAAACTATTTTGAGGGAAGATCTGTCATAAACGAGACAACCCCACATCTTCTGCTCTCAAGAACAAAACCACTTGGTCCAACATGCAAAAGAGCCCAGTGGTGAGAAGCATTATTACTCCTTATACGTGCAATAGTGCTACGAGTCCTCATCGTTCGAGACATCTCATGAACACAACAAGTAACAGCCTCTGCTGCAAAGAGCTTACACAGTCCAAAAACCCAGGCATAACACGTAGATGAGACAAACACCTCTGACAGGTTAGAATAGGGTGTGGATGAAGTAAGGTGACAGAAAAGGGTGTGCTACAATTTTTGGCCATCAGGAAGAGTAATCACATCACTACTCATCCGGCCCATCAGCCCATTAGCTAATTTAAGGTTTCTATTTGCATCACAGCAGAAGTATGCCTGAAGAAGTGATGTGCAGAAAGGATAAAACCACCATTTCTGCAGTCTTCGTTTTTGTTTGGAAAATGTCTTAGGCCTTGTGAACACCACTGTCAGAGGATTCAAGAAAAAGAAAAAAAGTAAGACTAGTCGAAAATCTACTTCAGTGCCCTCATAGTCGTAGCCAAATCACAAAGCCAGTAGCAAATTTACCTTCCACATCAGTTTCTCTTCTTCTGTAAGATTTTTATGAGGCAACAGTAGCCCTCACTTTTGACAGGACCTAAAAGAATCCATTGTCTAATAAATGCATAAGTCAGTAGATTAATGGCAGTTGTTCTCACAAAATAATGACAATTAAAAAACAAATGCCTTAAAAACAAAAAATCTGATACTGCACACTTCTTATCCTAAGAAAATAAAGCACCACATTCCTTCCAAATCATATTATAAAGAATTGTATTTTAACTACTTGGACTTCTACTGTATTTGAAGTACTACACTTACTTGCCTTCACTTATCTTGAATAGTTGTGTTGATAGTATTTGCTGCCTTTGCCCTGAGGATGGCTATCGTCTTGTGATAAGTGAAGTCTTCCAGGCATGGTTTATGAGTTTTATGTTTACGGAATCTTGGTATCTATCAGAAAAGTGGTTTTGTAGAAGTCCAAAGTTTGCAGAGAAGAAAAACAAATTATTTTTGACAGCACAAACTGTTCAGGTGAAATACCTGTAAAGGTGTACAAAAAATAGAGTGAAAACTGTCTCCATCCTTGCTTTTGGTTGTGTGGCATTACATGCATTGCTACTGTGCCTCCAAAGAGGCCACTGCGTTAACGCAGAATGCTGAGCCAGGTCTCAAACTCTAATCCCTCCTCTGACATTAGCAATATCCATAACTAAAAAAAGTTTTTTCATATGAGCTTTTCCATAAAATAGGGTAATTACACTGACTTTCATAATTTTGTATCTTCTGTTACATGCATGTTTAATATGCATATTTTTATTAGAATAGCAACATCTTTGTGTAAAAAAAGAATACTGCTTAAAATGTAACTTCAAATCATCTAAAACTTGGCAGATACTCTAATATTCTACACGCATATGCCACCCCTGTACTACAACTATGTTCAGCAGCGTCTCATTTTGTTAGGGTGCTGGATTTCTAGGATGCACTGGGTGTTCCTGCCACGTATGATATTCTAGCTCCTGGACCCTGGTCTTCTGATAGTCCATACTGCATGCACTTTACTTCAGTCCTGTACCATGTTTTGGAATGATCCAACTATTTACCTACAAGATGAAACCTAGAAGCAGCTCTACAGATCATTTCTTAGAGTCTACGTGAACAAGACCAATGGGACACTTTTGCCTCCTACTGCACTARTCTTCCAACAGCACCTCAGCAGGACATGTTCCCTCATACAACTCCCACACACTTCTATCTTTTCAGACAGTCTGACTGTCCTGGTTTCAGCTGGGATAGAGTTAATTTTCTTCCTAGTAGTTGGTATAGTGCTATGTTTTGGATTTAGTATGAGAAGAATGTTGATAACACACTGATGTTTTTAGTTGTTCCTAAGTAGTCTACTAGTCAAGGACTTTTCAGCTTCCCATGCTCTGCCAGGTGCACAAGAAGCTGGGAGGGAGCATAGCCAGGACAGCTAGCCCAACTGGTCAATGGGGTATTCCATACCATGTGATGTCATGCTCAGTATATAAAGCTGGGGGAAGAAGAAGGAAGGGGGGGATGTTTGGAGTGATGGCGTTTGTCTTCCCAAGTTCACCATTACGCGTGATGGAGCCCTGCTTTCCTAGTGATGGCTGAACACCTGCCTGCCGATGGGAAGTAGTGAATGAATTCCTTGTTTTGCTTTGCTTGCGTGTATGGCTTTTGCTTTCCCTATTAAACTGTCTTTATCTCAACCCACGAGTTTTCTCACTTTTACCCTTCCGATTCTCTCCCCCATTCCACCAGGGGGGAGTGAGCGAGCGGCTGGGTGGTGCTTAGTTGCTGGCTGGGGTTAAACCACGACACTGGCCCACCCAAGAGAGAAGAGCGGCACACGACTTCCCCCACCCATGTCCTTATACACGCCCAACACTCCCACAGGGACCTGGGCCAAGCACTCCCAGCATAGACAAAAGCCACACCATGCTGTTGGCCCGTAGGCCAGCTTCCTGGGACAGGTGCCTTTTAGAAAACACAACGTTATTGTTCCCTCAGTGTGACTTGAAGGGAAAATTCATTTTTCCATGCCGACTAAGCAGAAAACGCAGACAGTCCTTTGGACCTCTCTTCAGATTGTTTCCTTCTATTAATATCCATCTGTTGACCCTTGGACTGGATTTAGGCACTCACAGTCCCAAAGAACGTACAGAACATTTTTTTATATTTATAAAAAGATTGGCCCAATGTCTTCAAGGTCACTACTAAGGTTACTGGGAAAGACAATAGCATCAGCAATAAATTAGCAGTGGTAAAACACAGCTCACTTAAGGAACAACAAGAATCAAAAGAAAGCTGGCCAGAACAGTGGCAAACTTTTCAGATTTTCTCAAAGTTGTCAATGATTAAACAAACACATTACCTTGACTGGGAGGACCAAATTACCAAATCTCTAACACTATTACTCTGTGTCTTGTTTCCTGTAGACTGTCAGAGTAGGTGATCCTACTGGTTTCTTCTTGCCTTATAATTTATGAATCAGAAGAAGGAAACACATGATGGTTAAAAGGTATTAATTTATGGATAATGCTGAATGCTTAGGTCTGACCTACACAAACAATTTGCATATTTAATAAAATAACCTAGTATATTCATATACTCTACTATGTTTTGTATTTCCTTTGAAACATTTCCTTTACAGAAAAGGGGGGGTGGGGGCAAAGGCAGTTTGCTGTTCTAAGATTTGAGGAAGACACATAAGAAAAAATGTGAAGAAACTTAATTTTCAAACTTGAAAAAAAACAGGAAGAAGTTTCATTTTTTGGTTTTGAAATTTTTTCCACCAATAGAAATCAATGCCTTGCAAAAGATGATATTTTGACATTTGGCAAGACAGAATAGTACATGTGAGACACAATCAAGTAGGAAGGAAAAAACTAGATATCCCAACAGAACTCATGTTCTCTCATTAGTCATTGGTCTCAGACAAGGAGCAGATGCCTCCAAACACAACAGTTCAATCATCGAAACATGGCAGAAAAGCCAGATCACCAAGCCTCAGGTAAGAA